>CM073769.1:108753397-108849988 GCA_037158775.1 Hetaerina titia | reverse complement strand
GAGAAGGTGATTTATTTCACCTCAACGTCCGAAGTACCCACGGGTAGAATTCGATTTCATTCGGAACACCCACACCCCGTCCTTTCACCTCCGTGGACTCCCACCCATACAGGTTAAGTGGGTTTGACTCGGCGGTCGGAAGGGTAGTCATATACACCTTAAGCATCCCCACACTCAGACCCGACTCCCGGGGTCCTCTCTCCCTCACCCACACGGACGCAAAACGTACACCACCACCGCACCATTCCCGCCCACCCCCTCACACCGGCGGCTAAATTTCATTCGTTACTCATTCATTTTTTTATTATTTCGACGGTCGGAATTATCTCACTTTCCGTCCCCGCCTTTTTTTTCCTTACCCACTCTCCCAACTTCCGCGAAAGCATTCTCTCTCTCCCTTCCTCCAACGCTTTCTCCCCCGACCCACCCTTCTTTCTACTTTTCTTCCCACCATACGCGCCTCTCCATAGCTACACGCACACACACGGGCCACACCTCTTCTTCCTCCCCGTGCCCCCACGACACCCGCACCATTCGCCACCCTAATAATTTAATTACTGCAAAATAAATTGATGAGACACTCCTCGCCAGCCTCGTGTTGGAGGAATGCGGGGAGGAGGCATAGAGAGAAAGGGAAAGAGGAGGTCCCCTTCGTTGCTTAAAAACCCAAGTTCCACCCCTCCCGCTCACACCTGTACCACACCCAAACACACCCAAACACACACACACACGCACGCCCACGCAACCCTCCCGCCTCCCACTCATCAACTCCTCCGTCCATCGCTGAATGGAAAGGTCGGAGAAATGGTTGGTGGAATTTGGGCAACGGACGCCCTCGAATACTGACCCAGGGGTCACGGCTTCGATTCCCCTCCAAGGTGGATTACCCATCACCGAGGGGAGGTCGGCATGTTCATGCCATTGTCCTCGATGCTAAACCTTGCTTAATAATCCGATGCAAAAGCCAAATTTGCTGTTTTCGGATTGGTTCGCGGATAAATAGGGACGAAAAATTAAAAAATAAATTTCCCGCCTCATCCCCCTCCCAACTCGCCTTTTCACTCCCCGACTGCTTTGTTACATAAGGACGCCATTTTCCGTTTTTTTTAAATGTTATTTCTGTCAAAAAAATTCCCGTCCCATCACCCATCTCCGCACTTCTCTCTCCCTCCTCTCGTCGGCCCTCCTCATCCCCATCCTGTCCCATGGCGGCCGCCGCTTTCTACTTTTGCCGCAGTATCGACAGGAGAGAATCGATTCCTCGTTTAGCATTATATTTGTACATTTTTGCTTTCCCTTCCCAATCCTCCCCCCTCCCTTTTCACACAGTCAGCCTCATGCCTTCCCTCACCCCCAGCACACACAACCACGGACGTCCCGACGAATGCAAAAAAAGGAACTCGCGTGTCATTAAAAAACTGCGGGGATAATTGGGGATGGTATGGAATTCCTTCGATCCGTCAATGGGGTTTTCGCGTTAGTGGGTGCACGAAGCGGGAAGGGGGATGGGGCCAAGGGGAGAGGAGGCCGCGGGTTGGAGTGAGGAGGTCGAAGGGGAGGAGAGGGAGGGATAAGGGTGGGGGGAGGGGGGGCATTAAAATAAAAAAGCAGGGACCGCTCCCGCGATCGAGTTCCATAATTTTTCGCTGTTCGGCGGGGCATTAGATAATCCGGGCTGCACTTTGAGGGGATTCCCTCCCCCCCGGACCGTCCCGACCCAGCCCATCGACACCACCCCCCCCCCCCCTCCTACCCACACCTCCACCCCTCCTGTTTTTCAAAAATATTTCGTCTTGCTTTTTTATTTGTTCGTGCGCGCGATCCCCCTCCCCTCGCTCCATCGCCGCTCTCCCGCACAGCACTCGACTCAACCCCATCCGCCGTGCACCCCCTCTCCCCCCTCTCCTCCTTCCATCCCCCCCACTCCTCGGCGGCGAAGCAAAAAAAATAAATTAAGGAAAAAAAATAATAATAAACAGAAACTCTCCAAGTCATGGTGGCGTGTGTGTGTGTGTGAGAGAGAGAGAGGGGGTGAGCGGGCGGGTGAATCCGCCGACGCCGTAGTCGGGGGCGCCCGGAGTGAATCGAGAGAGAGAGAGGTGGTCTGCGGGAGGACGTGCATTTCCATCATTTTTTTTCCCAACCCCCTCTCCTCCCCCCCCGGTTTATTTCTGTTTTCTCTCTTTTCTTTTTATTCGGGTGGAAATTTCGCGCGATTCCCAGGTGGGGTGGGGCGGATGGTGAAAACGCTGCCGCCACTCCCGACACGCGTCGACGTCTCGCGCCAGTGTGATGTAAAAAGGTTCTTCCGGTTGGTCCTCTGCGCACGCGCCGTACTTGGAGGGAACATTTGCACACACACCCCCCCCCTTTCCGGTCTCCAGTTGGAGACTCCAGAGAGTTCGGGAGCCGCCCTGTAGAGGTCTACTGTGCGCCGTCCGCCTTGCATCGGTGCACCCCTCCCCGTAGTTCGGGTGCTACCTCGATAGGTGTCGCCAGTGTCGCCCTGAGTCTTCGCACCGGGTGGGGAGAGAGATGATGGACTTGGGGTGAGAGAAAGGGAGTGATGATTTCTGGTGGCAATGATGCTTCGGAAGCTGTGCGGGAGGGACCTCTCGGTTTCGCCTCGTGCCACGGACCGCGCTTTCCGTTTCTCGCGCTCGCGATTTCCAGGGGAGATTGCCACGAGATGGCCAGTGATCACCAGTCGATCTATCTCGACTTGCGACAAGGTAAACAGCGAAATGTTTTTATTTTTTTTAATTTATCCCTGAATGAAAACAATAAATGAAAAATGCCCATTTTCTGGAAGTGTCGATAAACATTAGCGGTTGATGTGGATATATGTTCGTATGTTAGCCCCTTCTATTCTTTGCGTAGGCATGCGGTGATGCGTGCTTAACAACGATGAACATTATGAAAATGGCCGAAGGTGAAGGAACAGAAAATCCGTGCCGGACTATTACATTGTTGATTCGTAAAACTTTCCGGTTGAAATGTCCTTTTGTGTCATTCTCGAGTTAAGAAAGAGTGCATGATGAAATAGTGACTAACGTAGGGTAGCGGAAGGTTACGTGGACGTTACTCTATTGCTAGTATTTTTCCACATAATATACATATACCTACACATCTTCAACGACGATGGGAAATAATGTTCCAAAAAAAGCTTTCCAATTCCCTTTACCTCTCCACACGCAGTGTCTGAAAGAAATACTTGACATATTTTATCCGACCTAATCATCCTAAAACGGTCGAATCCCAAAGATTCAAGTTAGAGTAAAATAATTATAATGAAATAATTGCATGGCATTGCACTTCAATGGAAAGTTCATAAATAGAGTTGGTATGAACATTGGTAAAGGTTGTCTAATGATGAAGCCTATACCTTTCGAATATCACACTCCTTCTACCAATTAAATTCAATAATATTAATTCGAAATCAGTTTTCACATTCAGTGGGTACAATTTGTAGCCTGAATTCAAAGGAGACCCGAGGAATGAGTCCGTAATAGAATATATTACGATCTTTCGCAGCTCAAGTCGATAACAATGTGTTTGTGTACATATTTCCTGATCGACCCTTGTTTTGTTATTATGTCAAAATGCTTCATTTGTTCAGCATCCTTTGAACGGTGCATTTTCACCTGCCATACAAGATTACATGCATTAAAAACATTAACAAGCATCATTATAGTTATAAAATTTGTACTTATGGCACCCCTATGTACAAATGCTACGATTATATGAAAAGATTTTAGGAATAATTAACATCCAAAAAGTGGAAAATTTCTCATAAAATATATTGCAATTCATTTCAAACTCTTGAGAACAAAAACTACACAATGATAGTTTTTGGGTAAATTATATTGTCTATTCGTCTAAATTGACATGTGAAGGCGAAGAATGTTTAACAATTTGCATGTAGGCAGTTTTCAAAAAGGTAATATTGAAATCGTGAATGAAATTCAACATTCTATTACTGAAAAAAAGGATAAACTTGAATGATTATGATTATTGGTTAAAACCTCGAGGATTACACCGAGCAATGCGTGCAATCTCTCGTTCTTTAATCTATTATTGCATTCAAACTGATAGGTATGCACTTACATTGTGTGGTGGAGTTAATTTTTCTAACACGAAGGATGATATTTATCTATTCTGAGTAAATGTCTCCGTTAAGTGTTGGAATATCTTATGCATGCACTAATGGCGTCAAACTTTAGGTACCAAATTATGCTCAATGGTGAAATTTCAATTGACACTACTTATCATTCCGGTTTTTCGACCTCTACTCGGCCAGATTAACGAAGATATCGATACCAGATGAGATGTGCATTGCCACGTCAGTATCTCTATACAGTTTATCTTTAAGCAAGCAAAAAAGGAATAGTGTCTTATGTTAGCGCTAGAAATTAAGAATGCAAAAAAATGCTTATTAATTAAATATTACTCTTAAGGTCTACTATTTATATTTATTTTTACTCAATTTAAAAAGGTTTTATAAGTTTTTTAAAGAAGTCATAGCTATTGTTCTAGTGTGATGTAAAAATACCCGTAGGCAGGAACAGGACTACATAACAAATGTGCACCGACAGCTAAGTTTGATTGGCTCCATTGGTATTTGAAGTATATAATTACTCAGAGTCAGTTACTGAGAGCCAGTGTCCAGTTAATATTTTTGCATGAACCTTCTATGATACGTTACCTGTAAAACCATTGTGAGTTTTATTAACGGCGTATAAATGATTGTAAATAATACCTTTTAATGAGTTGCACATCGGAAAGAAAATGCAATCAGAGCTGTATAATAGAAAGTTCATTTCATTGGAATCAAAGAATATCTATACATTTTCATGTTATAATCGCCGTAACTTACATTCTTACTTGATAAGTAATGAGATTTTCTCTAGAGTGTTAGTTCAACTTCCGCATTAGTTCCGATAAGTTCTTTTTGATAAGTGCAGCACTTAACTATAAACAGGTATGCGTCGCAATTTTTGCTTGTATTCATTGCGTATGCTACACATTTTTCTTCTATGTGGCAAGAGAATGCTGATGATAAACCATCAATGAAAAGAATTGATGAAGAAAACGCTTATAGTACTGAAATATAGCCATGAGCTTAGGAAGTAACATCACTGCTGCTCACTAAGGTTAATGTTTACCTCTATTTTCTAACCTCTAGTTAATTTCAATAGAGCAACCATCAAAAGTAAGCCAAGGAACCAACAATTTAACAACAAAATTTGCTTTGAACCACATTGCGATGATTATGGCAATAAAGTGAACATTTTCACGAGTTTAGCCGACTTAATTTTAGGATGTATGATTTTTTACTATTCATTATTAAATATTAATAATTCCCTACATTGAACAAAGAGAAATGATAAAAACGAAGTCAAAGTTAACCTTCTCGGTGAGTAGGTTGCAAGGTGAAATTCTAAAAAGACTGGTAAAATGAGTGAATGAAGTCTTGCGAGGGATTGGAATGTTGAAGGCCGTAATAGAAGTGTGAATCCTTGGTAAGCAAGGGATTGGAAGGAAGATTACAGGCCTTTTGGACGGTGGCAATATGAAAGTGGTGAAAGAAACAACAGAATAAAACATAAAAAGTCCATGCGATAGATAACAGGTAGTAGTTTTTGCAGACCGTCAAAACCAAACCAGAAATCGGTAAATTAATTTTAAATACATGAACGATCTCTAATAATTAATTTTGTCTCATATTTTGATTTTCCCAATTTTCATCAACCAAAACGCTTACTTTTACAATACATTTGTTCTCCTACTGTCAAGCCCTGAGATCCAGTATGACCAGACTTTCAGCTTTGCATTATTTAAAGGAATAAACATCTTAATATTTCCTCTATTCACGAACATAAATAAAATTAAATAATATTAATCTTCTTTCGTTAAATAAGTAGGGAATTCCACTTCCCAGAAATCATGCTTGAATACGTACTGTGTTGCCAGTGTAAATTGAGCTAAATAAGTTAGAATGAATCTGAATCGCTAATCAAAAGTTTACCATATGGGTGTCGTGAGGGAAGATAAATTAACAATTCTACAGCTTGGGATTCAATCGTAAGGAAGAGGCACTTGCAAACAGACAAGAAGCTCTAGGCTGGCATGCGGAGATGCATCTGAGAGAGAAAATCAAGTGTAACGAAGCGTGTCCCGTGCTCACGTTCAGGAGTACAGTCAGATATGTAATCGCCGAAGAATGTCAAAGCTCGGTGCACGGTAAAATTTTCTCGATGATTTATCATTCAATTTTCCTTGAATTAAATCACTTTTTGTGAGATTCATTCTTCAACCTCAGTGAGGGACAGTCGTACCGGCGATAAACGGAAGCGAGCGTTTTACGAGCCGTGATCGAGGGCCTAGGAAAGAAAACAAAAAAGAAATTCGTTCCGTCTATCACCATCTTCCACCGGCTGACTTGTAACTAGTTCGACTTCTCTTGGTAAAGTTTCGGATCCGCTTAACAAAGGGAAACCCTTTTATTTCCTCAAATGTGGAATACTTCTTTACCGATGAATTTCGCTCGTGATACTAAGACATGTGAAATATAACTTGAATGAGTGGGGGAAGCTCTACGATCATTACATGATTTCAGAGTTGTCACTCTGCTCACGACAACCTGGCGTATCGCATTCTCGAGACGTCTGCACGTGGCGTAGTGATGGACCCTTTCATTCCGACGCTTGAGGTCAAAAATCTCTCGATCAATGCCGGTGTAATTAAGGTATAATTAATTAGTGTCGATTTTTGCTATTCATGAGAATGAAATACAGTTTCTTACACCAAAACCGGAAGCTTTTGTTGCCAGCATGACGGAGGTATGTGCCCTGAGGGAAAAGGAATAGGTAACAGTAACACAAGCTTCCTACTTGAACCAAAAAGAGAGTCATATTAGATTTCATATTAGAAAATAAAATATTCTAATTTTAATTAAAATATTCGAATATTTCATATAAAATATGAAATGAAACTATAAATGAAAACTTTTAAAGCATTCATTTTCCTTTGCTGTAGAAAAATATGACACGATATAAATTAAAACAGTGTGTCGTCCTTAGATATTATGCGTACCATCTTACTGAAGAGTCGATAACGAGGGTAACTTTAAACGTACAAGAATAAAAATCACTAAGTGATTAAAATTTTTATGCCAACTTTTAAATTTGAATTGCATATTTTTTGCTGTCGCTCAACCAAAGTGTTAAGTTTTTATTTTCATTTTATTATTTATTATAATTGTATTATTCACTTTAAGAGTATTTCCTCCTTACTCTAGTCAATTGAAGCATTTTTATATTCGTATTCCCTTAAAGAATCCTTAATTTCATCTGTAGTACAAAAGTCATTTATATACACCGACCGATCTTCGCTACTCAAATTGTTGTACATTACTAATAAATGGCCATCAAGATTAAAATCTCATTCCTAACGGAATTCTGAAGTATTTTACCACACCAGAATATATGTTAGACTTCTGCTAGAAGGAAAAGTAATTAGCTTCCAAAAACATATTTTAATAAAATGGAAAACTAGAACGGATTTGACTAATTTTTAGGTGAAATCGCTCAAAAAAGAAAATTTTGATTGGTGTATTCCTATTTAATTAGCATATTTCTCTAATTACAACACCAATATGCTAACCTATCAGAGGTAAATAATTTTTTTTGCCAAATTTGAATGTAGAAAGTAAGCATACAGCAAGCTTATCGATGCTTGACTGTATTTCTCTAGGTTTAAATCAAATGCCATGTTAGAAACATTTATCGCGAATTAATACAGAATGGTTATTCTCAATACTAAAGGCTTCCGTTGACAAACATTTCTCAAAAATAGATGCTAGTTGTAAAGATCTTACGCAAATGAGAATAGGGAAATAGAGGAATTTGGCATCTGTACCACCTCCATTTGTATGCCTACGTGGTTGAATTTTGGCGAATTAAACTTCTAAGTTCGCTGTTCCTATTCGTCTCAAATTGATGGATATTTTCCATAGCATGGCACAGTTCTCTGAGCTCAATAAGACGGCTTAATTTAAAACCCTGGAAAATAGTAAATAATGCATGACACGTTAAGTAATTTTCCGCAGAAAGGTATCAGTTTTCATAGTTTAACTCGCCCTCCCTGTGAAAATCGCCATTATATGCTTTTTGGAATCGGTAATATCATCAGGACCAAGCACGACGGCGTGATCATAGCGTCCATTGTCCCATATTATTGATCACTGATCACCATAAATATTAATCAACCAAATGTCGAACACCACAAACGAAGAAAGTTAGTCAATTTTCTTTCGGGGTATTTTACGGATGCACCAGGGTCATCTCCGCGGGGCGTGAAAAGTGTATTAACGTAGCTGGAGAAGGTAGAATGTCAACCTCCTCCCTATGGCGAACGCTGTGAGGCTTGAGGTCCCTTCTTAAGAACGGAGCCGGCTCGCGAGAGCTCCCCCGACCGCCGAATCAGGCTCACTCCGCGCCGGCCGCCCGCTATCGCCCGACGATCGAGCATGCGACTCCGTGGCGCAGAAAAGACCCTCCTCCCGATCTAAGCGGGAGCGATTAGCGATAATGAAGCACCTGTGTCATCTCCACACACTCGGCCAAAGAATCCTGAATGGATTCTTACGAGCATGACCACGGGAGGAGGAGGAGGGCGTGTGGTGAGGTGGATCGGGAAGATGAGCGAGAGAGAGAGAGAGGGGCGAGCGAGGGGTTCTCCCTCATACCGGGTGGAGGAGAGGTGTCCGTGGCCTTGTTCCTCCTGCTCATTACTGGTTCAGGTGCTCCACCTGCTCCTCCGCGGGAATCCCGGGCGACATCGCCGCCGAGTATGACGACGGCGGCGATGACTCAGGTTCCCGAAAATCCCCGGGGCCGTCACCCGTCGGCTGGGTCGCGCCGCGGCGGGGTCGGGGAGTGCGCGACGCATCGGATCATTGTGGTCAATCCGGTTATGTGCCATCGTATCGCCCATCGATGAGAGGCACTGTACTAGGAAAGAGATGGAGGATTGAGGGGGGGAGATAGATTATTAGCTCATGCGAATGCATGAGAGAGGTGAGGAGGGGGCCGACGATGGGGGGGAGATGAGTTTGAGCTGTGGGATGAGAAGGAAAGTGTTTGTCAATGATCGATAGAGCTGCGTGCAAGGGGGAGAACGAGTATTAATCGCCCATCGGGGTGAATCGCCGTGAAGTGGAATATCCTCTTTCAGTGCCTCCGCGTAGCCACCACCACCTAACTTACGAGGCGATGCCTCAGAAATCAGAATGGGAAAGATGCCGAAGAGGAGGTGGGGTGCGGAAAGCAATGCATGTGGACGCCATTGCTGCCGATTCGAGGGCCACTCCGGTTACAAGACGTGTTGAGGTATGGATTCATTGAGGAGCCGACTTTCTCCCCCCTCCCATCGTCGGATCGAAGAATCCACAATGGACGATTGCCGTAGTTGAGTACCAATACACATCATCCTGGAGACAGGCAGATGCATCTTCGGTATATTTCCTTCCTGTCGCCGGATATGCAAGGGTGCCAATCAACATCGCCACAAGTAATCAATCGCAGGATTAATTTTAGCAGACCTCCAAACAAATTGCTTCAGTAAACATGTCTTCTTGTCTTCAAAGTTTCACGAACGAACGCAAATAATTCCTCCCTCGGTCTTCCTCCGTAAATCATTCTTTCCAGTGTTCCCTACGTGACTATTTTGTACAGATATACCTCAGGAAAATCGACCTTTGGATTGACTATTGAGTTGGTGATTGCGCTATAGAGTGTTTCCAAATAGCATCCCTTTTCTTAATGTTTGATGTCTCCCTTCCTCTCCATTCACCAACTTCGCTTAGTTGCCGATCGGTACATATATTATTTTTTCAAACATTTTAAGAAGCAGCTTCTTTCTAACAATCTTATATCCTATGGTAATGCTTACTGGAGGCCATAACTGAAGGAAACGCAAAAGGGAAGAGCAATAGAGGTAGGCCAAGCAGAATTAGGAGAAGCTGGTGATGAAAGTTGGAAAAGGGAGATATGAGGGAATGCTGGGTATGGTGGGACACAGGATAATTTGTAGCGCGGCCACAAACCATGAGAAGGGCAATTCAATCTTCCATATGGCAGTGGAAATTACACAGTCGCACGTCTAATAGCAACCCAAATTGTGCATAATAAGATGAGACTCAACAAGCTAAGCTCAATGTAGTGTCTGACCTTTTTCATATGAATATAACGATTTGCTCGGAGATCAAAATATAAACTATCTCAAAAGGGTGAAACCTTTTAAAAATAAGTCTCCTTCTTACAAGAAAAACAAATGTAGTAAAACTTTGACTCGTCACGTGGTGACATACTAAGGTGATCATTTTGGCACAGTTTCTACGAGAATCTGTTAATTAAACGTTCTTTCTTCGTGAAAAAGTCAGAAGGACACTAAATACCATTGTTTAAGTCCACCAAAAAATTAGTAAAATCAAGATATACCACAAGTGTGAGCGAATCTCACCAAAGAAATTAGTTGGGTTTACTATCCATGACTTCGAATTTTCAGCGCAAATTTCAACCCCTCATAGAATTAATTGATAATTTGCAAAAATTAGATCGTGCTGACTCATGCAATATTCATAACTAAGGTTGGGTAAGGAATGTCAATAAAACACACACCATTAAGATCCACTTAAGTCCATTTTCGAATTTTTCTGTCTGTGCTATGTAGCCAGTGTAAGTGCGTGTGTCGTTGTATGCTTGACTGTTAATCATTGGGATATTTTTTCTTTCGAAAGCGCAAAAGTACATTTGGAGGAAATGGTAATTGAAGCATGGGAGGGCTGGAGTTTGGAGTGAATCTTCAAATCAAATTTGCGGATGATCAAGCGTTAGTCGGCCAGTCATACAAAGGGTTTTAATCATTAGTTAGCAATACGTGGTGGAGAAGAATGAAAAAAAATAAAATGGCCGGAATGGAAAACAAAAGGAGTTCTATAGGGTAGAAGGTGGAGAGAGACGTTGTTGGGAGAAATTTGAAAAATGCAGGATGAGTGGATGCAGGAAACACTAATAACCAATAGGATGCCGGAGACTGTAGCTGAGAAGATCATACAAGAAATGCTAGTTAGAGGGAGCAGAAGAATATGCATTTTGGGTGGAACAGAAGTATGCAGAGAGAAAGAATTGTTATATGTTTTATGGGGTTTAACGATACTTTTTATGATAATAGTTTGGGTTTAATAGTACACTATTGTTTACTCCGAGAGATCATCAATAATGTACCCTGACCTGGTAGCTTACTGTTAATCATACAAAAACTCAAAATTATTCCCCTATGCTACAACAAGAAATGCTACATTAAGCATGTTTTACATGAATTTTATTGATGGCGTTAATTATTTTTCGGCCAAAAATCGAGAAACCAATCTACATTACTTGGAATCTTTTTAATCATCGCATCATTCGCTTAAAAAAAACATTTTTATGGATTTAATTAATTATTTCAAGAAACAACTTCTGTTTAACACATTTATGCGCAAGAACAACCGTTAATCTTAAGATTCGTAATACCCAACAATTTCTTGAGCGACAATTGAGCGTTGGTTGGTGTGGTTCTTCTTTTTGTAGAAAGGTCTAAAATTTCGTCAGGAGCAAATTTGTTAAAACTTGTATTTCGAAAGAAATGTCAAAGTGAATCATCCATTTTTTTATTTTAAATACATTGGATGACTCGATCTTGACCTAAAAATAAAAAAGACACGTAAATTTAAGCAATTAAAGTAGGTTTGAGTTTTAAGGGATGATACATTCTCGGAATTCTTCTGTTGAAATGTTGATCTACCAAAGAAGAGCTAGAAAATTACTAAAAAATCGTTCTGAAAGCTTTTTTGGTGGATGCATCGAAAATTTAAAAATATAAATAAGAGTTTTTGGCTGTATTTAAGCCCATGCTAGACAAGCGTCGTGTAAATATTTGCGAATTGAAATCATTCTAATAAACTTTGGGAATCTTTGTAAGGTTGAGCGTTAGAGATGGCACCTCATAACATGTCCCCGGAGCTTTCACTTCCTACCACATCAAATCACTTCCTTAAACACGTATAGGCATGCTGGACTCGAATAACAAATAAAGTTCTTCATGAGAAAATTAATCTTAGAAATCGATTTGACAGTTTCACAAAGCGTGTGGACAGCTGTTTCACAGTTGACCTACACTCCGAGTAATAATTGTCAAAATGAGTTTTCAGACTCATCGCTTATACTGATTAAACACTAGCGTGAAGAACAAATTGACTTTCTCATTTAATGCAATATACGGCGAAAAGGACAGAGACCATAATGAGAGAGAAGTTCATTTTGTAGCGAGAAAGGAAGGGCCAAGGAGTTACTAAAATTGGACGGAGTTCCTAGAAATTGCGGGAGATGCCACGAAAGTGACATTTAATAGAGTGATTCGCTAAATGCGCATCACAATGCAACAATTTCCAAGGCGAACAATTTTTATAATCTGAAATTGTTGCATTGTAGTTTAATGGAATTCTGGCCAGACCGTATGCTGGTTGTGAGCATCAGAGGACGGCTGACATTGAAAAGATTTGGGCACTTAGAGAAATCCATAAAAAAATCAAGATCGCTGCAAAATGTTAAAACAAAACTATAGATAATTCAAATCACTAAAAACTTGCAGAAAATGCAAAAAATCATGGTCGAATGTCGGAAATAAGAACCGGCTGGCACAACTTCAGGGGCAAAAACTAAGACCACCAATGCGCAGGACAGGTTGCTACAGTTCAGGAACCCTTTTAGGCTAAATGTTGCCGTTAATCTTTATTTCATATGAATTTGAGGGATTCATACTCATAGTGACACCACTAGATACATGAAGTAAACATGAAAATAGCTGTAAAGCTATTTAGAAATTATTTCAATTTTAAGTGAATGACAACGACAATGAAATCTTTCTTATTAAATACTAGACGACCTTTGAAGGTTAAGATTAATTTTGTATGGCATTTCGGTCCTCTGAAGGATTCTTAATTACTACCAACAATCAAATTTATAATCATGTTAACCTAAACCACACATATCAGCCCGAAGTTTGGTTTCAGACGTGAAAGTGGAAAAGACCTAATACTAAGGCCAACGGTATGTGAAATTCCCAAGCCACGGCAAGGGAGCCAGTTCCTTTCCTTCTGATGCCTGTGAAGATGTAGCAACCGAAAAATCATACAGCTTGGCAGAGCCCAGTTACTTGGGTGCCCAGAGGCGTCTTCAGAAATTGAACTTTGATACACCGGTCAGTGATCCATCTCAACTCACTAGGCTAGTACATCCCCCAGAACATGTGAATTACTTGAAAATAAATATGTTTCGAATAAAAAATTTCAAATGAACTCAAAATATTAAGAGATATAATTTTTTTATGCATGAAAATAAAAGTTTTACACCAAAGATAACGACCTGAAAAGTATTTAAATGATAAGATTTTGAGGCTAAAATTTAATGGAAAGCATACAAAATATTTTCCATTTGCTATTTATAGAGGAAACTGAAATTTTTATACATAGTTATGCCTCAGTATTGATGAAAGGTTTTTTAGCATTCAATACATATAATTTTACTCGCTGAAATTTACTGTGAAATTTTGCAAATATATAAGGATGCAGTGTGCTTCATCTCGAGCGAAATCCCATGATTATATCTATCGACTCTAGATTTTCACCTTGCTATTAACGTCTTCACAAAAAATCCAGTGCTTTTAAGTGAGACCAGATTAACTAGCTGCTCCTCCATTCTATTGACTCACGAAATTTTGTTGTTCGTTTTGGCTGAGCATAACATAATCAAGGATAGCCTGCCGAGAAAAAATGCACCATAGTTTGATAATGATTTACATTTGTGTAATGTGAATGAATCATATAATCTTCCATTAAAAAAATAAGATCATTTGAGAAAAGTAAACATTTTTTAATTCATTAGCCTAACAGACCACAATTAGAGATTAAAATATTTTCCTTCCACACCAACAGAATTTTTATACTCAGGGCATTATAGATATTTAATGGTGATCAATTTTCAAAACTATATGCCACAATAATGAAAATTTTAATCTGCTTGTTACATCAATTTCTTTCATTTTATCAAGTCTATTGAGGGCCAAAACATTTTTTTTGTAGTTATTTCTCTTTTAAATATTCGCACCTCTAATTTTCATTCAAAATATATGAGAATATCTTTTAGAAAAACAAACAAAATGTAATTATTCATCTCACATCTCATTTCATCGTTTTGTCTTTTCCAAAAATCCCCGAATAAATTTCTTCTCATTTATTACCGAGAGTCCTCACGTTTTTCTCACGGAATCAACAATAATAAATATCTGAATATTTCCTGAAATTCTATTTGTTTATTCAATGCATTAATCAAAAGGTTTTTTCTTAAAGTTAATTTAATCAGATAAAACTTTTGACTGCCCAAAAAGAAAGTCATTGCTTTGACAGTGCAACAACAGGATAACTTTTTATATTTTGGCAGAGCCCTTGCAAACTATGGCAGAATCGACAAAGAGACCACAAGGAATGCGAATGACGGCAGAAAGGTTTTTGGTATGACTTGGTGTACATAAAAAAATGAAGCTTTTCCTAATCCAGTAAAAACAGCAGTGGAAGTGCATTTCGTATTTTTTATGGATGAAAACTTGCCGGCATGCCGGTATATGTGTAAATGTGTGAGGAATTGTAATGGTAAAAACAGAAGAAAAGAGATAGGGAAATGAATTACGTAGCTATGAATTAATGTGGATTGGATGCACCGAGCTGTCGCTGGTTTGGCTGTTTTGAGAAAAAGGGTGGGAGTCATCCAACGAATATGCGAAAGAGGAATCAATAATTTGAGAGGAATGAGCTCTTTAGGAAACTTTCAGAGCACAATTTTTTCTTACCGAATAACTCAATGGTAAATGTGGCCCAAAAGATTCATAAGGCAAGGAAGTCTCAGGAGCAGAAGAAGCAATGTATGAATGCGACAAAACCGAATGAATTGCACCAGGACAATATGAAAGAAATTATGGAACGGTCTAAGTTTTGTAAAATAATTTGCATTCAAACTTGATTGGCTTTTCCTACCAATGAAAGGATCGATTTTTTTGTGTTGGCATACATATTTATTTATTCAATTGAATATCAGGCATCTTTCACGAAATTATTTCATAAACTCGCTGTTTATTGGTTGAGCATCTTTAAGTTTGTCTTCGACCGTGCTTTTTCGGTAAAACCGATTTATCATTCCTAAAAATAATTGAAGAGAAAATTTCACGTTGCATGTCTCCCTGAAATGCATAATTTAGAGGAACTTAATAAGTACTAAACTGATCCTTAAACGTTAAACACATACACGTACACATTGGAAAATAATCTGTTAGGTATCATACTCTGCTTCAGAGCCTTCCATAAGTTATGCCTCCACTTCACAATTTTGTAACATGATTTTAGCATAAATCAAGAAAATAAATTAATTAAAAGATCGCAGAGCGTCGCTCCCAACAAAAAGATAGCGTATATGCTATACAAAACCATGGGAAATGAACTTGACGATCGCCTTCGACGGAAAAATATTAGCCAATCTAAGATAAGTGCTAAACTCAATCAATCCATGTGGGGACGATATTTTCAATGTCTAGAATTGATATGAGCAGAAAATTGACCATTTTAGTTGGTTGAGTTTACTTCTCTCCATGCTACCGATGATTAAAAATTCATGCATATCAGGGTGAAACCCGAATTTAAATTGACGAGAATTATTTCCGTCACATAAAGTACATAAAACTCTGAGTATATAATAGACAAAATTGTATTTTAAACCACGCATAAGCCACGCTAAGTCGAGTATATATTTTAGCCATGAAATATTCCCAATCATGGTCATGGCATATCCCAAATATTATTAACAATAAAAATAAATCGCTCAGTAAAAATTTGCGAAGAGCCGCACTACAAATTAGAAATCATTTTTATTTCTCCGCCGGAAAATTACATTAACTAGAAACTTCCATTTCTTAGACATACCGATCATGTCGAATAGTTTACATGTAAAATAAACATCCCAGAGATTATTTAGTACGTCACTTATTTTTCTATAGAATCTATTTATGTTTGTGCAGTATTATTACATGAAAATACTATTATTTTATGAATATTGTGAAAACAAGATTGACGACAAAAACAAGAACTATCAGTCTTGAACGATCAGTTGTCTAAGATATTATTGAAAAAAGAGAAGAAAATATCATGTAGAAAAGTCGGAAGATGAAATAATACTGCAAGAAATTGTCAAATAAAACAAAAATGCTCAATGAATGTCAGTGGAAGAGAGAATATTAATATGCCCTTACCTGTTAAAATAAGGAGAGATACAACTGATGTAATATTATGGGCCATTGCAAGAAAATATAAAGACGTGCTTGTAAAACTTGGGCTAAAAACCAAACCACATCCAAATCTTGGTTTTACAGGAGAGGATAGAGTTTCTCTGGCCCTATAGGTTAAACGTAAGTGACAATCAAGCATCAGCATATATGGATAGTCAATTTTCATGTGATACATGAGATTTCCGAGGAATATATGGTTCCCGAAAAATACATATCAAGGGTGGAGTTGAGGGTGTCCAAAGGAACCACTAAAATATGAGCGCTCGCCATTCGGTCAGTGGCTGAGCCGATTTATTCACTATATTATCACACTGCTCTATGGCAAAAATCTGTAGACGATTAATATTATAAACATGAAATGTTTGCCCGAAAAAACTGTGAGAAATGACGGAATTATTATTTGAGCCGGCAAATGAGGTGAAACGAAACAATAAACAATAGTGTGAAATTGAAAGGCTAATAAACCTCTCCATACTATCTGTGGTGAAGGGCTAATGCTTATAAGTATTTATTTATTTACTCATGTCTCACTGTGACCTGCAGGGATTTCAAATTCATAATGAAATTATGAAACTATGCAACACTGATTAAACACAGAAAGGCTTTATACAAAAATGACTCGGCACAAATGATTAACGTTCATGCATCAGAGATCATTCATGAGCTAGTAACACCTTAAAAAAGTAATTTTATTTTTTTTACCTTCTTACGGCAGGGATTAATTGTAATGATAATGACATTGTTGTAAGTTAACCGTCTTCTGTTAAATATTGAGGTACTACGATATTTCTAGTTAATACTAATGCAAGTATTAATTTCTTTCTTTAAAAAAATTATAATATAGGGGTATTTACTCCATCGAGTGGGAATAAATATCCAGTTCCGCCAAATACCCAGGCTGAGATTCAGCTTTTATATGCTTATGTGCCATTCTCTAACTATTTCATCCGTTTTGATGCTTACATACCAAATGTATCTCGTAAATGTTGAGGGTAGTGATCGCTTTCCCTTTCAGTAGCTTTTACTTTATCTCGTCTATTTCTTATTTCTAGGGTGTAATTTTATGGCCATTTAAACGTGCCCTCTTACACCGAACTGAAGAACCTAAGGATTCTGTGGAATCTCGCCTGAATGATGGGTGGACCAGTTACTTTCCCTCATCCATCGTCGGTTCCCCAGGAAGTTTTAGGAACGAGAATACCTCACGATTGCATTTTCGTTAGAATTTTCCTTAGCCATCACACCTGACTTTCATCCTGGCGCCTACTGCCAGGAGTCGAACGCTACAACTCAATAGTCCGCCAAATCTCCAACTTATTCAACGCAAATGAAATATTAGGGAACGACTTGATTTTCACATGATTGAGCAACGTTTAAACAATCCTAAGAGGAAATTGGCACCTTTCGACAAGAGTAGACTAATGCCTACGCCAGACTTCTCTCCACCCTTCCTTTCCCACCCATTCCTAATGGCGCTAATGACCTTAGCTGTCGGTTGCCTCCCCAACAAAACTAACTAACTAAGATGAAATTGACATTATCGACGTAAATTAACATTTTTCACACGTCTTAAATAATCACTATCAAATTCAAGATATTTATTAATAAATGAAAAAGATACACCGAAAACTGAAAATAATGCAAGGATAACGAAAGAACAGCTGTTTTCCGATAAGGTTTCAATTAATATTTTCAGAGTAAACGGATTAAGCATCTGTCACATTATATTTTTACTTAAAATTGGACTTTGTGTAAAATATAGCCTATCAACCAAATGGGGTAATTTTTAACCAGATCTGATGCCTCTAGCGTAAATATGAGGGTTAAACTAACAATACAGTTCAGTCCTAAACTTAATGCATCATTTTATAACTCTCAGATGTAGTGCAGAAAAAATCTTTTGCGTAGGGTCAGTTACATCTCCCATTAAGGATACCATTCCAGTCGATGGATATAATTTTTTTACTTTATTTCATTGTATTTTTAGAACAATGGCTTAGTGTTTTAGTACCGATAAATACCTTGCGTGTATGTAGTCTTGAAGGGTGCTGAAGATTTACGTCTCGTAACCAAAAACAGCAACGTTGATGATCAATTCTGTGTTCAGTGTGGCTGACAGTCGACATAACCTTTGACCATTCAGGAGGTTGAGCGGCACCTTAAAAAAATATATTAGTTACTCACTATTAAATATACTTCTAAGATACTATTACACAATATACACTATTTCTAAAAATACTTTTCAATGAAATACCACTGCCGTGGTGACACCTCAATCCGCTCTGCAATCCTTCCAACCTCTGGGCTAATTGGCAAACTAATGCATGATCATCCCCATACCTGATTTTATTACATTTTTTCCTATCTCCAATTCTTCCCAATGGTCCATAACCTCTACATAAACGTTGAAACGCACGGGTGATAATAAACACCCCTGATTCACTCTTCCTATTACTCTCCATCTGAACTGAACATCTCTCCACCCTTCACTCGCACCTGAGCATTCTGAGAATAGTACAGGTTATGGATAAGTTGTCTACCGCACCAATCTTCTCCAATTTTCTGCCTTATTTTAATTAATTCTACCCAATCAACTCTATCCAACGCCTTCTCATAATCTACAAAAGAAACAAATATATCTTCATTGTATTCCTTTCTATTAGTAATCTCATCACCGCATCACGCGTGCCTCTTCCCTTCCTGTACACAAAATGATAATGTACTAAGTATCCTTTTCCCTTGCTCTACAGCCGCTTATTAATGATGCGTATCACTCCAGTTGGGTGTTGAATGAAACCTATTGTTCCACAGTCCTCGCATATGCCTCTTTTCCCTATTTGGAAAAACTAATCTGATCCTAAGAAATCTTCCAATGAAGAAGTTTTCTCGGGTTTCCCACCGGGTCAGATTGATGAAGTGCACCGATGTTTCGAAGGCTGACTCTGCCATCGTCTTCAGGGTGAAGACGACTTCACCCTGAAGACGATGGCAGAGTCAGCCTTCGAAACGTCGGTGCACACTTCACCCCGGAGACGATGGCAGAGTCAGCCTTCGAAACGTCGGTGCACTTCATCAACCTGACCCGGTGGGAAACCCGAGAAAACTTCTTGAATACCATACCGCGGGAAAACCTGAGATCCTTCACTTTCAATCAAATTCCCTCCTCAAAAATACAACGAAATAGTCCGTAAAAACTCTCCCTTAAGAAATTCCGCTGGAATATGATTTACTCCCACGGTGTTATTTTATGTCAATATCCCTAATGCCATTCCTATCTCGCCATCAAGTATCCTTAGACTAAAGCTATCCTTATCTTCGTCATAGTCTATTTCTTCATATAAGCTCACACGTCTAATGTCTTTACCATATCCGAGTTTACTATATACGAGTTCTTCTACATACTCGTATATAATATTCCTTACTCTTGTATTTTCCCTTGTGCAATTAATAATTTTCCTGATTTACCTTTCATTATTTGGATCGATTTTCCCTCCTTACTTCCTGATATTAGTCACACCTTCCTATGCTACGCATCAATTTCAACCTCACTGTATAAACCTTCCATGTCCTCGCACAGCGAATTCCAGAGAGATTCGTACTAGAATTCGCAATCAGGCTCGATATAAGATATTAATATAAGTACATACTTGTATCAATATCTTTCGCATATGTTCGCTGCACTGTTTTTGTACGAGCAATTAGTACCAGTAGAAGTATAATATGTCGTAAATGTATCAACGACGCAATCAGGTATGAACAGAAAAGGTGACTCGCAACTGCTCTACAACTAGAAAAATACAAGTAACGGTTATCGCTAGGTTATTACTGGCTGGCTGCGTCTTCGGGACCTCTTGGTTTCGTGTGAACCACACATGTCTAACAGAAGTGGGGCCCCATAGCAGGTAAATAGGCCCCTTCGTTTCAGCCGCACCCTTTTCCTTGAGAGGTAAGGTGCGCCCCTACCTGGGCCCCGTCGTCGCCCCCTTCCCTTCGGCGGCGAGCGCTGAGGGAGGGTAAGAAGAGGAGGGGAGTGCTTGACTCAGTCGAAGGGGGGAAGGGGGGCCAGGGGGTAAGGATGAGAAGAAGAGGGTCACGCTGAGCATAAGGCGGCAGAGGGGACCGAGACGGAGGGAGAAGGCCCGCCTGACCTGGAACACTGTGAATCTCATGACGGAGGAAAAAAATCATCATGGGAAAAATGTTGGGACGCTGTTCGCCGCGAAAATATTGGTCGAAAGCAGTAGTAATAACACTTAAAAACAACCGCTGGCATGCACACTCACATCAGAACTTGAATGATATGCTTGAAAAAATAAGTTACCAGTTATGTGATATGTTAAGTGAAAAGTTCAAACAGCAAAAAGCAACAGGGACATTTTCTACAATACTTTGGATTGTTTGTAAAAATATCCACGTAAAACAATTTCTCCTTGTAAGCAATACAATATTGTTTATTAGCATCTTCAAGGTTAATTAAAACAAGAGCAGGGATATTTTTCACACGCGTATAGATGGACATTCATTGAATAAGGTGTACGCGTTCTTTTATAATTAACGGTATTGTTTTTGCTGTAAATGTGAACCCTGAAGATGCTAATGAGCATAGTGAAACATTAGTGAGGAGGAAATGAGTTTTGCTTTTTGACCAACGCTCCAAAACATGATAGGATATATAACCTAACGTGGTCGAGCAAAAAATATATTAAAGGTAAAAATGAACTTTTTTACACGGAGGCACCAAACCTCATTCGGGACTCGCTGATTTTGACCCGAGATATAAAGAATGCCCAAACTAATGCAGTTGGGTCACACTCAAGCTACGTGTGGTGAGAAGTTCAAGTTCACGAACAATAGTCGGGATGTGGTTAGTTCGGCGGCGAATGTACTAGCTTCAGAACTTGGTCTGAATCGCGGCTGAGACTGAATTTTTCTGTGGTATCCCGAATCATACTTTCGGTGTTATGCGGAGAACACCTCAAGTGCCCTCCGCCCTTCCCTCATTCCCTGGAAATTCTACCTCAACCAAAGTGGCCCTCGATTCCTAACGGCTTAAATGGCCTCAGCTGTCGGCCTATTCCCCTCACAACTAATACTACTACTATTTCTCGTTATTAAGAAGAACAAAATATAAATTTTCTTGCTCTCCTATTCATTCGAGATTTTGTCAAATGACTTACTTCTCTTTCCACATTTTAAATCCTAGAGAACTGGAGATGAGGGGTAGATTGTTGGAGTGTTTAGCTGCTCTGCGGTTATGTGAAATGCTTTCATTGGATCGTTTTACAGCAGTGACACGACCCGCGCAAATGTTTCAAAACTAAGGGTTAAAGTAGAATTCCTAAATTTGTAATTCAAGAACTGAGTACTTTCCTAATAAGAGTATGGAAACTTTTCTGAAAGGCTATATTGAATGAAAATGACAAATGATATTACAACGATTAATTTCAATAGGTAGTATCTGTATTTACGTAAAATTACTTTAAATGGCAAGAGTACATTGATGCTTTTCACGTCCCGTTCGATATTTTCATTTCCGCCCCGCCGAAACCGAGTTCTCTGCTGAAAGGGGAGAGCAAATTGCAGCTTGATCTATGTTAATAAGAAATTAAATTGTTTTTACGATAACGAAACAATGTTTTAATTTTGTCACAACACGATTTAGGTGGTAATTAAAATTATTCTGATAAAATTTCTTAGTCTATTCGCTAACGACAGCTTCCATACTCAATATACAGGTATACAATACTTGTATGTTATACGGCGCAGAACAGGCCAGTTGTCCAGTTATAAAAATCTACGAAATTTGTAAGTCATTTTTGCTAACCTCCATTGTCATCCAACATCAGTTAAAATGTCACCATTACAATAAAATAATTTTACTTATTGAATTATTCTCAGTATTTAATGAAAAGGCAGAAGTAAAAATGTTTAAACAAATTGTTGTTTTCTTACCCTCAATACTCCATAAAAACTAGTTTAATCAATTTGAGACCTAACTTATTTAGGGGTGTTTTGGTTTATTCACACAATTGTTGTCGGTACAATCATACTTTGAAGTAACTTCGCAAAGCCAAAGCGGGACGTAAGCCATGAGGTTATGTTTGCGAGCATGATCGTTCACATTCTCATACTATCTAATGTACTATATAAGGAAGCCTAACAAGTGTTCAAATTATGTCCATGGCATTTAAATGCCTCGGGACCGGGGAGAGCGTATCACGGAAATAAAACAGGATTGTAGTCTAATAGTGGTCTAATTAGACTAGACTGAACGCTTAAGATGGTTGATATGAAGAGGTACGGCAGCGCTGACACATTTTCAGTCGCCATGGATGCTCATAATACAGACGTCATCAATAGAACAGTTTATATAATGCAATGATTACCACCGTGAGCATGAGAATCAATGTAGGAACTTCAGCGAACTAATTTTGTGCGGCGTTGTACAGATTATTTTCTTTTAATTGATGGTATTTATACAATGGGATTATCATTAGTCATTTGCAATTTCTTAAGTTATGTTAACCCATGTGACGGTAAGATTACCTCCTTTACCAATTGATCAAATGTAATCGAATGGCTTGATGAGCTGCTGTGAGAACACGGAGTTGAAATACATAATGTCCCATTTCTCGTGTTAACACGAACACGACGTCAAACCTTAAACCGGGAATATCTGAGCGTATTATTAAGAGTATTTTGCTATCAAACAAATCAGTTCCATCTGACCAACTAAAAGGGAGAGAAAATTGGCAGCAGAACGCCAAGTCTAAAAATATGGATACTGATACATTTCCTCGTTCAGTTCAGTTGATTGCCACTCCAGTCAAGAAAGATGACAGACAAATGGTTAAGGATTAGAAAACCGAGCAAGATTCAGAAGAGAAGAAAATGGGATATTATATCTGAAGAACAATCGGACTTCAATAGGGAAAAACTTTTGACTCCTGATTCATTTCACTTGACTTGAGACCTAGAATCAGGAGTGCCGAAGTACAAAAATTCCTCGGCAATTGTTGGAGCTGTAAGGGAAGAGCAAATTGCAGCTTGATCTATGGAGAACGGGAGGTCTGGCACATCAAATTGAGCGATTTCACCAAGCAGAAGTGTTTCTAATAACTGGCAAGAACGGCACTGTATTTATAGATATAGGGTACAGAATCCCACAAGACGAAGAAAAGGGTATAGAATTACCACGAGATGTAGAAATGTTAACAAACTTAATCCACCATTGCCAATCAAAATATAAACTGTAAACAAGTACACTTTACTATTCTAATATCCTAAGAATTAAATTATCTTATGTAAGCCAAGGCATGCCAAGGTACTACTGAAATGTTTTACATACGCTGAGTATCTCATATCTGTCAAACTATGGGCCTGAAGTGTCTGCGGACACAGAAAAAGTACTTTGATTGAGCCAAATCATAGATATCACGAACAGAACACAGCATATTGTTAATATTGCACTTCCTTTTAACAAATATGGCTATTTTAATGTAAAGTTAAATATTATAATCGATCATTTGTCAACAAGTTTTAAGATTTGGTTAAATTATCACCATTAGATCAAATAATTCGCAACAATTTTCATCATAACCTTTTTAGCTTCGCTTCAGAATAACTAGGAAATAAACTGAGATGAAAATGGATAGAAGTTATGGAAGCAGTCTAACTCATCAGCATTTAACACAAGGCAGCAACAGGAAAGGAAACATGTCAGGAATAATAGGTAGTGAACGCCTGCAAATTGGAGCTATGCGGAAAAAAAACAATTGTAAAATTTAGGGACAACACTAAGTTTTTGATTTTACCCACCTCAAGAAATCCAATGAATCATTGCAAATCAACAATCCTGAATTGTTGACTCCAATAATTTTTTCTCTTAGAGGACTATTTTGGGAATGGAAACCCAACCTTAACCCAAAATGCCATTTCTTTTAAACACACTGCACATATTCCTCTATCATAGTTTGCCGAACACATTAATTATGAAGGGCAAGAAATGTTTTTCGTCCATTGTGTTATTTATCTATGACCAATGGAGTCACATCTTTGTTAAAATAATTCTGAGTTTAAAGCATTTAGTATTTTTGGAGTAATAAAAGAACTATATCGAATAGTTTGCCAAATCTGCCAATTGTTTACAATATAGATTTTACCAAAATTGAATTAACTTCTATTGTGTTTTCAAAAACTACGGTCGGGTTCACCGTTATTTTGAAGTATGCAATAAAAACAGGTACGAAGCAAAATATTTCATTTTGGATACACCACCGCCAACTTTTTATAGGATAAATCAACAAATAACTTCACAATAAAAAATAAGGAAATTATTATCAAGAAAAGCTAAATAACCTCCAAAGAACAGCATAGTTCTTCCTTAAGCTATCCCTACTAGAATTGAAATTAAATTTCAGTTTCAAGACATTATTACCATTGCAGAATTTAAATAAAGCAATTGTTGTAAATTACCGGTGTATTAGAGAATTCTCACTGAGCCGTTCAATGTCATATGTGTATATTGCATTTCAATGACTGCAGTAATTTCAGTTTCAATACTTAAATATTTGTTTTTTTTTAGTGGCCAATTATGCCTACAGGTTCCCTGCCGTTATTAATGCAAATATTAGAGTCCCTAAAAACAAGCTATTCAATGATAATAAACTAGAAGTGTCGTATCTACCTATTCATATTCCCAGCTATCCTTCACTTAAGTCTATGTTGGAAGTGGTTACGTCACTTAAATATGATAGCTAGTTACGCACCTTACAGAATAATTAGTTCAAATTTTATTTAAAATTAGTTATGCCAGCGGATGCCGACTCTGACCATAAGTTAGTTGTTATGAAGTGTAGCGTCCATTGCAAAAGGATAAGCCAGGGTCCGCGAGTTAGGAAATGGAATCTACATGTAAAAGCATTAACTGGATTGACAAGGAAGGAGTATCAGCAGCCTGTATAAAAAATCATGACTGAAGGAAAATAGCCGAATATTCTGGAGGAAAAATGGGATTATATAAAAAAAGGGATGCCGAAAACTGCATAAGAAACTACAGGAAACGTTAATGGGAAAAGGACAAGAAAATCATGAATCACGGATGAGATAATTTGAAAGACAGATGAGAGGAGAAAATGGAAGAATGTAAGTACAGTATTTGGCAGAATGAAACACAAAGAGCTAAATAATAATTTTAGACGGATGACAAATAACTCAAAAGAAGCACGGTGGAAAACGCAGTGCGAGGATATGGAAAGTTAGCAGAGGAAGAGTGAAATCGGTGCACTATACAGCAAGGTGAAATTACTATCGAGAAGTAAGAAGGGAAGATCTGGGCTAAAATTTAGAGATAAGTCAGGAAAGGTAATAGTTGACAGAGAAGAAATCCAAGAGAAATAAAAATAATGTATGGAAGAACTCTATGGTAAAGCACTTAAGCCAGCAAGGTTAGACATAGAAAAAAGTCCAGTCTTAGGCCCAGGCATACTCGACGATGAGATAGAAAGGACATTAAGGGAGATGAAACCAAATAAAGCCGCTGGGTTGGGCAATATTCCAGCGGAACAACTAAAAGTTTAAGGAAAATATGGGAGGAAGAGTCTATATGGTTGATTCGTAGTATTTATGAGGAAGGATTCTGGCCGGAGCAGTAATGAGATAACATATCGAGAAGAAAGCATGTAGAATAAAATGAGGATGTATTTGCCTGTTTCGTAGATTTCGAAAAGGCGTTTGATAGAGTAAATTGTGAAAAACTAATTCGTGTATTGAAGAAAATAGGAATAAAATGGAGGGACAGGAGGCTGATCCGCAATCTGTACGTGTCTCAGACTGCTCGGGAGCGAGTGGGGAACGGAGAGTCCGGATGGACCGTGTTAAGGAGAGGTGTAAGGCAGGGTTGCCCATTATCACTGGTGCTGTTCAACGTATATGCGGAGGAAATAATGAAAGAGGCATGGGAAGAAATGGAGGTAGGAATGAATGTCGGAGGGAAATTCGTAAAATCGGTTAGCTTTGCTGATGACCAAACTCTTGCATTTCGGTCAGCCAAGGGACTGTAAGCATTACTGAGTGAATCGAAAATTCAGTGCGATAGACATTGGATCAGAATCAATATAAATAAAACAAAGGTAATGCAATTCACCAGAAAGAGAAAGACAAATGTTATCATTAAAATAAAAGGTCAAAAACTAGAGCAGTTGGAATAGTTCACATATCTTGGAACTGTTTTGGACCAAAATGGTCAAAGTAGTAGGGACGTAAGGAGATGAATGCGCCAGGCAAAGAGGTTTTCACAAGGAGGGAGTTGATAACAGGGACGTTGGGTAACGAATGTTAAGAAAAGATTTGTCGAAACTTTTAAATGGAGGGTAGTAGATATATACGGCGCGTAATTTTAAACACTGAAGCAAGAGGATAGACGTAATTGGAGGCTTTTAAAATGTGGGTGTGAAGAAGGAAAAGGTGAAATGGACCGAAAGGAAAATAAATGAGGAAGTACTAGGTATGGTGGGAGATGAGAGAGGTTTTTTGGAAGAAATCCTAAGGAGACAGGAAAAACGGATTAAGGGCGTATTGATGGGCAGTGGGCTGTTGAAGAATGTAATAGAGGGGAGAATGTTAGGCAAACGAGGAAAGGGCAGGAACAGGATAGGGATGTTGGACGGGATGAAGAGAGGATTGTTGTAGAGTATGGATGTTGGAGAGTAAGATGTTTGGCTTAGTTTTGCCTAACAACATAATTACTGGATAAATAATACAGTTTCTAGTACTGGGTAACTAGTCACCTGACCTATTTACCCAGTTCTCAATAATCATTCAATCATTCCCCTACTCCTCTACCAACTAATCCGACGTCAGGCGAGCTTTTTGCAACATTGCATTGATCCCCCCTCCTCCCACCCTGCTAATTTGTCAATATTACCTATCCTCCTCCTCCAACCATAGAATTTATCCCCCCTCTTCCTACTTCAACCAATCCTTTCCTTCCTACCTCCTCTTCCCCTCCGCCCAGAGATATGTATATGTACTGTGTCTGACTTGAATTTTTACCTGATGATGTTATATCATAACGAAACCTACGTCGTGATAATAAAAAAAATTTAAGTGGAAAAGTCAAGTTTACTTGGCCGTATTTACTTGGTAGTTGTGTCCATCTAAAACCAGCCTTAACCGGAAGATTACTTAAAACAAATAAGTTATGCATAATGCGATTCAGGTATATTACCTAAATCCAAGAGCAAAGGTCTAATTAATATTCCCTGACACAAGTAGCTATGAGCACAAAAGTGGACTATAATACAATTACGGGAAATTCAGATCATTTCAATTTCAGTCCGGTTTATCCATCTCAACATCTCAATAGGCAATAGTGAGATCAACAGGAAACTTGTAATCGTTCCGGGCTTAAAAAGCGGGTGTTTTTAAATATACTCAAAATATTTTATGCATTTACAAATATCGATATACACTTTCGAAATTATTCGCTAATCATTTATTTAAATGGATTTTTGAATAACTTTAAATTTTTTCAGTAACCTGCTTGATATGCTGTTTTCCGGCAAATTCTTTATTCAGCCTTACGAATGAAAGAATTATTTCTGTATAACAAATTGCTATTAATAAAGTCATGTTAATTATATAACAATATAATAAATATGTTAAAATTGACATAAATGCATAATACTGAAATCTTTGAAATCTCAGAAATACGAAACATTTACCTTTCTGTGACTTATGAATTCAAAAGAGCAGTGTCTTGGAAAGAGTACTGTGTTTAATCGGGATTCTTATGATGTAAACAAGCGAGAGACAAGAGGTTGGGGTTCGGACGGGGAAATCTATGAAAGTATGACCTTGGTACGTCTCTATACAAACCGACGCCAAATTTTCAAAAAAACAATTCATTTCATTTATTTATCGACAAAATACATTTCAGGTAGAATCGAAAAACACACCTCTAATTTATTGAATATGTTTGCACAGCAAAAAATAAAAAAGCGCTCAACATTATATATTTATATTAAGCTTTGAAAATTACCGCTCAGAATGGAGAGATGATGAAATAGTTTGGCGTGTAAAAGATTTAATATACCGTAGAGGCCACTATTTGAACGGAATCCGGCAGATTTATACATGTTTATCTTGTAAAGATAAAAAATTAATGCCGTTTAGGGAAAAAGTTTTCCTACCGAGTGATAATCATTTCATGTTACCAAAGTGTGTGATACGAACAACACTTAAAGGATGCACCCACAAACCCTGCAACCACTTCATGAAAAACTATGCAAATCATCGTGAAAACAAAAGGATTCACTGGATGGAGGCACGGAAGTTTCATTTCTCTTAGTGAAAATATCCAGGAAGGAAAGGGAGTATGGGAGTGGGAACGCGGGTAGAGAGCGGACGCGCCTCAACGCCTCCGGCGTCTCCCGCCACGACACTGACATTGACCCTTTCCTTCCCCTTCGGAGAATCCTGCTCAGGCTTCCTCTCTCTCTCTCTCACTCTCTCCCCTTACCCCGTCTTAGCATCCTCCCTCCGCGCCCCTCTCCTCCTTCTCGTTCGCTCAATGACCAACCCCACTGAACCTCCTCCTCTCCAATGCCACCCTCATCCCCCCACACGTCTCTCCTTCCTTCCCGGCCTGCCTCTCTCTCTCTACCGCACCCCCTCTTCCCAGGTGGCGGCGGCGCCTCAGACGCCGGCCCCGCTCGGCGCCGGCGACAGTGCGAGACGCTCCGCGCGCGGCGGTGGGCGTATCTCTCTCCCGAGAGAGAGAGGGCGGGTGAGTGGCGTCAGGGACCGGTCACCCTCCTTGGCACTTCGGCTGCTCGCCCGGGCTAGCCGCGCCGAACTCCTCGGCGCCTCTCTTATCCGCCCACTCGACCGCGCGGGGACCGAGTCCACGATGCCCGGGAGAGAATCGCCGCGCCTTTCCCGAGTGAGCTCCTTCCTCCATTTCGAAATAGATCCTCCATTAGAACAATGTTAGCCGATTTACCCCTGCCGGACTTGGGGAGGCGATATTTTATTTTGGTAGAATCGGCTCAAGTCCAGCATGGACTCGTTATCCTACTGTTTTTCGATGTTTACATTATTTGGTGAAAGATACTGGATAGCCATCTTTACTATTCATTTCACATTGTACCCATGAGGTGAACAAAATTAAGCGCATAAGGCAAGGATCGAAGATTAACATTTGTTACGCTTAATAGTTTTCCCAAGCAGGGCTAAGAGATTTTACGTGTAAGAACAAACCGGCTAGCAGAATTCACTCATCTGTATCAGTCATTCGCCCAAAAACTTAAGACACCAGTGTTTGTTACGAAATTATTTCTACAATCCTTACTTCTACCCCAGCCAAGGGAAGTTAACCAGCGCTCTGAGGGCCTTTCCGTCTTTATTTGTTCCATTAATTTACCACTTCGTCTCCCTCGTCGGACCTACGTTGAAACTTTCATTTTATTTTTGTCACGCAAAAATACTTAATTTGCATACAATTATTTGTGATGGCAAAATGTTCAATAATTTTGTGAATGTTGGTCAGATCAACTATTATGTTACCATAACTGGTTGTTTTATGCATTGGAAGTTGTACTTGAAAACTCTTTTAGAAAACTCTACTTTTTATGTTCATTTACGTATTTTACTCGTTAGATATAAATCTATTCACTATAAATATTGGACGTGAGATGTTTGAGAAATAATTAAAATGGTTGATTGGAAATTCTCCTACATTAAAGTTCATTTTATTTTTCCCAAATTAAGTTATCATATGTGCTCTTGTTTCTCAAAGTGTAAGGAGTGACAAGTATTGGTTCTGTAAAACGATAATTCTTTCCATTCAGGGAGAGGAAACAGAATGACTTCAGTTAATCTCTTGAAAATAGTATTAGCTCAAAGAGCCGAAGGATTGACCTTTGATTGGAATTTGAAGAACTAATAGTTAAACATTGGCATTGGAATATGAAATAACTGACGATTTAGAGTACTAGAATTATAGTTCAACCGAAAAACCTTATGCAATTCTAATAATGATCGAGTTTTTATTGAGATATTCATTTTCAGTAATACGTTTCAGTAACCAAAGAGTTTTATCCTATTTCCATTATAAAAGCATTGTTTGGGATCGCTCAAAACGAATAAGTAACAAACGATGAATATGATAATATTATTCACATTTCGGAAATGTTATTAACTTCACTAAATGCAAACGGATCATTTTCCCTTCAAATTATTTCCTCTACACCCTACGCATTCTCTGTAATGGTTTAATTAATCGCATTCAATGCAACCAACTACCTCATTTACCATGATTTTAATAAACCTTCAATTGAAATGGAAGGCATACCTTCAATCATCGTAGTAACATACATAAAGGATTGGAAAGGAAATTAATTATTTTACCTATATTAAACAAATAAAAAATCTAAAGAAATATTTTTTAATTCTACAATCTTTTTCGTGATTACAACACCATTTGTATATGACTAGTACTTCAGAGAAATATTCTTTACCATGAAACTCATTCCGGGTAAAATTCATGCCGTCATCATTATGTTGGACAATATAATGCCTTAAAAAGATGGCTCTACGAGGTCGTTTAAAAGTTTTATGGAGGTATGAAAATATTTTAAAAGCTTACTCATAAATCCAGATATTGCTATAATGTAAAAATCCTGCGAGAAGATTTAGAACTAGTTTTGCTATTACTCGCAGGTATTCAGGAATATAAATAAATATATATTTTTATAAACATACATATAAATCTCACGGATGTGAATAATAATGTAAATGATCTTCGCACTAGTGGACGAAGTCAGAAACACACAAAAAAGAAACTCCCTAGGTTTCGAATTTTCGGTGGTCCAAGCCACCTTTCTCAAGGAAGAACTCTCCCCCTCCCAGCTCTTCCTCTCGCAAAACTTTTTCCACCTTCCCCTTCCATCCAGCGTTTCCAGCCCCTATTTTTCATCAATTTAGTCCCTCCCTTCTTTGGGAAAGGTGGCGTGGAGCACCGTAAATTCGAAACCTATTGAGTTTCTTTTTCTGTTGTGTTTCTGTGTTATTTTCCTTGTCCACTTGTGCTAACTTCATATGCATTATATAAATATATAAACCATAAACACAGTAATCAACCCGAAGTTTGGTTTGGTAGGTGATGGTAGAGTTCACCCAGTACTAAGCCCGACGGCGTGTAAATATTCACACAACAGAGTAGGGGGGCCAGTTCCTTTCCCTGTGCCTGTTATGGTTCCCCAGGATGATCGGGTACCCGAAAAATCACAAAGCTTCGTTGGAGCTTCAGGGGCCCAGGGTGGTTTGCTCGGAAATCGACCCCGGGCCCTCCAGTCAGTAGTCCAACTGTCTACCCTCTGGATTACTGCGACCTATATACTCGTGTATATATATATATATATATATATATATATATATATATATATATATATATATATATATATATATATATATACATATATATATATATATATGTGTGTGTGTGTGTATGTGTGTAATTTTTCATTCATTACCATGAAGTTAAAAAATTCGTAGATTTTATTCCTCAAAAATTTTATGAAAATTATTTATTAACAAAAGTTTTTCTTCTTTTCAGGAACGAGGATTTTCAAACGAATGGCTGTGAAAGCATTAAGAATTAAGAAAAAATGAATGTGATCAAAATCGCTTATTTGCTTCGCGGTGAAGCTTGAAGCGATTGACAACATTGAATTTGGTAATAGTAAAGTCATAATAAAATATTTCACCTTGGCATATACAATTTATTGCCTTGAAAGTGCAAAGCAATTTATTGTCTATAGAAGACCTAAGTCTTAATTTTTCGTTTCATATTTCAATAATTTAATGATGTTACAAATAATGGCATAATTTCCGTCATAAAACTGTATCTTTAATTCAAGAATTTGAAAATGAACACTACTGGGTAAGAAGTCTTAATTTGATGTAATTAGGAATTATGAATAGTGAAACTCATAATTCGGTAATGGAGCTAACAGCATGGTTTTGTAGCTGAATGTTTGTTATGGCATCAAACATGATTGACAAGCATAAACAGCTAGGGTTTGAGTAACAATGAATTGAAGTGTCGACTTAACTTGAAATCGACTTAATTAGTTTTATCATATCTTTCATAAAATACCTTACATCTCCCGTCACTTAAAATCAATTCTTTAGTATTATTTCAGAAGTTTTGCCTACATATAGGGGAAGAGGATACATTTATTATCATTTCCATTATTTCGCACAAGTAATTAGATTTCAAATAAAATTATTCCGTTACGTGAGCAGAGAAACAGTTATTGTTATTATCTTACAGGAAATATTACTCAGTAAATTTCTAGGGAATATTTCTGGGAAAAATTATTTGCTATATTATTGAGGTATCTTAATTATACGCAATTGCATATCCATAAAGACATTCATGGGTGAATTTTCCTGGATTTTACGGGGTTACCCATTAAAGAACGCATTTAGTGATTACCTGAGTGAGTGCCTGTGATGATACCAAGAATAGGCAAATACGAGTATTTCAATAAACAAAGGACACTCATTTTTCCTACGATTCAATTCTTTAAATAATTTCCATAATTAAGGATGTGTTTACCCTCATCTCTTATTAATTATTGCTACCAGTAGTCTACCACGTGCTGTTTCTTCAGATAGAAGGTAAGTGAAAATATTCTTAGTATAACTGCTGAGTTTCCAGTCTTAGTGAAAACTCTGTATCTTTTTAGCGTATTTGGCAAACACTAAATAGAAAGTAATATTTAAGAGTTTTAATATCGTAATATAGTATGGAAATCGTCGTGCGAGCGTTTCTGTTGCATGAATCTCATATCTTAGCTTAGGTGAATCAAAGGACTATAGAAAAAATAGCGTACAACTTCAGCCTAAGTTGCAAGCAATAAGAGACGTCTCTTGGCATTTAAGAAAAAATTCATAGTAAAATATACCAGTGCTTTCAATCAATATTTTTAGCCATTTTAATAAAAAGTTATAACAGAAAAACATATAAAACTAATAAAAGAAAAATCATTTATAAAAATTGTAAAAGTCACATAAGAATAATGTCCTATTTATATATTATATATAATTCTAGTGTAATACATCATATTTGCAATTTATGGATAAAATTGTCATTCATAGATGATGTAAACCTTTTCCACTCTGATAAAATATGTAGGTTATCAATAAATTGTCTGGAGAGAGAAAACCCTCTTGAGATGTTGGAGTTCACCCAGTCGAGGGATAGAGTTCTGACCGGAGGACCCGAGTTAAAATTCAGGGCACACCTTTGAGCTCACTCAGCTTCTGTGTGATGTTTCGTGTAACAGATAGATCTTCATAAGAAACCATAAACGGAACAGTAAAAAGATCTGCACCCCACCCTAATGTATGAAGTTAGATCACCGTTGAGCTTAGTACTTGGTAGACTTATCTACAGTTAGAACAGTAAAAGAAGTTGAATTTTGTTATAGTTTATTTTAGTATCCCAGTTCTCATTAGGATTTTTACTTTATTTGGGTGTAGTATTATAATTTTGATGATTTTCACCAAAAGCTACAGGAAATTATTGATACTGATGGGAACTCCTGTTGATTGTAACTTTTTTGGCTAATGGGGCACCGGTATATGTACAATGGGGCTTTACCTTTTTTGATTTTTGTCCGTTAAATTATCGACCAAGATTTAAATGAATCCATTAAATAAGGCTCTTGCAATTGTTTGAGACATGAATTCAGTTTGAAAATTAATGATTTTATTGTCCATGGAATCTCATACAGCTCACTCTTTTTAAAAGTACATGGTTATTTTTTATAAGTACATGACTAAATACTTCTGATGGACATTTCCTTTGAAGGTAAGTAATTAATGTTACAAAACCTAAATTTTAACTTGAGGAACAACTTTCACTTTAGCACTCACAAGAACTAAGCTTCTTTAGCCCCTTACGAGAATCTCTCCTTAAAGTACATCCTCCTAGGCCAAAAACTCTTATGCTAAATTGTTTAGAAGAATGCAGATTTTTTCTCAACACCTCGATGTCTCAGTTTTGAAAATATTCCAGCATTTATGAACCATGAACAAATGTTCTTATGCGAACAGCGGCATCATTGAGGGAATAAGTGTCGTCAGACCGCGGCCATGTTAGTATTCATGTTACTGATATAATTTGCACGAGGACGGCCTGCTCCACGTGCTACGCCTATAGAGTTGTGACCGGCAGCCATTTTGTTCCGCCAGCCACTGCCTGGCGTCCGGTAGTCGGAGCGTACAGCACGTGGGGGGACAGGGGTTCGAGATTCGTCAAAAACAGGTTTGAGCCGCTTTACGGGAAGGGAGGGATGATGTATCAGGACGCTTTTCGAAAAACTGTTCGATATACATGTACAAGTCGTTATATTTTAAAGCAAACAATATATTCAATTAAAAATTATTTTATCATTTTTTTATTCACGTACTCGTATGATAAAAATAACGCGAAGAGATTGTGGTATTTATGGTATCTCTTTATCTCCCATCGGTGAGGTTCACCATTGCATTCCTAACCCTACGGTCAAATTAAGTGGCAGATCATTCGTGGCATTAGACAGCTCAAAAACGTTTCTCAATAAATAATGTTAGAAAAGGCCATGTATAATATTAAAAAATGGCTAGAGGCACTCTACATTTTACAGTCATTTTCTTTCATTTTTGTATTCATTTCACAGATGTCATTATAATTCAGTGGAATATTATGCTACTTCTTTTAATATTGTGGATGTATATGTTACTCTCCTATCTTTGTTACCTCAGAGTGGATCCGGAATGAAGAAACTTTTTTTGCGGTAAAGTTAATGAATCAGCAATAAAGGTAAATTTAATGGATCAGCACCCAATACTCAACATTGACATGTTCAATATGATAATTCATTAACTTTTATACTAATGAATTGGAATTTCAAATGTTTTAACTGAAACTCTCCACCTTTTATATTATATAGTAGTTTTCGTTGTCTAAGATATTTGCAGTGATTGCAGAAAGGATGGTAGAAAAATATCAAGTGAAAAAAATATTATTGGAATACCGAAAAATATTATTTTATGGAAAATAGTCGGCCAGTAGCTCAAAAAGTAGTCCTTAGTTAAGAGATGAATAATTTCAGAAAATGTTGCCACAATTAACATTTTTTCCATGACTTAGTAAAAATGTGTATTGAAAATTGATTAAGCTACTAAAAATCTGTAGGTACTTTTTTCCTTAATTGATTTAAATTATTCTTCAGCGTTGTGCACAAAATAAAGTAACTAATGGCAATATATTATTATATTCTTCTACTACTGAGTTGTATTACCAAATATGTGAAATATTTTTCACTAAATTCGTAATTATGTTAGTCTATACGTGGGTAGCTTTTAATATTGTTAATTACCCACAATGTACACATGAAGCATTAATGATAATTTATCTAAGAGCTGCCTTTGATGTATTTACTGTGAAGTGGGAGATATTGAAATGCTCATATGAACAAAAAATATTTTAACTATTACTCTTTACTTTCAATCAAATTAAAATTTATATAATTTTTAAGTTGGGCTTAAGTATCATAAATGCCAGGCCCCACGGATGTTATGGGATGCGTTAGTGTTTGACACAATGCCAACTTGCTTCGCTAATTCTCAAACAAACATATTCAAAACTTATTTTAGCGGAGTTTAGGTCAAAATGATTCTAGAAATAATATGCCTATATGTAGTATATCTTCATCGATTTGAGAGATGGTTCCTATCAGTATTTCACTTGAAACGCATTCTTTGATTCTTTCTTCGTGCTTTCTATTGGCATCATTCTCATACTTTCTTTTCACTCATTATCCTTTTCATTTTCCGTATCTCTTTAAAAATACTCGACAAATATTCACAGAGTTTAACAATATTTAGCCATGATCAATCAAAAAATTGAAGACAGTAAAGCAAGTTTGCTGGCGGGTGGTTGATCCAATTGAGAAACGTCCAAAAAATATAGGTTGAACCGATAATGAAATTTGGATGAATGTAACATTTGCAATGAAAAATTAATAATATAGTACTTTCATTGTGCAATGCCGAAACAAATGTACTGAAAAACTAAAAGCGGAACTGTCCCGTTTATTTATCTAATTCTTAACAGAAAAACGTTCTTCTTTACTATTAAGTTTTACTTTTAAGTTTTTTTACTGTACATTATATTTTTATAGCAAACAATAATTTCTAATTTTCCGATGGAAGAAAATAATCATTTGCTAGTGTAACAATTGAACAGCATTATAGCATAGGTTATGACTAAGCCCCTAAGTAAAATTTAATAAAGCGGGGAAGACTTTCCGGGGAAAATATCCAACAATCTGCCATGCATATCCTATTGCCAATGATTTTTTGAAGATATAATCTAAAATTATCCTTCAACTCCAGGATAAAATAACAAAATTAACAAAATTTGAGATTAAATTTAGTCTTAGGGAACCAGGAAGCAATTTCCTTTGTCTGAAATATTTTATGATTTTTGGACATTCCCATTCCAATTCTTCTGGATGACGGTTAATTTTTATTCATATGAAAGTATCTTCATTTGCTATATAACACTTTATCACATCATTCAGAATGAGGTAAGACAACTCAGACACTTCCATCGTCCTTATTAATTAAACCAATATTTTTAAAGTTCCATTGTGAAGAGTATGTTAAATTCAGTACCCTAATCCAAAAGGGAAGGCTTGGTAATTGCGGAAAAGTATCGAGCAAGGCAAGAATTGAAAACTCAGTAATCAGCAGTAGTCAACTGTACGAATCTGGTATATAGTATATTCATAGATCTGCTCCTGTAGATTCCAGTCAGATTCCATGATATTAAGAGTATTGACTAAGGGAAATTTGAGGTTTGCACACTCTAAGCGTCAACTTGGTTTGTTGTTGTGCAATTAGTGGTTAGAGCCCTGATTAGTGGTTACTAGCTACTGATCGGGGGGTCCGAGGTCCCTAGAACCTACAGACACCCGAGGTTTTCTGCGATTTCCTCAATTTTAAGGTACCAGACTTTCATGGGAAATATTCCAAAAAGGTCCTTGCTGCCCCCCTCACCATACACCTTACACTGATGCAAGACTTAACACGCCAAAGGGTCTTGTCGTAAGAGACCTGTAATATTAACCATCACACCAAAAGTTCATCACTGCAGCTTAGATAATTAATGTAGCCTCATAACGTGAACGTTTATGACAACAATTCTTTTCGTTAATTTCATTTGAAATTATTACTCAGTTTTAAAACATACAAAATTAATCATTTTCAGCCATTCTCTCAATAAATGAAAAAAAGTCGTCGTTGTATTCCATTAGAGTACACCCACGAGATGAGCGAAAAGTGAGCTCGGCTTGAACACGGCAACACCCGAGCCGTGTACGCTCCTCTCGGACAAATACGCCTCGCACTCTAAAATGGAAGGGCAATTCAACTGGCATGGCACGTGTCTCCCTTCACGATTTCGGAATAAACTCGGAAAATTTCGGCGGACTCATTATGCACATTAGCCCCACTGCCATCTTGATATCGCCAAATGGGAGTGATACATGGTACACCCGACGCTGACTTTATATGCAGTGGCACGAATTCATGCTCAGTTTCGCTCGATTCACGATTAAATTTGATTTCAAGCAACACTCCGGAATTCTAAATGCAAGATATAAACGCATGAGATCCCTCATGTTTGGGATCAAATGAGACATTTAGAGTAATTGCGAGTGAATTTAAAGGTCGAGCTGGGAGATTCATTCGTAATGTATCAACAAAATCAACATGGAACGAAATGGAAAATTCCGTCAACTTATGGTGAACGTACACACTCCAGCCAAATTTTACGCATAAATAGCCAATGAAAGAGCTTATTTTAAATAAATGTTAACTTAAGAGCTCATTGGGAAGCTGGAAGTAAAATTATTTTCAGACCACTTAGCTTACTAAAGAGCTAAATTTTTCAATCATTATCAAAAGGATTTTCATTATTTTTTCGCTAATAAACAAGTAAATGTTCGTTCTTAAAAATCTTGGACTTCACAATGTCTGAACAAGAAATAAAACCTATTTTAGAGTAGATTCTCCCGCTTTCCATCCAAAATAATATTACGTTAAAGTTAGATTTTAATTCGCTGCATTTGGATTTCTTCGCTGTATTGAGAATTATGGAAATAAAATGATACTATTTCGTCTTCGGTGTATTTTCCTCTGCACCTCTCCTGTTGTGAAAGCAGGCTAACATAGACAGTAATAACATATTTTTTCCTAGATCAAATAAATAAATTAGTCAATGGAGTTCACTCACATTCAAAATTAGTTAAAAAGTTCAATTGTAAATGACATACTTAATTCACTATTAGCAGGAATATGTAAAGAAAAGAACGCGTAAAATATTCAGTACATTTTTCTCAAGTGTCAAATGAAACCATAATATCAAATGCATAATTATATTCTGTGAATAAAACACAGACGAACAAATTTACAAACAATCTTTCTCTTTTAGAAATATTTCTGCCAAAACAAAAAAACTTGTAACCATTCAAATGTCACCTACGATAAATAGGTCACGGGGCATATATGGGATAGGAATATTCATTTGTTTTGCTCAAGACTGTGGTTCGTACTTTGAAACACGTCAAAGTGTTGCCATGCAAATTAGAATGATACCAATAGCGAGACTGACTTGCATACGCCGGTCTTTGAAACATGACCCACCGAACTAAGAACCAATCATCGCAATTTCCCAAGTCACGTCTCCTGTCACTCAACGGTCCCAAATTTCCAAGCTCAAATAATAATGCACTGGTAAAGATTGAACCCATTCGGTCGGCATGCAACTCCAAACAAAGCGTGCCACCGAGGCACGATCCTTACGGTGGCATTCATCTCAAACTTCCCGCGGAGGGTAACGGCGCCCCACGTGAAGGCCACAAACCGTGCGCCAAAACCGGGGAAAATTACAACGGGGCCAGCGAACCTTGAGAGAGCGTGGGGTCCCCTCCCACCCTCGTCCTCGCGAAATAAGGGCGAATCCCGACGGGTCACCTTTTTCACCCCATCCCTGCCCCCCCCCCCCCCCGATCCCTCCCTCCCAAGCCGCCGAGCGCTTTCGAGAGAGGCGCGCACACATACTCACCCGCCCACCTACATTTATACATTTTTTCGCATTTCGATGATGATTAATTCATCAAGAGCGGGCGGGAGTGAACGTCCGCATCTATTCCATCGACGCGGACGAAAAAATGAGATAGGAAAGGAGGAGGAAGGTGAGGAGCTGAACGGGGGTGGGGGTGTGCGTTCGGCTGGAGGGGAGATGTGGGGAGAGTGGGAGTGCAGGGAGGGAAGGGGGGTCGGGACTCATCTCGGGGTTGAGGGACAGAGAGAGTAACGAAGAGGAGAGAGAGAAAGGTGGGGGTGCCGGTGTGGGTGCCGGGTGGTTGGGTGGGTGGGGCCTTACGGGGACCCCCACACCCATGTTGGGAAGGGCGGGGGAGGAGCGCGGTCGGCAGAAACACGACGGGCGTGGTGGGTCGGACTGTGGCTCTGCACCGCGGCGCCGCGATAGAGAGAGAGAGCTGGTGGGGCATACGGGGGCACGGGGGTGTTTCAGGGGGGACGACGAGGGCCGCGGAGGGCAATTCCAAAAACGGGGCGAGAGCTTCTACGGGAAAAATTCGTTAGCGCGAGTTTCTTAACGAGGGAAACCGCGCGCGCGGCGGGAATATCTTTCATTGCATTGTGCCATTGTCCCGAGGCCTGCACAGCTCCACCCAAGAGATCATTAGCGCGGGCCGTCGAGTCGCCCCGCGAGGCTGCTTTCAAGATTGACGTTCGGGGAATTTTCAATTCATGATACGCCCGCCCGTCCCGTCGCGATCCTGTGCGCTGACTTGCGAGTTGATTCGAATTTCCCCGAGAGATGCAAACAATCGAAGAAAAGGTTGGGTAGAGTGAAAAGTGGCATACCGACCGGCGTCCTTACCATTCCGTCAAAAATAAGCCACCATGTCTACATCACGCAACGTTGACGAAATTTCTGGCGTGTCCGACGGGTTCATAATATATAGAATTGATACGATGGAAAATGGGCAGGTGCTCCACATGGGAGACCTGTGTTGTACCTTTTGAAAGGAATGGTTCAAGTGAGATTACACTCGCTAATGTCAGTAGCGCACACGGGGTGGACAAATAAAGGCTTCAAACGCCGTCTGGCAAAATAAACAATGAGGAAATGGCAACTGTACCTCTAGCTGTGCCTATTTTTTGAACTTATGGCGAACTATTTTCTTTTTTCATCATTTAGATTAGAATAAATATAAAAAATATGAAGGCACTATTTCAGCAATTATGTCACCAACTCTTACAGAAACCGCTGCTTGTGAAGAACAAGTATAGTATGAAGGACTAATAAATTCAAATGAGCCGATAAATTACAGTTTACCATATGAAGATATAATTTTTAAAAATAATATCCCGAAATTTTTGTTTCAAAGAGATACTTCAAAACTGCTATGCAATTTGAGTTTTCCAAGTATAGAATTCAGGTAAATGCCAACTTTCCATAAATCTTCATGAGCTTTTATTTGCCAATATTCATACTTCTGGAAAAAACTTCAATTTAAAATTGATGTTTTTTATAAAACCAGAAAACTCATAGATATATACACGTATGTTCCCGACAGTGCTAAACCGCTTTTGAATGGCCTAGAAAATTATCGATCGCTAATGCCACTTTTTTCTGAACTATTTGCTATGGCATAGATTACCTAATTTCTTATTCTATTCTAATTTGAAGTTTTACAATAGGTAAATATTCCTTAATTATCCACCAAATTAATTTTTCATCAACCATTATCTAACAGATTTATCAATTTTCATTCATCGCGATAGTCTTTTCTGGCTCACTAAGGCATTATATCATATACGAGCCTCGTTCTATAGCGTCGTGTGTATCACTTGATTACTCATTCACTTTATCCACTTTCAGTGCATATTTACGGTAAATATGCTGGCCTTATTATCAATAAAAGTATGTCTACAAAAGTAAAAAAATATGCTGATATTACCGAATCTAGAAACGCTCCATTGATTTCTAATTCTTCCGAAAATCTGCTTATTCGTTCACTTTTAATGCTACACCATGAGATGGAATTTATGCAATGAAGTTTGTGAAAAAAACAATTTGGAAACAAAGGTAATAGAGCAGATGCATTCCATAGAGATTTTCACTAACACCGACTTTATGAAAGTTTTTACTATGAGCCAGCAAAATTTCACAAAATTATTTTTTAAACAATCCTATACACCGTTTTAGGGTATATTTTTTCTTTCTGGAAAAGATAAGTGAAAAATTTGAAAAGATGGCAGGTTCAAAAGTAGGTTTCCATCTAGTTTCATGTTCGCATCGACGGTGACGTATACTAATCACAGTCGGATATGCAGCTGCTCACCACGAAAAAGGTCGACCCCTCCACTCATCGCATGCACCATGAATAGGTCAAGAACTGTGTAATCGATCATGAGAGGAATATGGCCCGTTCAATAGAAACTCCTAAAAACATATGTACGAGTATATACATAATTGGGACAATTTTTAATACATTAAAATCATTATTTTCCATTTCTAGAATTATTATTAGAGTCTGCTGCAACTCTTCGTAATCAAATATTCAATCCACTTAAAAATCAGAATTTCAAAAGTAAAGTGTATCACCCAGATGAGGGTAACGACGGACAGCCATACATAATAGTTTATATCAGGTAATAGGTACTTTACTAGGGACAAAGTTTAGATCTTTTGCAGTTTTGCTAATTAAAAGTAATAATTTTCACCTTAACAAACTCCTGGTGAATAGATTTTGAAGTACATGTGATAATGATTAAGAAATAATATGGTAATAAAACTTTTCTGCGAATTTTATTTATAATGGGATAACTTTTATAAACAAACGGTGCACGGGATGTGACTTAAAGTGCAGTATAAAGGTACTTTTCTTGCATAATGACACTAAACATTTGGTAACGGAGCAACAGCACTACAGCGAATATATTTTACGCTGCTGCTTATCGAAACGCTCCATTGTTGAAATTACAAATAAAAAGTTTTCCGCCCTCCAGATGTTCAGCCTATGCGTCAAAAGGAGACTTCTTTTCGAGTGAAAGTATAGTAATTGGGCAGGCCTCTGTGCTCGCCCAAGGCTTAGGACCGGCTCTGCATGCATAAACGTTGAGTAAATTTATTCAAAATGTAAGTAACCCTGCTAGCTTCCAAAGAGTATGACCCCCTAGTAAAATATCCGTTGAGTGTTTTACTTTTCATCGGCATGAAGGATTATTACCTTACAAAATTCATTAAAACATTGCAAATTAGAACGAACGAATACTTGAACTTTTTCGCATCCTTTAAAGGAGACAAAAACAGTGTCATTTACAAGATGCATACTGTTTCTTTGACTTAATATTCATAATCTTACCTATAACATGGAAGAACCGAATGTTTATTATTTTTAACACAAAAAAATAAAATCGTAGAATATCATTAATTTTTATCTTCGTCAGAAAAATCGACCTAGTGTTATGTAGGACGAAAACATTTTAAAAACTTTATCAAGTTAAACACCGAAATCCAAATACGCTTTTGTTGCTAGGTTTTATCAGCACATACTCGTATAGTGCCATGCACACATTCTACTTCATCTACATTATATCATACCCTGCAATTCACCAATCCTTAATAACGTAATATAAATAATTGTCATAACTGTGAATTGTTCATTTAGAGAAAAGCCGAGGAAAGCAACACATTTATGGTATAATAATATGGTATGGGGCACTCGACTTTGAATGGGTTTTGATGGAAAAATTAGTAAAAAAAGAGAAATTACCTACATTAAAAAAAGAGCATGTATATACATATGTCTTTATTGGAGTAAATTTTCTTAGCCTAAAATTCTTAGACCTATTATGATCAGACCGCGGAGGAAAAAGCTCACACCGCTATTAAAACTAATTTTTCATCGCCGTTTTTTCACAGGACTACAGAAATTGTATTTATATATTATGTAAACGGTTCTGTGTCCATTTGGATAATTTGTAAAAGTTCTACTGAATGCGCTATAGGATGAAAATTTTAATGATAGTTCACGTTAGGGAGTGTTCTTCAAAGAAACTGCGAAAAGGGTAGAAAATACATTTGCGTTCCAATCCCAATACTATTTACCAATTCAATCCATGATATTTATGATGATATTCGAAGACTCAAGCACTTTCTGAATTGCTGTTTGTAAAAATAATTCTTGAAAACTGTACGGAATAGCCTTTCTCTGACAATAATAATCAATACATTTTGTTCAGTGTCTATTTGTCACCTGCACGTACCTGTATTTTACTATAACAATCATTTCAAATTAAAACATCTTTAGATTAAATACCCAATACTTTTTAAGTTAAATGATGTTTCTTGAGCCTTGACAATATTTTCTAAGCCTTCAATACGATGAGGTAATTTCTGCTTTTTTCTAAAATTATTTATAAGTGTAATAAATTTTACTTTTCCTTATATTAAATGTATGAGTATTAATGTTCCATCGTTCATTGATTTAAGTAATTTGAAAATTGAAATAGTAAGTAGTAGACATAATCAGATTTATTAGTAAAAGTATTTGGGAGGAAAATGAGTGTAACAGAAGGAACAGGAGAATTTGTTTGGGCGAAAGAAGATTTCGGAAGAACGAATTTGATAATGCAACCCTAATAAAGAGGTAAATAACAGTATAAACTATAGATCCAAAGTTCAAGGGCATTAGCTTATGAGTATGTGAGTTCGAAACCTGATCTTTGAGGCAAAGGTTGGCTAGGTCGGACGCATCAGAGGCATTGTCTAGAAAATTGAAAAAGCAACCTAGATCGAGAGAAATTCCAAGGCAAGGTTTTAATATGATGGCAGAAAAGGAAAAGTTGCTAAGCGATATTCGAAGAGGCCTAAAGAAATACTCGTAAAGAGGTTATTAAATAGTAGTTTGGAATCTGACGAAACATGATAAGAAGAAGAAAGAGAGTAAGCGTTTTAGAAGTCATGAAGACAGAAATAAAGTGAGACGAACTGAAGAAAGAAATAATATAGAGCAAACAGAAGGAAGTCAACACTAATCGTGATACATAACACTACTAACCTTCCAAAAAAGAACTTCAACAGGTAAAGTAACGGTGATAATGGAAAATATAAATCTCAAGTGAATTTAAAAAATACCTTATATTTAAAAATATCCACCGAACTTTCCTGAGTTTCGTTCATTTAAAAAATATATGAATAACATTCCGAGAAATCAAATGAGGTTTACATTAATACATACCTCATTAGTATCACCACATCATAAAATTAGCAAACCCTTGAGAATTTGCAAGAAAATTTGTATATCTTTCTATTTACACAAGAGAAAGAAAGGCTCCAAGAAGAATTCCGAAGGTCAAATACGTGAGCGAAGGAAATAACGGTCGGAGAAAAAGAAGGTTAATAAATGGAAGACCCATTAGTGTGTGAGGAAGTTAGCCTTTAGAAGCATGGAGTAGAATGAAGGGTTGAAGAAAAAATAACTTTCGGATGGAAATACTCTAATATGATGTTTTCCAGATTAAAATGTTTCTAATGCAACATATTCTGCACGATAAATCAAAGCGCAATATATTTGAAAGAAATTAATAATCGACTTGAACTACACACTAGATATTTTCTTCTATGTATCTTCAACACGAATGCTCAATAGACATCTTTAAACTTGTACTAACTTGAAAGTACTCCAAAGTTGACCAGTGACTTCGTGATTAGTTCGCAGTACGTAAATACTTTCCGTCATTCACTTCGAATGAATTACGCCTCGGAAATATTAGATATATGTTTGGCCAGGACCCGTATAATACCGATTTGTGAATAAAAGTGACACTGAATTCGTCTTATGCATGTACATCTAAACGAGAAACCACTCGAGACCTTAGCTTTTATCCATTAGAGATTACGGCATACATAGAGAGGTATTCAACAATTCAATTCCTATGCATTCAAGTATTACACGCAACCTATATTTTTATTTTAAAATCATTTTTATCATCGGGGCTAATGAATATTTTACAAATCATTGAAAAAAATTAAATATATTTTACAAGTATATCCAATGCCGAGGAAATGTATAATTGATCGACTTGAAATTGTTTAATGGAATAACTATCGGCTTCTCTGACCTGGAGTCCCTTTTTGGATAATCCTCCTTGTGAAATGTTGCTGCAAAAGGTTTTTCTGGCCAATGGAATTGTATTCCCTTACAAATACCAAGTAATTTCTCTTTCTCGTTGGCAAGTAATTTTTGAGTTGTGTTATGCGTGATTTATTGCCTTTTATATTTAGAATATTCTGACGTTTACATTGTGATCATTCCCTGGTTCTTTCTCAGACAATATTAACATTACTAGTTTTCCAAATATCATTGATTAATTTTTTCTTAATGTGAATATTCCAGTGTATCCTTCAAAACTCTTGAGGTAGTCTAAAGAATGCGCTTCATTTATTTCCGGAGAAAAACATTCGTAGCTTTTATTTTGTGGGTTATAATGGACTATTTTAGTTACCTTACTAAATGGTAAAAATAATGCAAAGGGTGACAATGGGATTTCGTACCAATCTCTGAGTGTGGAAGCCCAAGCATAAAAAAGAGAAGAATGCAATTGAGGTTTTTCAGGCATCAAAAACCGAACGCCTTACAAATAATTTTAGACAAATTTCTTCCCCTGATACAAAATCAAATAATTCCCCCTATTAGAGTTCTATCCACTCAGATTTTTCACTTATCCACGCGTCCACCGACACAATATCACCGCATCTCTTCGAAAAAGTTGCCCATGAACTACGTACTCTGTGAGGCAGGTAAGGCTCTCCGTGAACAAATGAGGGTTTGTAGAAATGTAAACGCAACGTTACACGACGAGTGGATGAAACGACGGCGCGTTTTACTAAGAGGGAAAGGCTCAGGTCCCTCGCAAGAGCCTTATCGGAAAGGAGCCGACGGAGGGAAGGAAAGTGGGAGGAGGTTTTTCAAGGGCACTCATGAACCCGGTGGCACAAAAGAAAAAAAAGGGGCAGGGAAGTCCGGGGAGAGGAGAGCCGTGAAGGGAGGTTTAGTTGACGGACGCTCTCTTGGAATCCCAAGAAAAGAGTTAGGGAATTGGCGATGCGAGCGGGGATCTCAAAGAATGGAGGAAGGGAGAAAGAATGTCGGGCGACGTAGATAAGGAGGCCTGAGATGAGGGGAGAGAAGGAGGAGGAAAAACGTTGAGAGACCCAAGAGACCCAGAGACTGGGGCCCATTGCGATGACGGCTCAAAAGTGATGGCTTTTTCTAGGGAATGGAGGCTGAAAAGAATAGAAACGGACGGCTCCATTCCGATGATGGGCTCACTCTCTTTCTCTGGTATTCGTGTCTTGGGGGAGGGAGGGTAGATGGGATGGAAGACGTATTGGACCTTTGAGATCCTAGGAGACGAGGCGAGTGAATTTTTGTAAGGACGAGAAGGGCTCAAGGACAGATGGACGAGGAGGATCGGAGTGGGGGGGAGGGTGTAGGACTGTGATCCGGAGAATGAGAGAGGGGGAGAGACTGAGAAGGAGGGATGTCGACTTGGATAAGATTGTCCCATTCCTGGAAGACGATCCTAATTTCGGATCACTTTAGGGTCAAGTTGATACTCCAACCCAACTGCACTGAGTAAGAGGAAAACTGGAGGAGAGAATTAATAAGCTAACATATTTTTCTCCGATAAAAATATAAAAAAGTTAAGGTTTACGGAATGTAGGCTTGTACGCACCATCCATGGTCCAATGGGGTTTATTCGACATAATACGTTTCAGAAAAACGTACTATATCTCATTATTCTCTTGACTGTAGGGGGAGAATACCTTAAAATTTCCTTTAGACGCAACATATTTATCGTAACTAATTACTGAAATTTGCATTTGCCACGAAACAGAAAAGTGAATTTTCCTGAAAAGTTAACGATAGAGCACTGCCATCACAAATTAGCAGGGTAAATAATGTCCCATTGGAGATTGGAGGCCCATGAAATAGAGTGTATGGGGAAATTTCCGCAGAAATAATTACATGCACTCCTTATTCCGGTGGATTTTTAAGAAATTACGCAGGTAAAAATTGTCACTCTGTAACGACAAAAAGTTTAAAAAAAGATGAATGAGACTATATGAGGTCAATTTAATTTAAATTGACAATTATAAAAGAAAATATTCCGTATTTTGAAATGTTGTACGTTTAGAAAATCTAGTTCGGTTGAACCACAGTTATTCAAGTAAATGAATTATTCAAGAACTCAATTTATAAATATTAACGATTACCGGATAAAACAGAAGGAAAGCTATTTCAAGATTCTTGAAGTTTCAGGGGCGTTAAATATCAATTATAATAAAGATAAATGTAACAAGTGAGTATTTAGCTTTTCATTATATTGTTTCAGGCTTCACTTCGTGGAATTATTTAATATACATACCAACAAAAAAGATTTGTACTTTTTCACAGATTTTATTAAATGGTACAACGCGTTCCTGATGATGCCGCAAGTCGGTGAAACGCATTGTACCACTTAATAAAATCTGTGGAAAAGTACAAATCTTTCTTTCTTTTGTATGGATTTAGCTTTTCATTTATTTTCGTGATCTGCGAAGCACCTCCGTATGTTATGTGAACACTATCACGACAATTATTTTTATTTATCATCCGCTTCATGATTATTATAACTGAATATAGTCAAGAGGTGCCATTGGGGACTAAAATGTAGTAACATGGCATTCAAGCGACTCCAATCCTCCAAAACCCGTTTCATTATCTGGCTCCATACACACATTTTATATACTGCTAGCCTTCCTCTAAATGACATAACTTTCACATTTCTCAACTTAACATTGCTCTTCTCAATTTTAATCGCTTAGAAAAATGTAAATTAAACGGTATTTTCAATTTAAAAATTAAACCCAATAAATTGTTTAATGCCTTCCATGCATTGCGAGCAACATTTATTTAGATGATAAAAGAGTAATGCGCATAATATGTAAAATTAAAAAGATTCAAAATCATGTAGACTAAAACATGTTTACATAGTGAATCGTCATTGCGTTGCTTCTCACAGATGAAAATAATTACATTGAACTGAACGAAAAAAATGTTTTTTGCTCCAATTATTTTACCGTCCGATAAGCGGAAGGATTTAATTAAAGGCTATAAATAACGTTTTCCAATGAGATGTACCCTTACTTAATAAGCTAAAGTAAGGAGGGAAAGGAACTCAAGCGACATCCAAACAACTCTGATATTGAAAGGAAATTGGTGATTACTTTTCCCAAGAATAATCCCTTTTTCCATGGTCTCATTTATTCCGTTTCGTCGCCAATGATCATATCTTTCACAGCAATAGAAATCAAGTATTCCTTGACAAATGTTCATACTCCATCAGAGTGCTTTTATTCACAATCGTGAGTTTCATTCATAAAAATGATTGATTGTCACAAATTAGAGACTGACAAAACTACCATTATTAGTATGTAAAATTATTCTAAATGTGTCAATGTTTTTCAGGTGGGTGCTCTTTATAAAATTCATACATTAAAAAAACAAGACTTGAAAAAATATTGATACTCTTCCGCTACAGGGTTTTCCCAATTCTTCCTTTTTCATAGTTGTACATTGAAGTAATTTTATCAAAATATTACTTAAATATTTTGAAGATGAAGGATATTTTTTTACATTTTTAAAGCAATTGTGTTTGTAGATGTGTACTTTTTACTGAGCGGGATCCTAGAATGTCCAAATAGCCTATCAGTTTGTGCGGTTTCATCAATATGCGTCTCAATATTTTAACGGAATGCTTCCAGAATAACAGAGATATTATTTTCCGAAAGTAGGAAAGTTATATTATTAGTGGTGATACATTTCAATGATGTATTTCCGTACTTTAATTAAAAAAACAAAACCGGACAACCAACCCTTCAATAAACCCTTATTCATACGCCGCACACTTCATTCCTCCCTTATGTAAACTATTCTGAACATAAAATATTTAATGAATAGCACAGTAGTTAGCAATGATATAGTAAGTGGGACATAAAGCCCTTCAAAGTGTCTGTGATTCTAGATACTGCACTACAAATTAGGAAGCATTTTCCGCAGCCCATAAGATTCTTTCTAATACGTAACTCTCTGCAAATAAGGTGCAAACAAAACTGAATATAAACACAAACCTAATAATAACTAATACAAAAGATTCCTTCATTGATTTCTAGCTCACAGGTTTGCGTGGACTCCAACATGGTAATCATTTGCTGAATTTTGTTAATTTAACGAAGAAATGAGTATTATATCATAATTTGTAAATATTAAAAAACTCATTAGGTTAAGGGCCACGGACGCCACATAACCCAATGGAACACTTATTTTAATAAAGGCTACATTCTGCCAATTCAATATCCGTCATACATTGGCATTTTAAATTTTACGGTTAATGTTAAGAAAAATTTGGCTATATCAGACGTCATAATGTTGAAACAAACCCTAAATTTTCAGTGTTCATTTATCATGTAGGAATTATAAAATAAGAATCTGGAATGACGGGAGCAATTAATTTTAATTATATCTGGTAGAATTGTTATTCCTCTTGAATTTCCCGCCATGATAAAAATCTTCGTCCAATCACAGAAAGATGATTACGAACTTTTAGCAATCAATTTTCCACCCGCGGACATAGGGAGGACCCCAGTAATTAAAGACCAATATCGCTCACTTCCATTTCCTGTAAGATTCTTGACCACATCATTGTTAGTTCCATAATGAGGCACCTCGATAGCCAAGATTTATTGATTAATAACCAACACGGCTTCCGCAAGGGTAGATCCTGCGAAACTCAACTCGCACTTTTTGTGCATGATATATTGAACTCCAGTGAAAGTAATATTCCAGTTGATGGGATATTCTTGGATTTTAAGAAAGCTTTCGATAAAGTCCCTCATTGCAAATTACTCGCGAAATTAGAAACTTATGGAATACACGAGAGTATTATTAACACTACACCCCCTGCCACACACCTTTTTTGGTGGCTCGTAGGGTATTTATGTACATGTAGAACTTCATTATTCTGAAAGATATTAAAGTCATAATTGCTTTAACTAAAATTACACGCAACTACTACAATGAGATCATGAAAAATTCTGGAAATGAAATATCGTACGCTTAGAATTATGTAAGTGATTACAAAAAGCTGGGTATTTTCGAGTAATACACTTAGACACGCCTTAAAGACACGTGATAACGTGACTTGAATCTCTTGGTAATTTTATTTTATGATTTATTCGATGAAATTATTCTGCAAGCTATAATAATAATTGAATTAAATTTTTTAAGCACGATGAAAATTTTTGATAACTATTCTATTGACCATTTAATATGAAACCTTCCTTCTTTATTTCAGCCAAATTCATTCCCGTCGTAGCAACAAATTTGCCTAATTCAGGGTGTTTCAAAGAAATTAATTGATTTTTGACCACTGTTAATCCAATCCTTTCTAATTCAATCCAATCATTTCTGAGAGAGCAAAGTTTATAAAATCTAATTTCCAAGGCCGTTTGGATATAACAACTACATTTTTCACGGAGAATGCGGAGAAAAATCATCAAGAATTTAGGTGTCACTAAATATTATGGTTACGAGTTGGTTCATGGTTCACAACCGCAATTTACATGCCAATGATACAATTTAAACAACGTTAACAAATGAGGAAATGTGAACTATTGTGGGCACATTAGTTAGATACCGACTGGATGTCCCTAGTTATGTTCTCTGTGGGGTCTCTTGGTGTAATTACCTTAATGAGGCTGCGTTTCAGAATTTTTCTCAGGCAGATTGAAAATGAATGAACCACCCCACCCCTAACATAAATGCATCAGTTTTGTTTTTCTTTGACTTAACCACTATAGAGATCCATACTCACTTATTAATTATGCACCCGAGATGAAAAGAGTGTTTTGGCAAGTATAGTATCATCGTTATCATTTGTTCAAACAAATTTGGATCAAAGCAGTAACCTACTATTTACATCAACAATTACTTAATAAACCGGTAGAATACCAGAGTATTCATTGGCCAAATATAAATATGGAGGAAAAATAATGAGTTTACGATACTCATTTTCTCTTATCCATGTCATGCCATTTTATGTTTAATGCTATTAAATGTTCATCGTTACGATACAATATTGCTACCTCTATTGAGTTAATATAATGCGTAAAATTTTGACATGGCATTTTGATGGTGCAATTTTATTGCTAAGTATGTCTTAGCATTGAGATCAGTTCTCAAGAGGTTGCATTTTCTCAAGAGGTCTCATTTAGGTTGCATTTTTTATCGGTATTCAGTACCGTCAAATAAAAAATAGTAATATTGACTGCGTAGCCAAAGTACCGATGGTATAGTGAGAAAAACAAAGTTTGAACTATTACACATATTTATTTGTGAGGTACAATGCGTTTCAGTTCATCGAACCACCTTCAGTAAATTGAAAATTTTGCATTCGAACAAAAGTGAAAAGTGCAAATTTTGTTTTCCTCATAGTGACGAACTTCCACTAAATCTCGCCTGAAACTGTTGAATATACTGATGATACTGAAAATCTATTAAAATATTAGCACTGCTTGAAATATGGAATAAACCTTCTATCAACTCTTAAATGTTAAAATTACGCTTTCCAATATATTGCACATTGTAAAAATACTGCGTTTTACAAAAATCTTTCTTTTCTAGGAGAGTCTCGGATATCCCTAGAATTTTTCAGAAGTCATATTTTTTAGCGTATTCACATCACAATTCAGCAAAATTTACTTAATGTACATCTTTTACGGATAATGTGGAAACACTATGTTTTTTGTGCATGCTATGAAAAAATATATTCAAAGAAGATATGGCATGTTTATGCTTGCATGGACTGAATATATATCATTAAAATAGTTAGGTTTCGAGTTTAGCTGTATTTGGAGCATTTTTTTAAATGAAATATCTTTCGTCCGTAATGAAGTCCTTATACTAGTGCAGAATTCGCTCCTAAAGAGAGAATGCATTGCTTCACCAAAAATCGGAAAACTTGGACAAAATTGCTTATATGAGAATCTTGGGTTTCTGGAACAGTGGTAAAATTAAAAGAGAGCACATCCCCAGAAAGTGTGGTACGCCTGGTCATCTTAACACTATGATAGGACTGATGAAACGTTTGCTATTTTCTAGAAGTATGCTATTGTGTCATCAATTCGCCTAACAACAGGATATATTACGATTTAAATCCTTTTTTGTAAACATTAATGCTGCGTGAGATTGTATTTATAATTTTCCTAGACTTAAATACGTGGGTGGTCTGAATAGTTTCCGACCTCAGAAAAGTTAAGAAAAAATGTATTTGTTAGGTCGGAAACTTTTCAGACCACCCTTGTATAAGAAATATTTAGGTTATGAGGAGAGAGATCGATCATCGCTTAATGCCAATAATAATAATAAACTGTATTCATCTTAATTATATTTACATATGGTGGATGTCGGTCATGTCGGATAGTGTTAATGTCCCGTTGGACACGGGGGTAGAATGGTAGGGTAGAATGACATAAGATAAAAATTCGTCATTGCAGCATGATATTAACGCAAATGCGTTTACTGATGTCTGAAATTTAATACTTCTCCGATATCCAAATCACGTCTAACTACATCATCAAAAAATAACAATATGCAACGTGGCTCAATTCCCACTACAGTAAAATTACACATTGTAAGAAAAACATAAGTCCCTTGGTACATTCATTTCATTTATAAGAATCTTGAATTGAGAGCTTGCATTCCACTACTTTCAAAGAAAATCTATTCCGGTACCTCCAAATCATGGATAAAAAAAATCGCTTTCGATAATGACAGGAATTAAACGGGATAACTTATTTTCCTTTATGGCAATATTTTTCTATTTCCCCGCCCTTTGCATCAGAAATGCAGCTAGAGCGCATCTGATTAATAATTCTGACTCGCTAATTCAGTAATGTAATGTGAATGAGAGAAAAAGCTTTCATTTCAAACCTCGATTGCGCTCTTCAATTTTTACCTCAGACACCCTCGAACGAATTTCATTATTCAACTGACCCCCCCGATATTTATGCGAAGAAACACTATGCTTTCGGATTTTTTTCGGTCACAGCGAACGTGCATTGCCAAGGCAACAGCCCAAAATACTGCTTCAGACCTCCAAACTTGGCCTCCCATCGGCGAAGGCATGACATCGCTGGATCCGCGGACTTTTTTTTCCACGTCAAGCCCTAGAAAGGACGGAGAGAAGTGTCAGAATACCCCAGTCAGGGGTTAAGCAACCAGCAAGAGATTGGAACATGAACGCCATCCATCCCATTTCCCTCCCCCCATCCAGAGAGAGCCACCCTTAAAAAAAATGAAGGCCTTCCATGACGCAATCACAGTTTTCTCTCGTGTACCTCCTTTTTTTAACTTGTAATATTTCCCTCCTTCTCTCACTCTCCTATCTACGGCATCGCCTCCTTCACCCCCACTTTCCCCTCGCTCTCCTACCCTCTCGTTGCCTCCGAAATGCTTCCCTCCTCCTCTTATTACGAGCATAAATGTCACGGACCTCCAGTGCCCATTCACTTTACTACCTTCCCTGCGAACTTATCGAAAAACTAAAGCGTGGGGCGGCCATTGCGAAGGGGCTTTCAGTACCACATAACACATCCAAAGCCACTCAAAAGGGGGCCCTAGCCCACTGCGCGCTCCAACACAGTTCGCGCGGGAGGGCGTAGGTAGTCTCTGTCTTTTTTATTTATTTTTTTCTGGGGGCTCTGGGGGGGGGGAGGGAGAGAGGGTCGGCGGGGGCGAGGAGGAGGAGGAGAATTCGGGGGGGAGGGAGGGGAGCCGGGAAGGAAAGTGTGAAGGAGGAGAGTGGGGTGGACTAAACGGAGGCATCCGCACTGGGGGTGAGGTGAGGGCGGGAGGGAGGGAGGGGAAGAGGGAGAGAGTGAGAAGGCCAGGTGTACAGAGCGGAGACCTGGGCGTGTGTGTGGAGGCAAGAGGTGTACGTGTGTGAATCTGCATGAGAGAGGGAATGAGGTAGAGAGAGACACACACAGAGAGAGAGGAGTGGAGGGGGTCGCGTGGGACGGAGCGAGGGAGTGGGATGGGTTGGTTTAGGACGAGATGGGGGCACGGGCACGGGGAGGCAGTAGGGTAGCGGGTGTGAGGGGAAGACCGGGAAGTAGTGTTTTCCTTTTATTCTTCCCATTTTTTCCTCTCTCTCTCTCCCTCCATTTCCCTACCTCCTTTTCCCCACTTTTTGTTTTTATTTTTGAATTTTTTTTTCGCCCGTTCCCGAGTTGGAACGCCGATGCGTGCTTTGGGATCTAGTGAAGCACACGAATCGAGCTATTAACGGTTTTTTGTTTAAAAACGAAAGAGGACGACGACGGTGCCCTCTCTCTCTCTCTCTCGCGAGGGAAAGAGGGAGAGAGCGATGGAGGGAGAGAGACAGAGAGAGAGAGAGAGCGTGCTTAGGAAATATGGGAAAACACGCAACGAAGGGTGAAAAGGTTTTCCCGAAAGGAAAAAAGTAATAAAAATGTATTTTACGGGCGAGAGAGGAAAATACATTAACGGAGGGGTGGGTTTGGTGGGGGAAGGGGCTTTTTATGTTATCACTTTGTTAAACAAAAGGAGATGCGTTCTCCTCCGTTCTTGAAACGTTCGTTCGTAAATTAGTTTAATAGTGGAGAGAGATGGAGGGAGGCGAGCACGACCAGTTAGTGGATATAATATTGTTTTTTCTTTCTGCATTTTCGCGCAACATGATGTGTGAAACGCTGGATGAATTTTTTTTCTCTTCCAAAACAAGGGCGGTGATGAAGTGTAAAACTAAAGTTTCGACGACGGCAACTCCCCTAATCGTGTTTTCTGCGGGATCTTATCCGTCTCGCCTTCCGATTTCGCAACGAGTTCCTCTGCATGTATTCCCATCGTCTGAATGGGTAGAGACGCGACGCACGCGATTGCGCTATTATGAAAGTAAGATGCAACCGGCGTAAAGAATTTTTCCAAGAACTCAACCAAAAATATCAGCCGTCGAACCGCAATTCCTTGGAAGCCAGTCCGTTCCATCGGAGCACATGCATTGGGTGGTCAAAGCTTTCGCATTAATTAGTACGAATGAAAACTTCCACGCAAATATATTCATACACACACACACACACACACACACACACACACACACACACACATATATATATATATATATATATATATATATATATATATATATTTATATGCCATCACTCCGCACTAAATCGGGGGAGAATTATTATTTATGCCCTCATTAACATGCGATGAGAAATAAATTTTAAAATATTATCCAACTGACATAATTATTTTGCGCTAATCATGCATCACACTTTCCTCTGATGGGCTACACCCAGACGCTTATGGAGCAGGGAAGTGGAAGGAGGGAGAATAGATTTTATTGGTCATTTCCCGGATCGCTTGCTATAAAAAGTGAAAACTAGCTTTTCACGGTCGATGGCATGTCGATACTTTGATCACGCACATCCTTGCGGAATAACCATTAATTTTTACGCATGAGCGGCTTAATTTATTGAAGACATTACGGTCCCAAAGAGGAGCGGATGGGATGGAAGGGTGCCGCGGATTGGTTGTAGGGGGGATGAGGGCGTTTGCGGGGAGGAGAGCGGGTAGGTCTGAGGCCAGGGACGGCAGGGCGAGGGTGTGAGAAAGAGGGAGAAACACATACGGAAAGAGGTGAGGTGACTCGAATATAACGCCTCCACCCGCATTTCTTGCCCCTTCCCGATTCGACCGCTCTCCGTTCCCGCAAGCCCCAAAACTCGATCACACAACCTCCTCGCCACCAGACATTCGCCCCGTTCCCTTCTCCCCTTTCTCCTTCCTTCTCCTCCTCTCTCTCCCACATCTCTCCCTCTCTCTCTCACACACATACGCAAAACCTCCAACCAACCCCGACCCCTTTTATGGAGGGTTTATGACACTCGCGACCCGAACCGTGATACTTTATCTTAGATCGCCGATGGGGAATGAAGTCATTGGAGATAGCGCGATTCTTCCTCTACCCCCGCCCGCGCAATATGTACGATGAAGGCTCCCGCAAATGGAGGGGGCCGACGATGGTTGGGAAAGGGACGGGGGTGGCTGCGCGGCGAGGGTTGGCTCTTTTTTACAAGTGGACATCGGGAAGAGCCCGCCAGATTCAAAATATTGTGATGGCTTTTTTCGGATGGGATGGAAAAGGACCGAGGGCAAAAGGCAGGGCCATAACCTCAGCGAAGGTGACTTGCACGGGCGCGAATTCCGCAATAACGCCACTTAACCTTATAAACAAATCCCACCGCGGGCACTCCCAATTCCTTCTCATGCGTCGTATTTCTGTTATCAAAGCAGGGGTTGGCGAAGGGAACATTACCACTGCTGTGCGTCGTAAGTGAGAAGAGGAACAAAATAGCAGGCCTATGGCTATTTTGCACACATTCTATTCCTTCTTAATTGATTACACCGATAATAGCACAATTTACTCTGTTGTAAATCCATGTAATAGCTGCCCTTACTTAAGAAACTAGCTAATAGTTATTATAATTTTTAACACGACCCTATTAGTCTTTGCACCTCAAAGCCGGCTCATTTTATTGACACTTGACTGGATATGGCGTCTTTAATTTTTCCATGTAGGTTTTATGAATGTTCATGAAAATATAATTAATTAATCATTAAATAATATTTAAGAACGGGAAATGTGGAAGATGATCCCATACTAATGTCCAAAGATTTTCATCTTGAGGTGATTATTCGTCTTCATTAAAATTACCACTTATTAAACCTACTTAATTTAATAATCAAAATTTAATAAGATAATATATTTGAATGCCTAAAATTTCCCTTAGTGTAAATCCAACGGCAAAAAAGAATTCAGTTCTAAATGATAAAAATATTACAATCCTGATGTTTTGGCCTTTTCAAACTGTAATCGAGAATATGATCGCTGTTTTTATTCATTTTAGCTTCTGCTAAAATACCTTCAATGATGAATATCCACAACTCCATTTTGGGGAGAAATTCTTACTTAAAAAGCGGACTAATCTTTTGAGAAATGGACCACCCTACTAATGCAATCACCTTGCGTTCGAATCCGTCGATCGATTTGTCTTAAGCTAGCCCCTCTATGGTTCTTCGGGAAACAAGGAGAAAATCTATAAACACCTTTTCCTTAATCCTAATGTACACAAACGAGGGTCTCTCTGAAAGGAATTTCTCTAGTAGGAAAATAATTCCCCTGAGTTATTGTTCTATCTATCTCTTCTATTATGTTCTCTATATGTCATGGGGTGTCAAGTTGTGGTATATCCTTTTGCCCATTTGCTTCGCATTGTCCTCCCGATTCTTTTTTTCATTCTTATCCGGTCTGGTCACGTTATTCAATCCAAGCTATGATTCTATCTAGGCCAAGAATGTACGTGTGAGCCTCACGATGAGCGCACTTAAGCGTTGTGCGAATGGAAACAAAGGCCGAATAGGAAGAAAGCTACGGAAAGTAATGCATACTATGGACGTATAAACTGGAATCCAGGTACGAAAGAAATGTACTTTTTGCGCCATATGACCAAAGAAAAAAACAAATTAAACACCTGTGTCATCAGAGGCAATTTTAGGTCCACCTATACTCCACACGGATGTGTTCACGCACTGTTCTCTTACCACCTTAGATGAAATAATAAGTTTTCTTGTAATTACCTCATTGCATATTTTTAGCCCCATATCAATTTATAGTGTTTTTAAATTTCTTTTGGAATTAATAGTCCTGAAAACCATCCCGCGTCCACTGATTCTTCCACCACGTCGTCCCAGAGTATCTCCACAGAGAACTCAACACATGACTCAGATACTTGTGGAGCAGTAGTTTTAATTCCGCCATAATTGAATGTCAAGTGTAGCAATGAAACAGTGGTAAAAGACGAATATTTTAGTGCTGCACCCTCAATAAAATTAAGTAATTGTGCCCAATTCATTTAATTAGTAAAGAGTAGAAATTTTAGGGAAACATAGTACATATGACGTATGCGTATTTTGATGAATTTCTATTATTTTAACGAAAAACAAGAAAAGAGTATTTATGAAAAATATACAGCCTAAAAGTATTGCAACATAGTAAATTTCTTGATCAATGCATCGCTCAAAGCAAGAAATATTTTGTATGAACCGAAACGTTCACAAAATATTATCCTATTCTGTCAGGTTATTTTTATCCGAATTGTTCCGTCTTAGATCGAGAAGTACTTTCTACCTTCGCACGCAAAACAAGTTTAGTGTGATACCGAATGAATTTTGCTTATATTTACTCAGTCCTAATTCAAGGTTTCACCAAAATTAATATGTACTAGATACATATAATAAATATTTTTAGGAAAAATATAAATTTCATAAACTTTTTTTAAAATCACCAATTATCATTAGTGAAGATAAAAATATTCTTAGCCGGATACTCGATTTCATTTGAAAGATGACTGGACATCACTCTCAGCTGAGAAACGGCATTTGGTAGCCTTGCAACAAGGTAAAAGTTAATACAACGGCAAGGGTGTTGGTAATTTCGATCCAGGATAAAGGAAAGAACGGCGTGTCTCAGCAATTCTGATGAGAAAATATTTCCATTATCTCATTTTCATTGCAAAAATCACTATTTGGCAAAATTGGAAAAGAGAAGAGCTATTCGATGAGGTTCTTTATTGTCTTATGTCAATCATTTATCTAATATATATATATATATATATATATATATATATATAATATATTATATATATATTCTATATATAATTATTCCCAAGAATCCCTACTCCATCTGAAATCAGTTGATGAAGTCGTACACGATTGAGAAATAGAGGCGTGGAAAATTACCAGCGGGTTCCGTACCTCAATAAAATACTCCATTTTTTGCATTTGACTAATGCGAATTTAGTTGAGACAAAATTATTCCAGGATAGCAGTAGATTAAAAAATAATCCTTTGTTTTAAAGTAAATATTTCTAGTGGAATCAATATGCATACCTTTTACATTTTCGTGTAATAGCAATATTTAAGTAGTTTATCGAGGAATAAAACCATATATGAATTAGAGGACGGGGTTGAATATACCCCAGGGGTATGTTCAAAGAACTTAAGGCTGGAAACAAGGAAACAATTCGTCAAGACTTTGTGAATCATGGCACTCTATGGTTCCGAGACTTGGAACATTGGAAAAGTGGACCAGCGAAGAATATAAGCCTTTGAAACATGGTGCTGGAGGAAAATGCAGAAGATTAAATGGACAGACAAATTGAGGAACGAGGAAGTATATAGAAGAGCAGAAGAGGATGAAACCATATGAAGAACTCTACGGCAAAGAAGAAATAGATGGATTGGACACACATTGAGGCACAATGGATTGATTAGGAATATAATAGAAGGAAAGATCACACGAGGAAGACCAAGAGATATGTACATAGGACAAATTTAAAAAAACACAAAGTAAAACAGAAAAGGTATCAGGGATTGATGGAATTGACATTAAATAGAGGCGAATGGAGGGCTGCAATAAACCAATCATAGGATTTAAATACTGATGATGATGATGACTTAGAGGGGAATTGAAAGTTGTAATTTTTATGATTGACAAATTAAACATGATCAGATCTGGAGCAGAAATGAACCCGCAAAATAGAAAATTTTAAGTTTTCTTAAATTCAAAGTAAGTGAAACAGGAAGACCTATATTTTTTCTTCGTACTTCGTCCTTTGTGGAGTTTCTCTAAAAGTTAAGGGAGAGTAGAAAAATGTTTCTCCAAAAATAAATATTAAGCACAAAATATACTAAAATTAGGTAATCAGTGTACAAGTGCTCCTATTGTCTACGAATTTATGATGAAATTTAATATTTTTCACTTCGAGTTTTACTCATTCTAATTTTTGTAAATGTAAGAATTTTGCTAAAAAAACATAATATATATTTGAAGTAAACTCTTTAAAGTACAGTTAATTATATTTCGAATCCATATTCTTATATAATAAATATATTAAATTATAGACTAACGCCATTGTACAGTTGTGTGTATTTCCCAGCATCCGCCATATTCATTTATAGAAAATTCTCTAGGAGTGTACTGATATCGATTCCGCAAGAGGGAATAAAACTTCTATTATTATTTGATCAAATGAAAATATTATGTTCAAGGGAACCTGCGAGCTTTCCTAGAAATAATGCTATTATTGGATCGATACTCTTCCTCTATTTCAACAAAATATGTTCAATGAAAGATTGTGATATATACGTATATATTGAAAATTGTGAGATAAAAATGAATAACCCAGGAGCAGACAGCTAGAATGATAATCCTCATTATTTGAATGAGAATCTGAAAAAAAGTTTTACAAATTGTTGCGTCAACGTCGAAGGATATAGACAGATTTCAAGAAAAGTGTCTTCCCAGAGTGTTCATTACATTACGGAATTAACCTTACAATGTGCCTGCTACTGACAGCAACTCTGAATCATCATTTATGAGCTTAACCTGCTAACAAAGGGATAACATGAATAATTCATTAAATGCTATGAGAATATACAGCACCGTATTGGTGGAGTCAATTTTATGAAAATGAGTTAAATAGGTACATTAGATGTTATTCGTATCCCACTTTCCCAATACGTAACTATTACTTATTTTTCTGTCTCCTATTTTTATAAACAAAACAGCTAAATGGAGCATAAAATGTCCAATTTGGTATCATAGAAGTGATTATTTCTGTCTGAACATTCCTTATTCTCACAGGTGAGCATTCACCGCATACTTGTTCAACAAAGCTTCCCCAATACACTATCACAACAATAGTTACATACACTATCACAGGTAGTTCACAATACACTATCAAAACACTGATTGCTTACAAAACTATTGATATATTAGGAATTTAAAATTTTACTAAATGCTGCGATGCATTGTTTGTGGTTACTAATATTTGTGATGATCAATATTTGCAATAATAAATAGTCATGTGATTTGCGACCATCATAATAAGTGCATACAAGACATAATAGTTAAGGAAACAAAGCATTCGTAAGTTAAATTGGTATTGAAATTTTATACATAGTGAAAATGAGAATATCTGATAATTATTTTCAGAGCATATGAATCTATTAGGTAAACAAAGTGACAAAACGAAATCCGTATCTGATGGTCAACAGGTCGAATAGGGATGTCAATTGTTAATCATTACTGCAAAAGTTTCCGTATTCATGAAATTGCTTCTTTAAAAATGGTAGAAATATTTTTATAAGAGTGTAACCTTAGCCATTTTCAATATATATGTATGGAAAATACACAAATCAGCAGACATAGACCGATTCTTACTCACACTCTATTTTACAAATAGCAGTAACAGAAGATAACAGATAGTACGAGGAGTCACTGACTCCTCGTATCCTAGGAAGCTGGGACCGCGGAAAATGCGTGCGCAACAAGCATTACATATATCCCGTGTGTGTGTATATATATATATACATGATCAGCATTTCAGTCCTAGGATAGGCTGCCTGCCACCTTGTTGTACTGTGGCCGATATCGTGAACTTCACTCTCGCCCGCTGATGTGGCAGCTGTTGCCGCGCCGACCCACTCGGTATGCGCCACCCGTGCCTAATGGTGAAACTGCCCATTTTTCACCATGGGTTCAGGGTTGGTTTTTAGCAGGAGTCTATTTTTCTCCTTGCCTTGCCACTAAATACCATTATTGTACATTTTCGGTTGATGTGTGGTTGCCTCGTTCCGTAAAAGTATTAACAAACTTCTTCTAAGCTGAAAAATTTTCACCGATTACTGGGATCGAACCAGCGACCTTCGTAGGCAGACACGCTACCTCTTGTCTACTTCCACCGCCCTACACACAGACACACACACATATTTATATATATATATATATATGATTCAGAATTCACCGAGTTAAATTTACGGAATTTGTAAGACATATTTGATAATCACAAGTTCTTCAATTAATAGCTAAAATAGGTGTGTTAGGCGGCATGGTAGCCAATAAGAGAAAAGGTTGGGCCCCCGGTCCAAGTTCAGATGGGGCTGATTTCACATATCATAGACTAACATAGGTTGGATAAATTTCAGGGTATCAAGACTTTGAAATGCAGTGTCATGTCTTCATACGGATTATATATAGCATTCTTAGATAACATTTTCTTGGAGGAATATAAATAAAGGCCGGGGGTAGTGTAATGCTTTAAGCAACCAGCGTCCTCAATCCTTAAAATAAAACCTTTCGAAATATCATAATATTATCCTACTTAAGTGCAATAGACAGTATTAAGGAATAAATTATTTGAAAAGTTGTTTAAATCCCTATAGCGTTCACGAAGGAGAGCCCTTATTGGCAAGACAATTGATAAAAAAATTGACAAGAGCATTCACTTTTTTCTAAACAATTACATTTTTCTCGTTTATACGACTACTATAATTGATGTGATAGCAATTTCTGTGGCGTCAGTTCTTAAAATGAAATTGTGTTTAACATCTTCAAACAGCGCTTCTACCGGTTCAAACATCGACAATGGTATTTGAAAGTACTGCAAGCAAAGTCATAATAAAAATTATAGAAAGTTCCGAAAGAGCACTCTCGACAATAGAATATTTGTAGAATTATGAAAAACCTTTAGAGACCATGAGTTAGACCATCGACGTGTTGGAAAAATTAGAAGATATTTCGGCAGTTCAAATATTACGCTGCCAATTGCGCAGGAATATGGACTAGAAAAGAAGTAAGAGTAAGGATCAGGTTTATACTCGTATATCTACTCCGGCGTTTGAAGTTATAATTCATCGAAGACAAAGTATACAACACATTCCGAGGTCAAGACATGAACCAAATCAGCCACTGTTACTTGTTCCGTGACCAGACCGATGAAAATAGACTAAACATTTAAGATCGAAACATTGTTTTATATTATATTTGATGATGAATGAAATATAAGGAGCTGCGGGAGCGGAACAGCTCTTTCATCAAGAATAAACTTTTATTCGCAATGGTAAAATCAATCAATCGAATCGAATGTCAAGATGAATAAATATTTCAAACCATTGTCACTTTTCTGCCTTTTCCGTAAACCATTGCTTCAAATTACGCGCTTCTTTACATACCAGTAGAGATCATTGCATCGATTTTACGAATTCTGCTGTCGCCTTCTGCTGAAGACTGCTGGTGTCGCCACCTGTCTCCTCTTTTTAAAATCGTATCGGCAGAGTAAAAACATTATTTGCAACGTTTACTTAATAAATAAACGCATTAGCAGTCAGACGATACCCAGAATTACTATATATAGTAATTATTTCTCTTACATGAAAACATATCAACGTTTGTAAACATTTTTTTAAGCTGCTGGGGCGCCACTTTGGATGAACTGAGTCTCTCTAACTCAAACTGCTCAAGTAGATGAACAGCGCGATCGATGGGAGAGCGCTCAATTAGTACAACTTTCTTAATAGTTTAACATCTCATCTGGTCTCTAAGTTTGACCAAGCTGCCTATCTTACCCCATACGTTTTTGATATCATACCTGAATATATTCCATTTTTTCTAACACAATTTTTAACTCATTATTACGAGTGTATTAAAGACGTCACTTTGATATATTACATAACATATATTTCTCCAGATACACTAAAAAATAAAAAGAAAAAATGAATAAAATTGATTAAAATAAATAAAAGTTGATTATACTGCACAAACTTCATGGAGTTTAGATATTAATGGCATTTAAGTACACATTCGAAAAGCTAAATTTGCTCTTAAAATTTTATGATTAGGAAGGTGATGATTATTTGCATCTACATTTTTCACCTTTTCACTAGATCCTCACTTGTAACAAACTTCTTCAAACACTTTCAGAATATTTTTATCCAAATATCCACGGATTTATATGAAACTTCATTTTAGCAAATGTTAACTTGTATAGGCTGCAAAATTATCCACTTCATAGGGCACTATATCATCCTCAACATGCAGCTCAAAGAGTAAGTTCTTTTAATTGTATCATCCTATATTAACGAAGGTATGTCAGTTCATTTAAATAGCTTTGTAAAATTAATATTCATCCATATGACTTTGAAAATAAAAATAACCTAAAGACAATAATTAGTTATGAAAGTAGGTGACTATGCTGGATAAAATTCAATGTATTCGGGATGGGGCTAATAATGATATCAACTGTTATACGCATTCCATTGTCTTATTATTAATACGACTTTCTTGTTGATACTTTTAACTATTGATACGAAGCACCGTTAGGACACTAGAGTTCAGTATCAGACACTCCCCTGACATGAAACCTATCCAGATTGGTATTCTGTTCATAATAATCAATTGTGCATTAAACCATGTTTCTTATGTGGTTCCAACGTTCTGTGACAGGTGATTAAATAATGTTTTACGCCTAATCCGCCTCGATATGAAATTAAATTAATGTTTGGGAACATAACCTATTTGTTAAAAATTGTACTATTTTAAAATAGACAACATATCCCCGAATGAAACAGTGGAAGAGGCAAAAAGAAAAAGCGTTTGGGAGACATGGAGCACAGAAAAGCTAGTTAAAGGGTTTGGGAAGATAATATGAAATGAGTAATACGAAACACTATAGAAGCAATGCTAATGTGGGAAAGGCAGCGCTTGAAGAATTTTAAACATTCGACGAACTGGGTACGCAGTGCAATAAAGTTGAGACTACCACGAAGTAAGAAAATAAAATCCGTGCGCAAAGTTATAAATTGAAGCAAAGAGATTCAAGCAAGGAGAAATTAAATAATAGAATTAATGGAACCTTGAAGCTAAAGGCTATTAGGCAAGTTGTTTAAGAGATATGAACAGAATATTTGATAGTTCAGTTGTAGGGGTACTTGAATTAGAGATAGAAAAGTTGTTGCAAAAAATTAAAATAAATAAGTCTCTTGAAATTGGAAATATCTCCAAAAAAGCTCAGGAAAGGACGAAGGGAATTCTTAACATTTTGAGTGATGAATTTGCGGTACATTAGCATTAAATTTCCTATCCTATAAATAGAAAAAAGCAGTATTATTTGAGAGCGATAGTACTCAAATATTGATTTCGCAAACGAAATATGCAATATTATATGAACTAAGAGAAAAATTATGTTAGGTAAAAAAGATAACAAGGAGGTGAAAATTGACGAAAATTATTTTAATGATTAAAGTAAAGAACATTATATTTTAATTATTTCTATGGAGGATACACAAGAGTATGCGCGCATATTTATGGATGTGGATACGATAAATATGGATAAAATTAAAAGGGCAAAGTAGAACAAAAAAAGTGTTGGGATGCCATGGCAGGGACAACTGAAAGCTGCAGAGAGAAATTCGAAAAAGATAAGAAAACTACACCTAGAGCATAATGACTAGGGATAGAATGCAGAGGAAACTACGAAATAGGAGGAAAATATTATGCGTCTTGGGTATGATCGAGGTAGGAAATATATTTAGGAAAAATTGTTATTGTAAAACAGGATGCTTTAATATCTAGTATCGCCATAGTGTATGCTTAACAGTAGGTCAACACTTATCAACTGAGTCCATCAAAAATTTACCTTGGGTAGTAGACTACAGTAGACAATTGATAAATTTGTTAGAAGGCTTAATATTTTTATGAGAAAAAACTTTGTTAAGCAAATATAAATTTTGCTGCAACATTCAATATATTTGAATACTTCGTTTGAATTAGAATTTTTTTAAACTTATACGAGTAATGTTTACTGAAATAAAGTTTTTATATGACAAAGAGAAGATTTCTTGCTGCGCATCGTTGAATTATTATCGACTATTTAAATTGTAGAATATCTCATGGAAAACTATTTTTCTCAAAAATGGTAATGACATATTAATTATTAATAAAGTTAATAAAGTGTGTACGTATTCAAATGTATTAATTACTTTTTTAAATGATCGCCTCGATCGAAACCGGCATAATTAGTTGTAATTTTTGAATGAATTTTTAAAATTGACAGAGTTACCATAGTTTCGATGGTAGTACATTTTATTCTCTAAGGTATTTATTCTTGAAGATGATATATGAAGGATGACGGGGAAGAACTTGGATTGAGATCAAAGGTGTAGAGTGAGTACGAGACCTTAATCTTTTCAGTGATGAGTAGAAATTTTATACACTTTAGACGTTCAGGTTTCAATTCGTGGAATTGTTTGATGACCATATAAAATGATTTTGTAAGTCTAAGTCTGTGGAAAATTACAAACTCATTGAATATGAAGCAGAAATTTTCTGACGAGAATAAATGGTGATATAACTTTCTCTGAGATTTACTTTATGCATATATGATGGAACTTAAGGAACTAAATGGTGTCTCTTGGACTTTATTACAATTTCATCCTTTCAGAGCTGCGTAATTACTGTGAAAATTATGTGAAATTACATATTCGTATCCTGAAGTCAATAAATGTCCAATAAACGGTAAAATTGCCAGAAATAAAATAAAGCTGACCTCACCTATCGAAAATTCGCAATTTCCATAGCTAAAGAAACAACCACTGTGTAAATTTTTCACACAATAATTGTGATTGGCCGGATTTGGTTTGAACAAGTTCGTGCTAAGTTTGATGATGGCACAAACTTGTCAAAAACATGGTCAGCAAATTAAAATTATAATTTTAATTTTTTAGTGGAAAAGTAGTTAACAGGATTTTATGTGGTTATTTTCTAATGCTTTTAATTTACATGATATTTTTGTGCCAGGTTCTTTGTCTTGCATTGAAACGTTAAGCCCAAATACAAGTATACTGTTCTGAAAGGAGTTATATTAAAAATGTTTAAACCAGTTCTATAATGAATTCCTGTTAATTCCTTGATTTAATTTTCACCATCTGCCATTATTCGTTCCTGACCCTCCTTTTTAAGACCGTCAGGTATACACGTACATACTTTTTGTTGTACGATATTATTTTATGATTCTATAACTATAGCCTCAAAGTTGTGGTACATAACTAAAACTAAAATATGAGTTTATTTTTTCACAAAACTTTTTCTCGGGAGCAAACGGTATGAGCGAAAACAAGAAATAATAGGCAGTTTATTAGAATCGTATTGTAAATTGTAAACAGATAGAAATCGGTAAAATTTTAGTTATTCTATTGTATCATATTTCTAATCTTTACTAAAGGAAAGATAAACACATAAAACAGTGTAAATACGCTATTGGATGAATAAAATGTAACACTACGCAATGATAAATAGATAACCGTGGTATTTTTAATTAATTTTAATAAATTATGGTATGCTAAAAAAGATAAAACCCATAATTCAGTTACTATTCCTCAGGAGGAGACATTGTAATCAAGTGGATAGAGCGCTAGGCTACTGAACAGAGCCGGGTGATGCTTCTGGGAACTCTCAGCTTCACCGAAGCTGTGTTATTTTTCGGATGTAAGATCATGTTGGGACACCATAGGTGATACAGGGAAGGAATTGTCACCCCTATCCTGTTGCATAAATCTCACACGCTGTTGGACTTAGTACTAGGTGAGCTCTACCCTAACCTATCAAATCTATCGAAACTTCGGGTTGATAACTGTGTTTATTCCCTTAGGAGTCGAAGAAAGCATACACACTGATTAATAATTTGAGAAATAATTCGTGAATTTGGTGAACATCCAAATGCTTTGGTACCTCTTAAATTAAGAAAAGTTATCCCGAATTATATCATCACATTTTCCATGAATAAACCTATTCCCAAATCCCTCCTGCTATCACTCCACTCATTAAAAATAAGAATTCATGGCAATGACAGGGAGAAGACATACATTTCCACATAACATCCGCATCACCCACGGGGAACCACATCTAGGCGCCACGCCAAGCGCACACAGGAAGGAAGAGAGGGAGATGGACGGCTGGAGATAAGCAAAGAAAGTCGGATCCGGAAAGTCTCATCCGGGATTCACCCGGAACGTTTATCCTCGCATTATGATAATCCAATGAGACTCCTTAGCGCCAACTCGCTTCCTCCTTTCTCTCCGCCAATCCTCCACCCCCCTCCTCCACAAACCACTCGACCCGCCTCCTCCGATCATCTCCCCACAGCTAAGGCCAGCGGATTGCTCACCATTGGGAAGCGCAATGATCCGTAATTAGCATACAAATTGGCAAGTGCGCAATAAACCCGATCGCGGACGCCAAAGAATCGATTAGGATCGGCTACCACTCCTCTCTCTCCCTTTTTCTCCCTCTCTCTTCCCACCTCTAACTCACTCACTCACCCGGCACCCTCCCCCCCACCCTCGGAGGTCCCTTCCCGACTTCTGCCCCCCTTCAACCCAACAGTTTTCACTCCCCTCACGCACATTTCCTCACTACGCATTCCCACCCCCTCTCTCTCTCTCTCCCCTCGCCCTCACATCTCCCACAACAGAGAGAGAGTGGTCCAACACAACTCTTCCCCCTTCCCTCCGACACACCCCCCTCCTGTGCCACACACTCCTCGACTCACTTGCACCTTTCCGAGCGCACCCCTCTTCCCCCGTGCCCCCTCCCTCACACGCCTCCCGCCCACCCTAAGCTCATCCACTCTCCCCACACTACCCCACCCCGCACCGATCGCCGTGCCCCCCTCATCCCCCGTCACATCTCCTTCCCCTCCCGTCCCTTGGGAGTGCAGGCCCCACCCACACCTGTCCTCTCACTCTCCTCGCGGTCGCGATGGTTTATACCGCGTTACTAGTAGGATGCGAGATGAGATAGAAAAAAACGGGGAGGAGGCGATACCGATTAGCGCGTTACGTTTCGTGAGGGACGTGTGGCTATTTCGTCAAAGAGTAAACCTGGCGGATGGAATGGAAAGTTGCAATCTGAATACGAGCATGGATCAGTCTGTTGCCTAATGAAGGGGTATAATGTTCGCTCCTGGAGAGGCAAAGGAGCGCTAAAGTGAGAGGAATAATTTCACATCCTCGGAAACAATAAAATTCGCAACTGTTTAAGGAATAAAGGAGAAGATTCTCTGTAGAATAGGCAGACAAAGAGTACATTCTAACAGGAAAAATATTATAAACTACTAATGGAGCAGTTTGTGTATCAGGATGTCATAATATAGCAGAAAGATTTTCCTGAACGCAGTACCGATTGGTTAGTCGTAATTATCAAATAAAGCAAGTTTTCAGATCAGTTCAAGTCATTTGCAAGCAGAAGGCAGACAAATAAGTTTGAAGAAAATATTAACCTAAAACTAAGAAGTAATATGCCAACATATATTGGTGGATATGTGCAGGATATACATATATATATATATATATATATATATATATATATATATTTCTTTATATATATATATATAATCTAGAAAATGACGCTCTCCGGCGACGCACAAACACACAAACACTAAGATAATAGATATTACACACACAGAAACATAAAAGGACACTTACAGTAGATATTTACGTTTCGACGGCACGGCCGTCGTCATCAGGCAGGTATATATATATATATATATATATACATATATATATACCTGTCGACCCTTTGAGTTTTTAGAACGGTAGGGCACGGTTAAAACACGTCTTGAACAAAATAAGGGAATAATAGTAATTCCATATTATTATGCTAAGGACAACGAATTTTAGGGCTTCCAAACTCTTTTTATGGTGAAATATTTAGATAGACCATGAAAATGAATGTATTCAATCAGTATGTAATTATTTCATCAGAAAACACATATTATTTAACAACCTATTGAATTGATCTTTGCCTAGTTTATGCAACACGTAAGACTTTGAAAACAATGGAAGATTTTTATGAGAAGTGTCACTAAAGAAGAGATGTCCTAACTATGCCTATTAATTGAAAATAAAACTTACAAAAGGCATTAATAAGAGAATCGGTGGAACAAATATAAAGAGTAGATAAAAAAGAAGTGAAATGCATGGAAATTGGATGAGAATAGTTGTAATAACCCCTTTCATTAACTAAATTTTAAAATTTCAAGGACCATAGCACGAGAGAGATAAGATGAGCGTGAGTATGTGACTTTCTACTGTAGTACGGACGTCAGATTTCAACTATGGGTGCCAATATGATTACATTTCACTACAGAATGAGATGCTCCATGCAGTCAGTAGATCTTGCATGCAGTGCAGTCTGCAGTTTTTTGAAACAAACTGTTGACTATTTGAAAAGCAATTTAATATTTAAACATTACAAATATAAGAAGGTGAGACCATACTTTGAAGTCATGATATAAGGGTGAATCCTATCTTTGAATTCCATTGCGATTGGAAACTTATTGACTTTAGGTTGGTACATTTATTTTTTCCATTTAAAAACAATTGAATCATCAATAAAAATGGTACTGGCTGAAATGCAGTTGATTTTCCATCATAAAAGAAGGATTTAGGGAACAACTAAATATACGAGAGATTATTATTGATAACCAGCGGCCAGTGTTTTGGTTGATCATTATGGCGAAAGACGCGGGAGTAAGAAAATGCATTAGAAAGGTGTTGTTGCTAAAATAAAGGAAAGAAATAATCTAACTTTTGCAAATTCAGAGACCCGAATAATATTTCTGAGCTCTTTTGGTGAACAATTAAATATTTGCAAATAACCCTTCTATTATTTCCCTTCATCCCCTCATATTTACCTTACGTGCTCAAATTCTCGTCCTAATGAAGTTAGCCCTTTTCCAATTCCGCCAAAACATGTCTTGAACAAATTAAGTGCAACACCTTTGATGTATTTTAAAAATCAATTTTAAAGACTAAAAAGAAAACATATAGTATACTAGACTATAGAAGCGCCAATTCGTACTGCCAAAAATACCGTGCATTTTATTCATTTTATCGTTATTCAAATTCATTTTTCTACAGCAATAACTTATACAGCATTCACTTTTATAACAGGTTTATTAAATTCTCTATACTCTCGTCATCAATAAAAATGTTTGGTGTTTTCATTTTTAATTGACCTACATCATATTATTGAAACTATGAAGACATGTTTCAGTTTAACGTTTTGCCTAAGTTAAAATCATGAAGATTTTTTACAACATTCCTTCCAATTTATCTTTGACAAATGTTTAATGTTGAATCGAAAAAGTTATTATCTTTAAATTGAACTGATGTGATGTAGTTCTACCGGACGGGTAATAACTTAAATGTTTTTCCTGATAATATAACGCCTTATCTTGATCAAAGGATGCAAATTTTTATCTTATAATTGAGCTTATACTTCAAAGGCATTATTAATTCTCCTCATAGTTATTTCCTAATGAAAGCAACCTATCCTCTTCGTCAAGAATACTGTTGTGTTTCTTATGGTTTCTAGTGCGAATCTTCTTAATTATCTAATTTTTTTAACAGAAGCTGTGTTGTATTAAAACATTTACAAGCTTTACACATTTGAAACGGGCTTGTATGTAAAAATTTATAAACCAGCAGATTCTGCATTGTATAAGAATTAAATACTTATTGTTTTAGCTCAATATTTTGGACTTAATCGAGAATCCTAGCCTTCTAATAAATTTATTCATTCGCACAAACTAGCGGAAGATACCCAACACTTTATTATGTGAGTTTGACTTAAGTTAAGCCGGCATCATTGCGAGTCCCATGAGCTTTATATCATTCTGGGAGACGAAAAATATAAAAATGTGTCAGATTAGTCAAAAGTTATCCCATTTCTGACAATTCTTCCATTCACGCACATTATACCTCCCACTAAATATTCACATTCATTCTTTGAATTTCATATCGAATGTAAAAAATGACTTATCGTAACTGATGCGAAACATTTCGTGTAAAAAATGGTTTACCTGGAAAAAACTATAAGGCAAAACCTATGACAGTGAAAGTGAAACTGGAATTGAATTACATAACTTCATTGTTTCATTTAAATTTCGGTCCGCTGTCTGAATATAACATTAGAAAAATAAAAATGTCATTCGCGTGAACATTAAATTTTATGATTAAGACCATTTTAACTGTAATATTTATCTTCTGTTGAAAACCAACGAATATTTCAGCTAGTTTTCCTTTAAATCTCATAATAAACCCAAACTCAAGAATAATTCGCAATTAGCCAGCAACTGATTTGAATTTCATGGAAATTTTATGAGCAATTACTAGTCAATCTATCACATCAACAAAACTGAAACTATGTAAGTTTTTTTTCCTCATAGTCTCCTATATAGCTAATTGAATCTGAGAAAACTTGGTGCATACACTCTTCGTCCACACACCATCAAACTCAACATGCTGTCCGGTTTGAATTCAAAATATCCAACTGGGCAGGACCATTTCAGCCATCACTAAAATGTTTATAAATGAGAAGTTTACAAGCTAATTTTAATTGAACGACTTAAAACCTTTTCTCTTATTTATAGATCTAAAATATTTTGACGATGAACCTCTACTTTATTGCAAGAAGAAAGATATTAATAAGAGAGTATGACTTATCGGGGTTACAGTTCCACCGGATTAGGACGGAGGGATCTCACTTATTTTTGCTTTCGAATGAGAATTCAAAATTGTTTACTGGTGTACTAAATCGGTTCATCTACAGTAGATCATTACAATTCATTAGCATTAGTAACATTGCGTGATGTTAGGATTAACAGAAATTGCACGTGTTTATGACAAAAATTAAGTAAAAAATTCAATTCCTACGAATTTTTCTAAATTATTATCGTTGGTATTCCACCATTTAAGAGGAAGATAATGGTTTTGGATGACATAGACAAAAGAACGATAAATGGCTTTGCCTCTCATTAAAAAGCACAAGCTGACATCCCATATGGTATTAACATCATATCCAAATCCAAATACTTCCTCCCTCTTTCATTACATCAAACATGCCTATTCATTCATAAAACCTACGCATAGTGTGATATTTTAACCAAGGTTTTTGTTGTGAGTAAATCCTTTCTACTGCAGAACTTCATTGCTTTCTCCCGGCAGTCTTCCTTGTTCCTAAACTGTAGTCTCCTACGTAATTACCATTTCCCCCTTCGCTTATCGTCAAATTCCAATTCCTCAGCATCATCAAATATTTTCCTGTTATCACTCGGTCATTATTACTCTAATTAATTTTTAACCTATCTATTTCTTCCTTTATTTGATTGCTTGTTGCCAGGAAGCCCTGAATAATGACTAAGTTCTACACTAACTTTCACTACAAATATTCTTTAACCCACTTGCTCTATGTTTACTACGCTTATTCCTACATTTTTGCCAAAGTATTACTGCCCCGCGCTGGTTCTTTTCCCCTCCGCTGTATAATACTTTATAATTAACGCTCCAGTAATCCCATCTCAGTTTTGCAGTCACTTCACTGAGGAAAAGACGCTACGCGAATAACCCTTCACTTGACCCCCTGAGTCCTTAGAGATAGGGATCATCAGGATTCTCAAGCCCTTCCGCCGCAAGTTCCTAGCCCATTGGGGGGGTCTTACAAAATATATATTTTTTATAAACCACATATCTCCATTTAGAGTTACAACGCAGTTTAATTTTGATGAATTAATATTGAAGGCACTTCTGATGATGGAAAAGTTCTCTTCATACCATACCCAGGGATAATATGTACATCATATGCCGTCTGTGAACATCTATGGTTCTGGTAAATAGACACTTTGGCTTCAGCTGACGTGGTTCAGAGAAATTACCCAGATATTGATGAAAAATCCTCCGATCAATAATCTAAGGTTATGCTGAAACAAATCATTTCAACTGTGATATTATTTTCAGAACAGGTGACTGGTAATTAATCAAGGTATATTCCTCTTTAGGGACCCAACCAGTCGGGATGAGCGGATATTATACATGTATAAGGCAAATCGACAACGAGAATAGACACGATGGGTTCCTATCTTCCAAGGGCAATATTGATCATACTAGCTCGCTAATGGCATACAGAGTCCTTGAAAGAGTGATCAGTGGAAGTTAAGAATTTCCAAGCAAACCCTCTAAACATTGATAAAAATTGAAGAGCAGTACAAAATGGATTATCATAAATGAAAGCATTTATTGTTGCAACGCGTTTCTTTCACCTTTGTCCTTAAAATGATGGTTACAATGATGGTGAAACTATTATGCAAGTAGCTTAAACCAACTCCAAGTAACACCCATAAGACTTGTTACAGTATTATAAACCACGAAAGGCTTCAAAAGTAGAACATTTAGCGTTGGAAAACGGGATGGCAAATTCATACCTACAAAGAGCTCCTTGCTCTAAAAGGCAAATTCATGAAATACAAACCATAAACAACGGAAGTAAATGATTTGGAACAATTTTAAACACATGCGGTTATTTCGCTACTGATTCAAACATGGGTGACCATCAGTAGCAAACAAACAAGATCAATTATCAAGGAAATGCTGTGCTGCAAGATGTTAACGAAGATCTAATGGCCGAACCGAATAGCCAATGCAGACATTGCGTGAGAATTAAAATAAGAGCACTGAAATTATGGACGGTGAACTTATTAGATATTAATTAAAACACGCGGACTTTCTAAAGGTGGTTAATTAGTGGAGGTCATAACTGAAGATAAGCCCTGAGACCTACGGCTATGACCCTGAAACAAAATCCTAGTCTTCCTAACAGTCGGTTAGCACATACTAATGTAGTTCTGAAGGGAAAACAGGTAAAAAGTCATGGAATACATGGAAAACACCTCCACAAAGTCCTACATGTAGTTGCTGATGACGAGACAATTATTGTACTTATTATCAATAAATACGAGCTAACATACGAGTGTATATGATGAGAAAACCTAAGGAAGTCTCCATAGAATGAGGAAAATAGGCAAGATATTTTTGGAAGAGAAACTGAAGTTTACCTAAACAAAGATTATGTACCATCAAGTGTATCAAACTCAAACTTGTTAATTCACATCTTGAGAAATTGGAAATATTGTTATTTCATCAAAGTAAAGAATTTCAAAATATCAGTTTTACAATTAGCTTGTGAAACAGATTTTGAAAGTAAAAGATGAATTGTGCTTATTTTAAGTGAAATAATGAGACGCAAAGTTAATTTATATGAGATTATTTGACTGTCTTGTGTAATCAGATTAATCTTTTATCTCTTTATGTCAGAATTTTTAATCCACACGAATCGATGTTAGTTTATTAAATCAATACCAATTGGAAGTAACTGGAAATGAAGTGACGGCACATTAATTTGTGCTATCCTCGGGTAACTTTGAATAGCAAGGAAACGTGTCCCACCTATCTTCCTTATAAATTAAAGCTTGCCCGAAACTCTTCCCCATATTCACCTTTCAAATAATCCTATTAAATTATCAAACACAATCTTTTAGCGTGGTCTGATACGTAAGGAGTTACTTTGAATGTGATGAGTTGAGAATATAACTTTCTCAACACATAATAATATTCGGTGACATTATAAACTACTACCATGCATTCCTGGATAGTCCGACAATAATATTCTAAGTTTTAGTATTATATCAAACAAAGTAACCATATAAACGCAATAACTTAAGTAAGAAGGAGAAATTGAAGAATTAGAAAGAAGAATGGTAAATCTCTTTAGGATTCAATAGAAAAATCGTATTGGTTACACTATTAGTTTTTCAGACGCAATAACATAGTCGATATTGTTAGCAAGCGTTGTTCATAAACAAAATCAACAGGAGTGACTAAGAATTGCGCGAAGGTATGTATGCTTTCAGTACTAATCACTGCTATTTTGTAGTTATAAATGTATGCTCATGATTTTAAAACCTTTGGGCAAGTAGCTACGGAATTTAATTCAACAAACCATGCCATCTAATTAAAAAAGATGAATAAATACTCTTTTCGAAAAGTTAAATTAAACATCTGCAACACCCACCTGAAAGTGTTATTGCGTAATGTTTCCCCATATCTTCATATATTTTCCATTTATAACATTGGCACATCAGCAGAGTCTCAATTCTCATTTATGTCATCTAGACCTTTCTTTTATGCCTAGGATACCGGAAAAAATATTAGGATACGAAATTAAACCTCAGCCAAGCAATAATCTACAAATTATCAACATTATCACCTTTACTTCAATACACACATATATAAGACTACATTTGAATGATCTTTATATCAACATATTTTTATTATATAGAATTGAAAGAAAATAAGGAAAACGGCATGTTTCCTATTATACGCAATACCTACTCGGATGGTCCATCACGATTGTATTTCCTGCGTACTTATTTTGAAAGAAAAGGCCTTTTTCCCGAACATTTGTATTTTGGGAGGCAATTAAGGAGTCTTTGTAAATCATTTATCACAAGAAATGAAATATCTTGATTATTTTTTAGAAGGAAAAACGCTCACACTTCTTAATCTTTAACTGCCTACATAAGATCAATATCATATTCTTGAGGAAGGGTTTCCAAAGAGAAAACATTAGCATAAAAATAAATAATGTATAATCTATTGAGATTATTGTGATTTTACGATATCCAAATCCATTTTAGTTAATATTGATAGCGGTGAGACTACATATTTAAACGCTAAAATCTAGATTTATCGGGGGATGTTTATTACCGAGTTAAAATAGCTTTCATTTCACGCGCCAACGCATGCGCATGCGCAGTCTGAGGCTTTATTTTTGGACGCCATCACCATTTCTTCTTCAATAGAAAAATTCGATACGTTTTTCCAGCGACTGGAATTTGGCGCTCAATGTAAATGAGAACCCCAGTGAGTTTGAAAGAATAACTCAAATAATAGGCAATACGGAAATATCTACTAGCCATTTTTCCTTTAATACAGAAGCTATTACTTATAGCGAGCTAGTATAGTTTGACCTATAGTTATGCAGCTCGCTTTGATATTATTGATAGGATTTTAATGCCCGAGCATATTTTACAAGCTTTCCCTTCGTGCGAGAAGGTAATGAGTAAAGTTCACTGCGATTACTAGTTTTTGAGTTTATACACTAAAAAAAGTAAAAGAGGATGAGTAGAAGTTCCTAAAAACTTATAATCATGACTTCTCGCAAAACTTAAAATAGAGCTGACGTTGCTTAGAAATTTTCTTGGCCATCTGTCATTAACAACTGCCCATTTCAGCCAAACTGTCTTCGCACGACACACCTCGTCATGGTTTGATAAACCTTTTTGTTGATTGTATTAGAAGTACCTTTTCATCAATTTTCATGGAATTTATAAAAATCTATCCAAAGCGATTGTGCAAATTAGATAATTATTTTCTTGCATAACTACCGTTGTAAGTAAAAACTAGTTAAAACGCAGGAGGTATGCCAACTCTAACATTTTAAATAATAAATGTAATTGGCAACCTCTGCGTAAGGTACGATATCAGTCTTACATCAAATATCATTTCCTATTTACAGACGCCGTAAAGCAAATTTTAATTTTCGATTCAATTTTGGAAGATAGTAAGTAATAATAGCATCGTTTACCAATTTAAGCAAATATGATATAAAATATGCTCTAAACACAGCCTTTGATGGGAATTAATGAGTTGATTTTAGGTTACATTTTAATGTTTGAAACATAAAAAAGATTACAAAAATAGATTAGGTGCTATTCAACCATTCGAGGGAGAGAAAAGCTGTTGAGCCATGCGTGTGTCAATATTTTAGGTTTAAATAGATACGAATTCACAAAAAAGACGCCTAATGTAACAAAATGAAACCTAGATCCTATGAAATTCATTATTTCAGCATCCTAGAGTCAGTTTAGGACAATACTAAACTGTAAAACTGACGCAAATCAACAAAAAATTTACGCAAGTTGTAAAAGAGAGGGAGAATTGAAAATAATAAGACAATATGTAAAATGAGAGGAGGGGTCAGCAAAGGGATTAAACATAGTATGTAACGTAAGCCATCCCCGAATCATGTGTAGTGTTATCCTTCAGAATCCAGTTTTGGCTTTGGAATAGATTTTATTGCTGTAAATGAAAGGGAGAAGTAATTCCTATTTATTAGCCTGCTAGAATTTAAATGTATGCAATAAATGGGAAGTTGAGAGCAACATGGTCATTGGATGAGATGGCTTAATTTTATTTAGAAAACTATTTTAGTAATCAGAATGAGAATTAAAAATAAATTAATCTACAGTTGTGCATGTTGATCGGAAATCGGACGCTATTTTGTGAACAGGTAAAAATACGTAGGTATAATAATGCATATAATTCATAAGTACTTCTTATCACAATGCTACAAAATAAATTCTTAGTGTGTTCCACATACATGCATACATGGCGTCCTGCAGGCCGCCGCTAGGACGTGTGGCAGGGTGTGATTACACTCAAGGCTAATTTTGACAAAAAGTAATTTCTCCATATAGAGGGAAACGTCGCACAACGTTTTTCTGGCCCCTCATCGTTCATAGGAAAAATTAAATCTTAAATATATCTGTTCTACCCTTGGTTTCTTTAATTCTATTAACATGAACTCTCCCACCGTATTACGATGGGGTTAATAATACATTTTCAACATCATCGCTGAAGAGATAACGTTCCAATTTATGCAAGAGATTTAATCAGTTATTTAACCTTCGTTGAGAGACTGATTACCAACCTAGCTTCTGTAGTAATTTTGATACGAAATTTAGTTCATCAAAATTATGTTTAATAAAAGAAAAAGCTTCCTTACGCTGCACGTGATTTATTTAGGCTATTAATCCAACTTCATAAGGATCTCATACGCTAGCAGAATATTTTAATTGAGGCCTAACCAGCGAAAGGTAACATTTCCCTTCAACTTTTTCATCACATTTCCACCACACTCAGCGTCCATACAAAAGGCGTTCGGGAGGCTATTGCTCTAATATGAAAATTCATCACTACGTAATTTTTCAAGTTGAACTGCACGGTGTCGCACCAACGTTGCTTAGCATTAAGGTCGTTTGATAAAACTACTTGATTCTCAGGATTACGGATATCTCTGTATAGGGATCCACTTGTTCTATAAAAATTAATATACTAAATAATAAACAGAAAAAAGCATAGAGAGAATGTCAGAGGATGAGTCAAAGAATACACATATTAAAGATGGAAGAAATGGATTTCAACAATTGGGAATTCTACGTATTGACAGACTGGATAGATATGTCATTCAAATAGGAAACTATTTTAATGGCATATATAAAATATTTGACGTGTAATTAAATGTATAACCACAAAGAGATAATATGAAGTTAATAACAAACAAATATTATAAGTATCAACGTTAAAGAAATTTTGAGGGGTACCTTTAATATTCAATGAATTACCTACGGATTTAAGGAAATTAGATTCAATAAATACAGTGAAACAAAAACAACTGGTTGTTACAAGGGAAGGGCTAGTGCTTTGAAAAAACATTTGACACGAAATGTAGTTGTATATATTGTAATACATCGTGATATGTTTTTGTTTATGTAGCACCTGCGGTTAAGCCTACACTAACTGACTTAGCAGGATCAGAAGGAGTATAAAATGTTTACTTCTCTCATTTTATACCATTATTGTACAGGACGAATATTGCTTGCCAAATGCCTTTTGTATTTTAATCTTCTCGTACTATTGTACATGATAAATAATTGTACATGATAATAATTTTTCCTGACCGGTACGTGAAGTGCTGAATTCAGATCGTCGGTTAAGTGTACGCATGATCGCAGATCGTATTAGAATTGATAAGATGACAGTAGTCACCATTATCATTGAAAATTTGGATATGCGAAAGATCTATGCTAAATTCTTCGCGAAGGTCTTCACGGACGACCGAAAGCAGAGCCAAGTGCCTACTTGTGAAGACCTTTTGCAACGACTTCCCCAGTTCCCCAACCCCCTTACAGCCCCGAAAAGGCACCAGAGGCTTATTTCCTATGCACAATAGGGAAATTCTCTATCAAAGGACACCACCATTGGACCCTAAGTGCCGTCCAAGAAGCTTTGCTCGGATACCCTTCCAGAATGCGCCTACCATGGAGCCTTCGAGTCGTGGAAAAACCTCTGGCAAAAGTATAGTATGTCGTCGTTCAAGAGATGTGCTTTGAAGAATTTAGAGGCAAAACAAAATATGAAATAAATCTATTTTCTAAAACTTTTCCCGATACATTTTTTACAAACCATGGATGAAATTTCTATTTAGAGCATCGGCTGGAGGAAACGATTAGGTAAGCTATCGGAAACATTCGGTGAGACATTTGGTGAAGACGCTATGAAAGAAGGAATTGAAAAAGTTGGCATTTTCCAAACTGCTGGTTACTCTTTTTCTATTGATTTAACTGTAGACTTATTTCCCATAACTTATCAGACATAAGGCCAAATTATTTTTGCAATTCGTTAAAATTTTAGTTAACATTTACCTTTTGAATTCGCCTAGCAATTTGCGTGATTCCGTCTAGCCATTCACTCAAAATATAATAAGTGATCTCATCCCTTTTGTCACCATAGATATCGTTCCTCTTACAGTTTCCTCTAGAGGTGACAAAGCCTTTGATGTGTATGCGATGTTAAAACATCTGTGCTGTACCATCGCGATAGAGTCCGAGTTATCATTTATATATTTACTTGGAGTGAACCTGTTGACTGCTGTATCCGCGATATCAAGGAATTACTTACACTTATTCTCGATTTTTCGGTGTTTTACTATATCTGTTGAAATGTCCGAATGCACTCTGTAACTCTGTATGCCATTATAGTCCTTTAAGTACTGTAAGTCATTATAGTCCTTTTTTTTAAACAAATTAATTTTTATTTTGGGCATTTTGTTTTGGACCCCATGTAGGGAAAACCGCTCCCATGGACTAAAAGCTTAACGTGGTGGAAGGGCTTGTGCGTTCCAATGGCCTCTAGAGCTATGATGGCGAGAGCAATGATATTTTCTCCTGGTAGAAGGACCCATACTACAAAGGTCGAAGGCTAGCAGTCACGCCAAAGGTGGCCCATGCAGCGTCTATTCCTCAGTGAGGCGTTTGCAAAGGCGTCTGGCCCCAGTGGGGCGACCATGGAGTGATGGTATCACGTTAAAAACACTATTGAGGAAGGCAAACGGAATTCACCTCAATTATTAGTCCCAAGATTTTAATGATGGACACTATAGAGGAAATAAGTTCTAGCAACTACAAGACTCTGCACAATCAGTCGTGTGCCATGCCCGGCAACGGAAGATGCAACGCTTCCGCGGTCGTCATCACGCGAAAGTCTTGCAAAGGAAAGCTGACAGACACAGAACAGAAGAGCAGAAGAAGAAGGCCAATTTAGTTGGAATAGGAACTTGTAGTGTTAGCCCAATTTTGAGGATAGGCAAATTAGAGAATATTAAAAGAGAGATGGCAAGAGGATATATAGTATAGATATTTAATGTCCAGGTGAGATGAAGGAATAGCGGATTACAGAAGTGATAGGTATATAATAATATACAGCGGCGGGGACGAGAGTCAACGAGGGTTTGTCATAATATTGAATCAAAAGGCAGGAGTAATCGCAGTCAAAATAGAGCCTGCAGCAAAGAGATTATTACTAGTAGCGGTAAAAACATAACCGGCGAACTTTGTCATTGTTCAGGTATACATTCTACCAAGCAATCATAAGGAGGAAGAATTCGATAGGTTATACGATCAGTTAAAGTACATAATCGCTTGTGTTTCTACAGAGAAACATTTGATGGGGATAGGAGAATGCATAGGTGAATGAATAGATTCAAAAAGATAAGGCAAGGGCGGCGGTTCGGAAAATTGAATGAAAAAGCATTAACTGGATTGACAGGGACGAAATATTAACGGGTTCTACAGAAAATAATGAGTGAGACCAAAGAGTTGAGTACTATCGAGATAAAATGGAAATATATCAAAACAGGGATAACGAGAGCTAGAAAAGGAAACTATAAAAACGGTTAATAGGAAAAGGCCAAGGAAACCATGGAAACGGAGGAGATGTTTACAAATATAGATGAGATAAGGAAATGAAAGAATGTAAACACAGAGTTTGGCAGAATGAAGAAGTTAAATAATAAATTGAGATAGGTAATAAGCAAAGGAATAGTAGCAGTGCAAGGATATGGAAAGTTTGGAGAGGAAGGGTCAAGTTGGGGCGCTATACAAGAAGGCCAAAACACTATCGGGAACTAAGAAGGGAAGATCAGTGTTAACAGTTGAAGATAAATCGGGTAAGAAAATATTTGACACAGAAAAAACACAAGAAAGATGAAAGAAGTATATAGAAGAATTTTATGGTAAAGAAATTAGGCCAACAAGGTTAAACATGGAAAAGGAAAATGACGTAGATGAAGATAGCTTAGGTACAGACATGCTCGACAAAGATATCAGAAAGGGCATTAAGGGAGATGAACTCAAAAAACGCCACGGGGGTAGAAAAAATTTCTGTGGAACTATTAAAAGGTTTAAGAGAATGTGGGAGGAAGAGTCACCCATATAGGGGCTGATTAGTAGCACCTATGAGGAAGGAATCTGGCCGGAAGACTTTGTGAAATCAGTGGTAGTCGCTATTCCATAAAAGGTAAAAGCCAAATCATTTGAGGACTAGAGAACAATAAGTTTGATTTCCCATGTAACTATGGTGGTTCTAAGTCATCAGCCAAAGGAGGAATAGCAGGGCATATGACTGATTACTTATGCGATTATCAGTTCCTGTTTTGGAAAGGGAGAGGCATGCGCGATTCTATCGTGTTACAGTAATGAGATCACTAATCGAGAGGAATATAAAATACAATCAGAATGTATTTTCCTGTTCCGTACATTTCAAAAAGGCTTTTGATAGAGTTAATCGGGAAAACTAATGAGTATATTCCAGAAAATAGCATTTGATTGGAGGGGTAGGAGGCTAATCCGCAACCTGTGCATTTATATCTCAGACACCTCAGTTGCGACTGAGGAACGGAGAGTCCGGATGGGCAGTGTTAGGAAGAGGTATAACGCAGGTTTGCCCATTATCACCGGTGTTGTTCAACTTATGTGTGGAGGAAATGATTTTGAGGCATGGGAAGAACAAACGGTAGGAATGAAAGTCGGAGATGAGTTCGTAAACTCAGATTTGATGATGACCGAGCTCTAGTTCTCCAATTGTTCAAGGGATTGCAAGTATTAATGAGAGAATTTGAAATTCAGTGCGATACATACGGACTGAGAATCAATAATATAAAAACAAAGGTTATGGTGTTTTCCAGAAAGATAAATGCTAATCTTAACATTAAATATAGGAGGGCAAAACTAGAACAGGTGGAACAGGTTACATATCTCGAAAGTGTTTTGTAAGAAAATGGTCAAAGTAGTAAGGATGGCACAAGGCAAAGAAGCTTTCATAGGGGGGAGGTGATTGATGACAGGGACGTTGAGTAACGGATGTTAAAAACAGGCTCATCAAAACTTTGAAATCTAGCGTAGTTATTTACGACGCGGAACCTGATCATGGAATCTGGACGATAGATATATATTGGAGGATTTTGGATGTGGAGATAGATGGAGAAGGTGAAGTGGAACAAAAGGAAAAGAAATTAGGACGTACTAGGTATGGTGGGATAGAGGAGGGTATTGTTGGGAGAAGTCCAAGGTTGGCAGGAAAGTTGGATGAAGATCATTCTGTTGGGGAATGGGATTTTGAAGACTGTGATAGAGGGGAGTATTTCAGGTCAACGAAGAAAGGGCAGGACTAGGATAGGGATGTTGAACAGGATGAAGTGAGGAAGGAAACATACAGAGTTGACGAGAGGCTTCCTGTCGATTACGATGTTGGTCTGTGTTTTGTTAGGAGAAATAAAATATGTATTTGGTAGTTGTGTCCATGCAACCTTAACAGGTAATCTTATCTAACCTTAAAAGGTAATATTATCTAATAAATAAATAGGGAAACATCATTTAATACTCTGTAGCTACACATTTCTTTAGTTGTTTCTATATTTAAGACTTTTCGTGTATGTTCGCTGCTTACAAATATAGATTATTATAACCGCTAGTTGGTGAAGGGACAAGTTGATGCATGGAGGCATATATCTATATAATAATGACTCGAGTAGCATCTTTGTCTTTACCCCCAGTTTTGAAGCTTCATATACTCCAATTAATAGATGGGACATGGAAATCTCCAAAGGTCATAATGCCACGATTATTGTTTTAGAAAGGGAAATTTTTGATTTGCTGGTCTAGTTCTAGTATTGCATTATCTTTGCCGTTCAGCAACCAGTAAAATACGCATACGTTCATTCTTTTGGACTCAATACTTTTAATTGAACACCAAACGCTGTATCGTACACATCGTATCCGATCATTCCTCGAGATAAATTACTTAAATTGACACTAAATACACATATTTCAAACAAAAAATTTAGTTATTTGACCCAAAATGATTAAATTTAAATGAAATTTTATATTCCTAATTCTTGCTTCATATCGTTTACTTAAGGCCTTATTTTTCTCTTTAGTTTCCAAATATAGGGAAGGAAAAGATCTTTCTGTGGAAGACTACCGATTGACTCCTACGAATTTTCCTAAAACACAAGTCAATTCCTCAGAGAATTTGATACTTAGATAATATGAGTAACATTAAAAGTAACACTGATCCTCTGACTGTGAAGTGTGTGTTTATATTGTGACTTGTGGGTGCACAATAAGCAATTAAGAGTTCACGTCAACGTTGAAGTCCAACGCAAGTCTCGTCTTACGATGCCGGGATATTTTACGATGATATATCTTGCCCATTAATTAAAGACGATTATAACATGTCAGGTAAAATGAATAATTTTGATGATGCTCCTGGAAAATATTCTAAGATTTATTTGGTCCCTAATGTTTACGAAATTCTTTATCGACTTTGACTAGACTTTGAATGACAGAGAGAGAACAAATTTGATGCAAATAAGAAGTATCCGTACAAAGCGCCTAAAGTTTTTATAGAAATTGAAAATCACTAATGAAATTTATATTGAGATGCAAATATGATTTCAAATTCCCAACCTCTAAAGACTTAATACGTTCCAAATGTTTTGTTTCCAGAATCTTGCTATAAAACAGCATTTATCCAACACAGAGATTGAAATTTCTCAGTCGAATAACAGAACTGTCAAATTCAACAAAAAATTCACGATCCAAACGAAAATTAATCGATAAGTATGAAATTATCCATGCCTGAAAAAATTAGGCCATAATCCCTACACTCAGACTCGTAATTCGAGGAATACAACCGCGCTGACTCATTTAAACTGTTGGCAACTAAACTCAGAGAGTTCCTATTCCTAACATTCTCTTCACATAGGAAACCTCCGAAAGAGGCGCCAATGGGTCGAATATATTCGACATTCTGTCTAGATTTTTGTATTCATCCCGGAGAGTAGGATCCTGTTTTTTTAAAGGTAAATTAGACATGCCCCAAAGAATTACACTAATGTATATATAAAAACCCATGAATCAGTAGAAGCAAAAGTATATCAGCCAAAATAAGAGAAGGATATCCTTTTAAGTTGGTAGAACATCGGTAGCTTCACGAAGTAAGCACTGCCTGCAATCACGACATTCCATTCCACAAAGGCGATATTGATGAAGCTTTGGGATACCTTAGGATTAGGTACTTTGTTGCAGGATGGAAAGGATATTATAGGGAATTAATTAAAAGAAAGGCTATGGTGATAGATAACATCCTTGCAAAACTACCTAACTACTTAGCAAAAAGTGAAAGAAAGAGTTTTTTTTAAGTGGTACTTCACTGCATTTCTGAGAGAGAAATTTAGTCGATGCGTAATTTATTTCAGATGAGTAATTTGTAGTTTTTGGAAATTTAAGTGCGGAGGCTATTTAAGGTAAAAAAAGTCAGGAAAGAAAACAAAGGAGGAAATGAAAGTAATGGTAGGGGAGGAGAGCGGGTTGTTAGCAGAATTCCAAAGGAGGCAGGAAGGTGGATTGTGGAGTACTTGGATTGTTGAAGACTGTGACTAAGGGGGGAACGTTAGACTTGCGAGGAAGGGGTAGGAATAAGATAGGTGGATGAAATGAATGGAGGAAAAAAGGGTGCAGGATTGAAGATTTTTGGTTTTGCTGACGTATAGGATGTCAGGGTGTGCGTTGTCACAAGAGGGAGAGAGAGCGACCGAATGTAGCAATTTACAGGATGTATTCATACAAAACCTACTTTTAACGGTAGGCTACATACCAATAAAAAATAAAATATATTTATTACAGGTCTACAGTCAAACAAGGTGTCGGCCTATCGAAAAATTTACAATTTGCCTTTGCTCCGTGTCTTTTGAATAATCATCAAGAATCCATTCGTCGACTAATGAGAGTATATATATGATAAATCATGTCGTTGTTAAACCCATCACCCTTATTTGCAATTTCGATATGAAAATTTTTAACATCAACCTGACCTGAAAATACCTTGGATTTTAACTATCCTTAATCTTTTACCTAAAAATGTGACCCAATTGACTCCGAGGTCCAAGAACTGGTCTCAAAATGCAAATTATTAATATCCCAGATAATGCTATTATTTTTCGTGATATCACTGCATTAATTCTTCAATAATCTATTATTTGACCGATTAAATTAATACTAAACTGAGAAAAATATATTTTTGCAAAATTAATTAGAATCAAAATAATATTTTCCTTAAAAGGAGGAATAGTTCACAGAAATCTGTCGCAATAACGGCAATGGCAATGTTGACGCACCACAGTGTTCTCCCCGCTCTCACCTTCCCCTCACTCTTGATTCTATAATTACAAGATGAACGGATGTTCATAGTGAAGCATTCCGAAATAAAAAGGTAATAAAAACGTTCACGAAACGGAATGAACGAAAAAGGTTTTGATGGAATTAATGGTGATTGGAAAACTGATTTTAGTCACCTTAAGGTGAATACATGTAGCAACTGTGCTTTAGAAAATTGAAAGCTTGAAAGGAAAAATTGAAAACATACTTCACTTAGAGTTAATCGAATAAAATGAAATATCCTTTTTTCTCATTTCTTTATTTTAAAAAAATGAAATAAATAAACTTTTATAAATCGGTATTTATTGAAAAAATGATTATTACTTCCAAAATCCAGAAAAAATTGGTCGAAAGTGAAACGAACAATACATATTGTGTATTGTATGAGAAATTATTATTTTTGAAGCAGAATTGCAAAAAATAGAATATCATTTATGGAGTGGTAATATATGGTTATAGTAGTTTATCATTTTTCCTTCATAAATATTTTCATAGTGAAAAGAGTCAATTTTTAATCATCAGGCTTTGATCCCAAGATGAGAAAAAGGGTTGCTATAGATGCCCACTGGAGGTATAAATATCATTCCGGCTAATGATAATGATTTAAAACAGCTCTCAAGATGATTATAAAGTTTTTTTTAAAATCAATCTGGGTATTACTTGAATGTCTCGGGCGGGATATCCATAGTACGGCTTTCATGGAATATGTAGAATGCGGCAAATCGAGGCGATTTTGATATAACTAATTATATCTTCTAATATTCGAGCCCTGAAGCTCATGCTTTTCTTAGCAAATATGTTACCTAGTTACCCCGTTATTTAAAATGTTAGTTATATTCTTCTATCAAGGTCCTTCAAATGAATCTTGGAAACTTCAAAATAATTGCATAAACTATCTTATTCGCAAAACTTCCCCTTCTTAACGGGTGTAAATAATCGCATGAATGGAGTTACTAATATGAATACAATTGCAGCAAAGAGATTGGTTCGAGAGATGTCGACAATTCATGCTCATGTCGAACAATCAGAAGCCCTCTTCTTAACATATAGTATAGTAAAACGCAGGAGGACATTTCCAAAATTTAACAATATATCAAAAATGAACACCCTGCAAATAGGAACGTCTAAGAAAAGCAGGGAGAATGTAAGATGCCTTTTGAATTCAAAAGCCAACTTTATTTTTCATGAAAAAATAAATTATAAAAAATAAATGAATTAGTAGTTAATTTTTTATCGTGAACATCAAACACTACTCGGTCGATCTTAAACTCTTCCAAAAATGTTTAAAACGTTAAGAATTTATAGCACCAGTTTATAATACAATGGTAAAAAAATTTAACAGTAATGCTAAAATTAGGCTAATATGATAGCATGAGGTAGTTCAGGCATTAGTAATGAAGAACGATAACAGAAAATGGTAATTAGGAATGGCTTTTATGCGTAGCTTTGGAATTTCACGAAGCCTAACCATGCATAGCGTTAGTAACCGAAAGCTCCAAATTATTTTGCACATTAAATATTCATCAGAAGGAAAAGCAGGTGAATATTTAAAAATAGAGGGTCATTCTGCAGGATTAACGGAAATATAATTACGCAGTCATTATTTTTTGAGATATGACTTGGAAGTAACATTACATGGTATTTATTCAAGCATAAAATGTGTTTCCACTCTTTTAAATATCAGAACAAACAAAGTAAATAACGCAAATGCATGCGTAAATAAGAATTAATAAACTAATTATTTTTTCGTAGGATGCCGTTAAATTTTATGAAAAATTATGTTCAATTTTTTACCTTGTCACATACAGTTAGCTCAAAAAAATATCTCGACCAGAGCATTAATCATTGCCTTTGTGCTCAGTGAGCAAATATTTAATTAATTTTCTTGAAAACTTAGCATTTTTAGCACTGTCGCGGGGAAAATAAAATTTAATAGGATATAGGAATTTAATTAAATTATAGTAAAAAAAAGGTGAGAAGCTGAGTAGTCAATCGCTACACTGAATTCGAGAAAAGTGTTAAATATTGAATAAAGAACGGTGGATATGATAATTGGTAATGTATTTAAAGTGATAATCACCTACAAAAAAAACGAAAACTTCGCCCACTGTAAGCTCACTGGATATCATTCATTGTTAACACCTCATGATGTAAGGTTTTGTAAAGGTTTAATTATTAATCTTCGAATATATGTCATAGAGCAGGTCAGTAATGAAAAGATTATGGTTAAAGTAACATAAAAACAGTGTAAAAATGTGAAATACGTGTAATACGAATTATGAGAGTACTGTGGTACTATTTCAAACACTACAACTTCTAATATTGAAATGTACTATGAGAATCAGGGTCTTCTAAATTCAAATCGGAGAAGTTAGAGAGAAATTGAAAAATTAAAAAGTAATGACTTCACTGAAAAATAAATACGAAAAGAACGTGTACGCAGGCCTCCAACATTTAAAAATTCACTACAATACTGTCCAAATTAATACTGACTACAACGTATCATACGTATTACTATCACGAAAGCTTTCGCTCGAGGTCTCAGGGACATCAAGATTTCAGAGGGCATAAATTTAAACAAATAATGAAGGACTTTAATTAACAACGCAATATGGATAGCCGGAGTCAATTTTAAGAATTGATTTCTCGCAAACAGAAGCGAGTTTATCCCATTAGTCTAGTTCTGATTTATTTATTCGTCTTGAATCCAAATCAATTTCATTTTCCAGCATACTTTTGAATATAAACAAATATATACATACTCATTCATTTTGGAGGTGAACCTAAATGAAAAATATTGGGCGCAAAGGTCCGTTGGAATTAGTCACGAAAGTCACCACTGGCTTTCATTTCATTCATTTTTTTACTATCATGGATATTACTTTGATTAATGGAAAAAGACGTCGGGAGCCAGCACCAAATTCGAATAAAATTAAAGGAAAGGAGATTTAATGTAAATTTTTGTTTATGCTTCTACTTGTCAAGAATACCAAGTTTCACATTTTTAACTGATGCAGATATAAGTGCATATCAATTCAAAGTGAAATAAGAGCACATTTGTTCTTTTAATTGAAAAATTACTTAATAGAGAAGATATGAAAATTAATAAAATGCTCCACTAAGGGTATCGTTTTGCATTTTTGTTGCAAAATTGAATACGCTATATTTCATTGGCAATTTATTACATTCGGAGCACTAAAATTCTGTTATAACTCTTTTTAGAGCATATCATTTTTTATGATTAATTAACAAGTTACTTTGAAAATTATGGAAAAAAAACGCATATTGATGATGCTATTTTACTCGATAAATTGCGAAGATGCCCAAGCGCGCTTAATTCCTGTCATTGAATATACAGCATTCGGGGGAAGCACGGTATTCTTTCGTCCCCTAAAATTACGCCGGGAGTTTTTTCTGAAATATTCATCCGAGACGCTAAAAAATGACGGTGAGGCCAGACATTGGTTCGTGTTCTTCATGCTTCATTCGCACAAAAACCCTGCACGCTGATCAATATTGAGGGAAGCGTAGAGAGAGAGTGGGACGGGGGTGGGGCATAGCAACACGTCCGGCCAAACCTTAGCGGGGTATGGAAAGGGTGGAGGAGAAGGTGCACGGGGTTGGAGGGACCTGAAAACTGTACTCGCTGCATCCGCCTCCCTACTTCTCAGCCCCTCCGCATTTATTATTTCTTACGTCTTTTTTTCCCACCACCGCTGCAGCTCCCCTCTCTACCCCACGGCCCTGATACCTCACACCTGAAGAGAACCCGTCTCCGACCCCGAGGACGATTTCAGATTTACTTTCTTTGGCCGCAGCCTAACCTCTTCTTTCCCCTTGACAAAATACGAGCGCGCGAGAGAGGGACGGGCGGAGAGGGGAACAGCGGGAAATATAAAAAAACAAACAAATAAAATGTAGGAAAAGGCAGTGGTGGAGAGAGTCGTGCATGAGGGGGTGATGAGGATAGAGGAGGAGAGGGGGAAGGAGAAGGGAGGGTAGGGGAGAGAGGAAACATCGGGGCGGAGTAAGCCGCGTGTACTCGCGACAGTCATATATTAATAAATAATTCACGTGGCTCACTCCGTCCCCGAGCGCCTCTCAAATAGGGTCGCGAGTGTTTCAACATTTGTCCCGAAAAGCTGCCCTCCGCCCTCCACACCGCCACCCGCGCACACAACACCCCGCCTCCCCCACCATCATCCCCGCGGACCCCACCCGCACACCTTCCCCACACGCTCCTCCCTCTCCCCACCGCCACCCGAGCGCCTAGCGCCCCACCCGCCCGCCTGTCCACCTTCTCGCTGCACGCAAGCATACACGCATCCACCTCGAAACCAGACCATCTTTAGCCTGCTCGCCTCACTTCACCCCACCCTCTCGCCCCCTCGGCGACCGATCGCCTCCCACACCCCTCGAACTCGGAGGTGGGGAGAAAAAAAGCTCTCCACGCACCCATTCCATCCTTCCCATCATCCCCTGCAATTCAAATACGCCTGCGGGGCCAACGGACAGGCGGAGTGGGGGGGCTGAGGAAGAGGGCGAGAGGATGGGTGATAGAGAGGAGGTCGAGGGACGAGGGGGGGAGGCTAAGGTATGAGAAAGGGTGTGGGTGGGGAGAGTGGCGATGGAATGGGGGGGTGAGGGACAGCAGGGGTGAGGGCAGACGACCTACGTACGCATGAACGTGAATTTGATCTGATTGCCCCCACTTCCATCCCCACCGTGGACCGGCCCCTCCCCCACCTCCCCTCAGTGGCGCCATCTCCCCATCCCCTTCCTCTACCTGCCACTCCCATTTCCATTCCCACACACTCTTAAAAACCTCTCCCCCCTCCTACCCTCTTCCCATCCCCCCATCGACCCCAGCTCTCTTCTTTCCGATCGCGCTGAAACCCCTCTCCACCGGTCCCACCCAGTCGTCCCATCCGCCCACACCACTTCCTCCCTCTCTCCTCTTCCTCATAACCCTTCAAACACTTTCCCTCCTCTCCCTTGCTCCCCGCGCCGAAATCCCCACTGCCCCCACCCTCCCACGCGGCCTCCCCTCCGTACCTTTTAACGCACAGCGGCTGCCAAACCTCTCCGATCTTCAACCCCTCCCGCCCCGTACACTCCAGCCCTCGGAACTCCCTTCTCGCGCCCGCCACCTCCGCCCTCCCACCCCCGACAAACCCGCTTTCTCCGCCCAAAACCAACCTATATTCCCTCCTTCCTATGCCGAACCTCCCTGCCTCTCTCCCCGGCACCGTCCTAAAAAAATACCTCCCTCTCTATCTATTCGAACATCCCGTAAGAGGAAAAAAAAGCTTCCCGGGCATAATATTTATTTCCCTCACTCTTTTCATTATTACTCGCTTTATCCACACTACCCTTTTCCTCTCACCTATGCCAAAACGATGAATATACCCTACTCTCTCTTTCTTCTTTTCGCGAGCCTGAGCTCGACCCCACTCACCCCCTCTCGTGCGGAAAAATCCCACCGTCCTCCCGAATAACCCGCTCCCTCCTCATTCTCAGACCCCTTCTCCCCAGCGTTCCTTCTCTTCGGCCCACGGGCCCACACGCGAAATGAATGAGAGGTGAGGGGGAACGGAAGGAGGGTCCCCGAATAAAATCTTAAAAAATGAAAAGGAAAAGTAGTCCTCCGCCTCCCATATGCTCCTCCTGGAAGGTTTGGCGAAAAAGTAAGTTTAAAAAAAAAAGCGTGTGAGCGTCTGTGGTTGTGATTGTCGGTGAAAAAAAAAATTAAATTCTCTACGTGAAGGAGGAAGGAGGTGCGGGGGTGGGGTTAAAAGGCTTTGTGTCTTCTTTTTTTTTGTTTGGGAAGGAGGGTGGAAAGGGGGGCGGTGGCGTTTGGACTTTTGGCCCGCCGCCGTCGCCGTCTAGTCCCCGGAGGAGTTGTGGGGTGGGGAGGCGGATGAAAGAGTTTCGGATGAGGGGCGTAGGGTGACGGTATGGGGGGAGGGATGAGACCGCGCCAGACAAAGGAAGAAGCTGGGGCACGGATTTGAAAAATTGAGTAATTCGTTCAAGATATAAAACGTTATGGTGTCCCTGGTGCGGCGTTTTCACCCAAGAAGCCCTCTCGCAGTTTCTCTTCCAACATCTCCTCTTTTTCCAACCTCTCTTGCCTCCTCGGGGGTAATAGGACTAATATTATAAATATATCAATGGAATACTGGGGCGTTGAAAACTTAATCGCCTTAATTGTCAACTTTTCACTCCTCCGGGTGGACTACTTTTTGAAGAAGAAATAACATTTTCGACTTTGAGGAATAAGTAGGCGCTTTTGTTCCGATGTACAGAATAACTTGTTTCCACTGAATTCTACAAGTGAAAATCAATGTTTCGATAATGATATATCAATATTTATGCTGTTTTCTGAATGAAAGCAAAATCTGAGCTATCATACATTATTTGTTACAAATCATAAACAATATTATATGCAACGGATAAATCAGTTCTCAATACCAATCGGTCAGCAACTTGGATGATAAATTTCACTCTTTAGGCAATAAAAGTATCAACTAAAATAAATGATGGCCTCCCATTTCTATGAGCTAAATATAGAGCAAATAACTTATTCTTCTTATAAAAATATGATTCGTCATTTCTCTTCTCATATTATATAGGCACCTCCTTATCATTTACTTCATATGTCATTATTTTGTCTTATTTTCAGTAAATTGAGTAAAATAATCCTGTATTATGCCAGTATGTATATTACAGAATTTTATAGTCAAAATTTGATAAATATTTAATTTCAAAGCAAAAATCCCAATCAAGTTAATTTTTTTCACGTTTATCTTAAATATTCGCTAATTTTTTGTGCATATGAAACGGTTCATTATTTTCCTACCCCTTATTAAAAATTCAAATACGCAGAAAATGTACTCGTTCAAATTCAGAAGAGAATGTATGAAATTTCGGCTTGACGATTAGTCAAACCACTTGTTAGTATTCCGTTAGATTCTGACGGAGCGCACGGGTACGTTAAATATTATTTTAAAGTTTTAGATAAGCATTAAAATATCGTCAGTGAGACCATTCTGATAATCGCGAAGCCGTGCGAAAACATATGTATATTTATAAAATAATCTCGGCAGTTAAATATTCTGAATACAATTTTAAAATGCTTAATTATACATTTCATGCCTGGGAAAAAACTTTAATAAAACTTCCTCTCATGGTAAACAAACATTTAATCGCCCCTGCTAATGAACGAACGCAAACAAAATATCCAAAATAACATCCTTTTAAAAGGAATTCCCAGATCGGTCATTGGAATCTCTCACTCCGCTCCGGCCACCAGGCCTTGAAATACACGATCGCCGTTCTCGAAATAAACGATCAAATGAATCGGAACTCCGTCCCAGAGAGCGGACGTTCGACTCTCCACCCCCACATAACAAAAACCCCGCATCTGATTCTTTTCGGACTTGACAGCTCTCTTTCTCTCTCTCGCTCCCTCTCCTTCCCTCTTGAGCGCATCCAAATATTGCCGCACCCGCCAAACAACCAGCCGTGCTACCACCAAAAAACTTTTTCCCGCGCCCGGCCCCCTTGACGTCCGCCCCGCTCTCCATCCCGCCGGCTCTATCCTTCCGCGCGCCCAACATCCACATTGCATCCCATAACATTTTTATCGGTCCCTCCAGGCCTCGGCCAAACTTTGGTCCCTTCGCTCCCCTTCCCCGTGGCACCATCCCACCCCAGCTCCCTCTTCCTTTCACCGGCGCCCCCACTCCCAATCCCCTCGTCCCACCAAGAGAGAGAGAAAAAAAATTAAAACAAACCGAGCCACCCACGCCCCTTCTCCCTCTCTCATCCCAGAGGTCCTTCCACTCGCCGTCACGAGGGTTGGGGAGAGCGGTTCATGGGGAGGGGGATGTCCCGGCACCCACACCCCGGAACGACTCGTCCGCTTCCGTCCCCCACACTCCAACCCAAATCCATAGAGCCGCAATACACGTCATTCAGGCAGCAAAGGACATGAGGCCGGAGTGGCAGCGGCGTCGCCGGACACACATGGGCTGTCCGTGCCGCACTCCTAATGGGGGGGGCGGAGGGGGTGGAGACGGGAGACGGGAGGGGGGGGCGCACACGCGATGACCTCAACTGCGCAGGCGTCGGTGGACGAATTCAAGATGGCCTCCCGGAAAAAAAAATATATAAATCTCCCGACACGCGAATTTCTTTTTTTTCAAACCGCCCCCCTCCCCCTACCCAGCATGGGGAGCGGAGTTAGCTAGGTCTCCCCACACCGCTCCCTGTGCCTTTGGACCTCGTGTCTCCCACACCACCACCAGGGTATCCCGACGTGTAACCCCCTCCCCGCCATCAGACTCGTCCCTATCCGTACACAAATGCACCCCAACCCGCACACCCTTTCCCCTTCATCCCTTCCTCCCACGTCCTCCACTCCCCACTCCCTTCCGAACCCAGCCGCCCACCCATCTCGCGCTCGCACACAAACACAAGCGGGCGCGCGCGCGCTCACCCTCGCAAAACTCTCTGGATGGACCCCTTTTGGAGGGAAAAAGACAATGATGCAAGGCGGAATGGATACCTTGCGGGTTGACCACGGCCTAATCGGGCGCGGCTGCGCTCGCTGAAACTCCGCGTCTTTTGTCCCTCGACTGTCCTTTGTTTTTATCTCCGGCCGGCCGTTTTCGGAGACACTGAGGACGCGGAGAGTCCTCCCCTTTGCCCCTCCCCCCTCCAAACTTCCCCCCTTCCCCGTCCACTCCCTCCGCCCGCCCTCACTCGCCTCTGTCTTGTTATTGTCGAGGACAAATGTGGCACGCGAACAAGTACAAATATCCCGTAAGGCGATAGACTCGAGAGACCCAACTCTTTCTCCCCATTCTTTCATTTTTCCTTTTCCACACACAGACCTACCCCCCTCCCTCCTCCCCCCCACCCCACATCCCGCACTGTATCGCCGCTCGGCCCCCCACGCCCCTCCCCAGTTATTTAGACTTGAGGCCTTTTCAGTCGATTCCCCCTCCCTCTTTCCCCGCCGTCCTTCACTCCCTCCCCCGCCACCTGCCTTCCCCTCCAGCCCGTTCGAATCCGCGCACACACCGTAGGTCAAACGAGGTTCTTCGTCCTTGCCGCTTGGACGGTGCGATTCACCGGGGCCGCGGGAGAAAAAATGAGGGAGAACGCCGCTCGGGCGAAACTTTCCCCAAAGCCCGCAACACACACACACATACAAAAATTTCCCCCGAAAA
>CM073769.1:108268640-108753297 GCA_037158775.1 Hetaerina titia | reverse complement strand
GGTCGCAAACCATTTTTCTGGCACTTTTAATTAAGCTGCAAAGGCATTATGTATTTTCATTCTTTGGTGGAGTTTAAAAAAAACTTCTGCCAATATTTTTTTCGAAGAGAATTACAGCGGGTATTTTTACGAGTTGCACTCGGTAAAAATAGCCTATAAACAGCTATCGTAGATTTTGCAATCAGTATGCATGTTGCATCTTTTCAATGAATTCGTCTGCATGTGTACGTCTCATACGTACGAATAAGTACGTGTAAATCTCTCACAACTCAATAGAAGCGCATGAGAAAGCCAAGAAACAGTTAGCGATTAAGGATCTTATCAGTACTGAGAGCTAAAGCTAAAGAGCTAAAAGTTGAATTGTGTAATGATTTTGTAAGAAAATATAGACTTCACATAGACGGACTGAAAAAGAGGAGGGAGGTAACATTTAGAAAAGATAAAAATGTTTTAAATTCTTAAAATTCCTCAACGCAATTATAAAATCTTTGCCATTCATATAACATTTCTTTAGCAACTAAAAAATAGGAATCCAAATCATAAATCCATACATTTATTTCTCAGATCACGAACATCGTTATGATCATAATGTTATCCTTCAGTTTGCACTCTTACACTCGCCTTTTATCATGTCCTTAAATGGAGTCGTGGGTCAACTTAGAACATTTAGTTCTCGAGTCATTCAAGATATAATGGAGTGTTTGGGACTCATGTTTTTAGAAGGAGGAATTACTGATATCTTTCACATTATCATCTGTCTTACACTTTAAAAAATGTCAAATGTTTGCTTCGTTCATCAGCCACTGCTAAAACCTTCCGATATTGCCGAAATAAAAAAAACTGCATTGACTATTTTTGCCTGTTTGAGGGAGATGGTATATTTTAAATCCATTATTAGGAATAAATTAAAAATATCACTGTCAACTTTAATATCTAACTGTAAATAGTTCAAAAGGACAAATAGAGCAATTAACGAAGAAATTACTAAAATATCTCCAGAACAGCCAGGTGAAATTCAGTTTTAACAAATAATTTCTTTAAATTTTATTTGAAGATAATTTTGGTTTTCCAAAGATAACCATGAAGTGAAAAGAAATATATAACCCACTACAAAAATAATATTGATATTTCCACAGTAAACCATTGGAAAAACACTTAAAGTACGTTTCTTGACGTAATGAGAGCAAACAAGGAAGTGTATCTCTGTAGCTCATTCCAACCGAAGGATAAGCATAAAGTTAGTATTGGTTACTTAATTTCGATCACATAAAAACGCTCGGATGTATTTATTTTCTTGGCAAGCATATAAAATGACTTCAAGAGAATGAAAATTCTTTAATTTCCCCTTTTTTGTGAAATTGATTGCGCCTTGATATATTCGATCAAAATTTTCTTGTAGCATGTGCCAAAGTTAGTCACGGGCAGATTTCAAACAGCCACTCCAACTGTCACACTACTCCGACGCTTGTTTGTTACAAATAAGAGTATACTTCCATGTACATACATGTGAATGTCAAAATTAACAATGTGCCATCAGATGAGGGAAAGAGGAATCCTGCATGAACAAGAAATCGATATTGCGTTAGGTGAAATGGTATGAGTAGGTACACAGGGGACATCGCGTACTGATACGGTCTTAGCCTCATACATGCCATATTAATTCCTAATAAATTTTCATTTTCCCTAGCATCACAAAGAGAAATCAAGAGCATTCAATTGATGATATATCATAGTTACAAATTTATTTGTTGAAATAATTATTTTCAAATTATTGACAGCACTGATAATGTTGTGCATTTCGAAATAAATCAATTATTTGACGGAAAATTTGTTATCAAGAACACAACAGGAAAAATCAGCTCCTACCAATTAGCTCCGAAATAGTACGATTAAAAGTTTTTCAACGGTTTTATGTACTTTAATTATTTTAATGGCAATAGTAATCCCTCCTCCAGTGGCATTATATCGGAACAATATCAACATAAGTACATTTGAACGAATATATTCAATAAATGAATAATGCTGCCATTATTCATGCCAAATGCCTAATTCTATGGGAAATAGAACTCAAGCGTTTCGAGAACAAAATTAAAGCTTCAATATGTTTTCCTATTCTATAAATGAGCATTGTGCTGGAATGTTTCAAGAAATTATCTTCAAGTGAAATTATTATATAGATATTTAGTAAACATATAGCAAGACTTTTACTTCGAATCCTACAAATGAATCCATGTTTCAATTAGATATTTATCATATCTCCAAAAATGGAACAAAAATCATTTTCAACCAGGTACTTTTTTGCAACTACTCTTGTCCCTGGAATATATATAGCTTGATATTTCCAATGACTAATCAAATTTCCTTATGTATGCTATCACCCATGATGCATTTTGGAATATAAAAACGTTAAGTTACTGAAAATTTTATGGATAATAACAGAGGCAATGGATGCAGAAATATTGGGAATGCAGTCGACGTCACCCTCTCTTCATTGGAAATCAGTCCAGCCGCCGTCATGCAATTGGAAGACACAGATAGCAAAGTTTGATCTGGGGAAAAAGGTTTTTTATGGCTAGCCTTCTGCTTTTTCAGCGTCACTCCGTGGGCGGTGAAGGATTTCTCGACGACGACGCCGTCAGCGCACAGGCACACACCCAGAAAGCACACGGCCGGCATATTTCACTCATTGTCCATCGACCGTCCTACTACAGCGCCCCAGCCATTATTTCACGTGATAAACTGGCGGTACGAAAAGTGATAAACGCGAAAATGGATTTTGTCGGAATCCGCGATATTCATTGCCGCTTGTAAATACGCCGGCGCAGTCGCACATAACTCGGCGCGGCGGCCGTCCACAAGTGCGGTTTCCCCGCGGCAGAGGGCGCCAAGCTACTCCTTCGCTAAACAAAACACTCTCGTTACGACGAAAACGCGATAACTCAATGGATCCTCTCTCTCACTCACGTACACGTACACCCAAAACCCATCGCCCTCTCCCTTTCCCTCTCCCTCTATCTATCTAACTCTCTCTCTCAAGTATGGGTCTTTCGGGATGGTGTGAGACTGAAATATCCTCAATCTTTCTTTTAGACATCGAGAGGTTGTATTTTTTTATATTTTACCTTCGGTCCGATGGTGTTATGCAAGAGATAGATGGCGTTAAGGTTACATTTTTTCACCATCTGATTTCGCGAAAAAAATACCTTCCTTCGTTTGTATGGTTTTGTTGGAAACGCCTGCCTCATTTGTCTGCCCTTCGTATCGATTCAACATCCCGAGTTTCCCAAATAAGATAAGAAGCGGCGTCTTCCAATCTCGAGTGGTCACAACGAATCAAGAGAGCGCGACGGCTTTGACGTCCCCTGTTGACTCCCCTGTCCTTCCAATTGCATTTCAATAGGTGGGGCCCATTTTCGAGAATTCTAGAAACACGGAATTCTGGGGCGCTTAGTTACTACGGCCACATGACACATTCATAGGAAGCAAAATTGGGAAATTATACAAGATAAAATTTGTTATTGGCTTAAAAATATTGACAATCTACCGCGCAACTCCAAACCTTTCAGCAAACTATTATATTTCAGATGGATGAAAAATTAAAGCGTGGTTGATAGCACGCATTCCTTTTGATTTACTGGTTGTATTTTGCCAAAATAACATGTTATAACAAAATTATTTTAAGCAGTAGTGACTAAAATAAAACAAAAAATAAGCAGCGACCACTGATGGATATGAAAGATTACTTATTATTATGCCATACGCAATTTTTTTTCAATTCAACCGTCAAAGGCTTTCAAAATATATTTCCGGGGTACCATGTAATTGTTGCAAATTTAAAAGATTCTAAGGGTATAATAGAATAGTTAAGTTTTGTTTTTTATGGTAAAATACAATAGTTATGACAGATTTGCGTTTCGTAATGTGAGAGCCTTTGTTTTCAGTTTGGTTAAGGGCTTGTAAAATTTCACATGCAATATATTAACTGACAGAAGTACCGATGCCAGAGAGGGAGAAAATTTTTTCTGAATTATCAAAAGAACTTTTCTCTGTCATTTTACCCTTTTTGTGCTATTTACTTTATTAATAACCACTTTATGGCCACATATTTAACAAAGAATTTAAAGATTTTACCTACCTATTGATCAGCAATTCAAGTTTTAATTCTGATAAATAATTAAATAAATGGCATTTATCTAATTTAGTCTACTTTTGCAGATCGATACTTCATATATATGTATATTAAATGATTGCCTAAATTAATAATTAATGCTTATACCGATCAGTGTAACTAGGTTTTTTCGAGAGTAGGTGGTATTCTTGGTTAATAAGTGTTTGTTCTGGGATTTATTAAGGTCACCAAACACCATTGGTTTTTTCTATTTCATCATTATTATTTTTAGCAATACCTGTATGAGCATTAAATTATGATTCTGTTATTTTAGCATTATAAAATAGCTTTTTTTAAAGTTTTCTGTTCTGATAGTAGTGCGCACACAAAAAATTAATATAAAACATATCTCGATTTACATAATATAATATTTTCAATAAATAAATCACCCATTAATTATTTTTTCTATTCATTTAATGCAAATAACAGAAATTACTTTTAACATCTATACAAACTGCGTTCATATAACGCTCTAAAAGATGACTCAAATAAATGAGAAATACTAATTAACTACAGTCATTAAAACATTAAATTATATTCTTAGATATGCATATTATTTGACATGATGAATGGCTAACAATCGAGCTATGAAAGGAACGAATTGAACCAACCAGTCTTAGTCATTTAAAGATAAAGAATTTGTGTATCCTAAATTTCTTCCGTCTTCTTTTTAGAAGTGCTTAATAATTTATAACACTCATTATGACTCCTAGAGCAAACACGATTAGTACTCCGTCAGAAAAGATTAATATTCGTAATCCCAAAGAGAAACTACAAAATATATTGCACTAATTTACTCTAACAGGTGTATTAAAATAAACCATATAACTTCATTTCAAATTCATGCCTCGATAATAGTAACTTTTCGCTCACAAATTTTGATATTCATAGGGATTGGATTATCAAATTTGTCAATATTTTCATTTGTCGTCCCTTAAAAATTCGAGCATACTCGTACTCCTCCGGAGGTTTTAATAGCCTATTCAGTAGTTAAGTTAAATTAGTTATCAAGCTAAAAATAAGTTTAACTTAAAATAATAAGGTTTTAAATCGTTAAATAAAAATTTTAAAATAACCCTTGAAATAATTGCTACTGCCAAAAAATATATGTCACATCTTATTCCCAATGCCAAATTCTCATTTTTTTCTCATTCTCATTTCTCATTAGACTCCTGTACTGGTCATTTCATAAATTTAATTGCACAATGAAGTAAATCATATAGAGCTATGATAATACCATAGAAAATGAATTGATATTCCGTAATGGTATTCGTTGAATATGCTTAACCCAGCTACACCAATCTATGTGCTGAAAATATTAATCGAATATCACACTGGGTCTTCGCGCTTAACTCAACAGAATGTAATTCATTTATTACAGATTTATGGATAGTTGAATTCAATACTTTACTCGAAATCAAAATCGAAAACTACGTAAAAATGACATTCCATACAAGGTGCGATATTCACTTTCTGAAATTTCACAATGCCATTCAAATGTGTATTTCATGTTTAAAATAATAAAATTTTTAAAAAATCCCTCGTTAAGCATGCTCCTTAAAGAACCGCGACACTGCCGTTAGTGCTGATAGGTAGGTTATCACAAAAAGATGAGCATAAAATGGGAAAGATACGAAGGTTGAGTAAATTTCAACGTTGAGTTATCCTAGAAGGAGCAGTTCCTAATGATAAGTTCAAAGGTTGAACTGAGCGATAAATTACGTTGCACAACGTCCGTAGGCTTGACATTATTTGCTATCTTTGAAGCATCGCTGCATAAGAGAGGTTTGATTAGACTGAAAAATTTTATACGGCTGGAATTCATAAAAATAAATAAAAATTTGAAACCCGTGATTTAGGGCATACATTCCTTTCCGAAAGAATAATAAAAAAATTGATTATTGAATATGCTGTCCTTCGACATCTTGGGAAAAGATAAGCGATAGTAACATCTCATGTTTCAGACCATGCCTTGCGATAGCCTTGGTATTTCTATCTTTCGTCTAGAGTAATGCAGACGGCTATTAAAATATTCCAAGGCTGTTTATTTTGCTTCTTTTGAAATGTGATATAACGACTGACAACCGTCCACGTTCTATGAAATATCAATCAAATGGAGAAATGAAATCAATCATAACTGCAGTTTGATTATAACAAATCACCGAGTTTCCCCATTTCTCAGCACTATTTTTAATCTCACTTTTCATTTCTGCCTAAATATTCAAAAATAAATGAAAGAAAAAATCTATTGATATAAAGCTACTGAAGTAGTATTTAAAGCCATAACCTTCTCTGAAAAGTAAATGAGTAGCGATCAAACAATAATAAATTACTTGACTTGAAGAACTGCAAATTTCTCTGATATTTTTTTAATTTAAAATATGTAGATATTTAAAGTTATTATACTAACAAAATAAGATAAACATGAAATATACGTTTCCTTTGTTCGGTTACTCCTGCAAAAGGCTAAAAACTAATACAATAATTTTAAAAAATTGGGAGAGTTTATTTTCAATTTTCCGTGACTAAAAAATGTATATTTTATAGGCCCTCTCTTTAAATAACTTGTAACAGACTTTACAACAGTAGTTTAATATGCCTAAAATAATTTATGGTTGACTGTGTATGGCTGCTTAATAACACTAATATTCTGTTTGGAAAAAACAAAAATCCCCATTTACAAAAAAACAAAATACATAATTAAAAGATACTTATACAAGAAATAGTTTTTCTCAACTCAATTACTATATTTCAGTCTACTCTGCTTCAGAATATCGGCAGGATTTAGTCTTCTACTCTTTATTAACCTCACGGAGAAAAGGCTTCACCACACTTCCACTTGAATTGAACGTAGCTAATAAAAATCTTACTAATTCGTTTTTTTTTAATTTGATGACTAATTTTTTGAAACATCATAGCATTTTATAGCAATAATCTAAACGTTTTATCACCCAAGTCCTTGTTAACACAAATAACCCCAATTTCAAATGTGCCCATTACCTGTTTTATAAGGTATAAAAATTTTTGTTTCATTGTGCTCGCTTTGTTTCACGTTTACGTTTACTTACGTTTCCATTACTCTACGAAAAAAATTCCTGACTGCATTTTATGGGATAAATTCCCCTAAGGAAAGAAAATGTAAATTTTATTAACAATTTATTTTTTAAGTTCTGTATATTCCTCTTAGCTGTATCACGTTACATGTCGTGTGTTTCCGTCAAATTTGGAATTTAAGAAAAAGTGAATGACAATTCAAAGGAGTTCAAATGACATACATTTTAAGACAGAGAATACATATGGAGTCACTTCTTATTTTCTGTATATTTTTAGGTTCAAAACTAACCGATCATAGTTTCAACTTGTTTCTTTATCAAGGTAGTTGTCATTCACATCCGGAAGAACTTCGTAAAAAGGTTAAATGTTCCGCACGTTTTCTTCAGTATTTGCAAAATTAGTTGGCCATTTGGAAAGCGTGTTTCACTATCAAGGTTAATGATAATGATAAATATCAGTTGTCAAATAAATGTGCAGACCAATCCTTCATCGAAATTCATGACCAGCAAGGAAGAACTTCAGTTTTTAACTCAGTTTTTACAGAAGAAACTTTTTATTTCTTATTACAGAAGAAATTTGTTATTCCTATCCGGTTACAGTAAACTATAACGTATGTAGTACTATAACCCACCCACTATCCGCAAAAAACACTGTAGCATCTGGTACTGTACAAGACAAAGAAAACATTAGATGAACACTCAGAATGTGGGTGGGAATTTGATACGGAGTGACTCAAATTGTTGGTCGATTAATTTTTTTTAAATGCGCATTGAAACTTTCTAAGTTGTTTATTAAATTTTCATTGGTTTTATTTATTAGTTTTAGCTTAAATCCAAGACTCTGAAATTGAAATTTAATGTTGTATAATTTAACCATAATTGTTGCATTTTCCATGTCAATGGAAATTGCCTACCTCCGTGATTCGACTGTTTTTCAATCCACCCGCGATCCGACGAACATGCTGCGGAACCCTCAGTTTTCTCCTTACCCGAATGGAGTGTGTGGTCTTTTTAAAATTTAGTTTGTGCCTTTAGGATATTTAGGCGAGGAGAAGAATGGCAGGGAGAAGAAAGGAGGGACGAGGGATTAGTGGGGTCGGGGGATGCTCCCGACTCATCCTTAGGAAATACTCAATGTCCCGTGAGCTCCTCACAGTATATACCCCGGTGGGGGCTCAAATCTAATACAACAAAGGGGGTGGGGACAAAAGAGACCGCCTCCGGCTGGAAGCTGCTGTCATGTAATCTCGAGTCTTTCATTTTCTGAAACCCCCAAATCTTTAGCGAAAAGGCTTTCCCACTTCTTACTCGTGAATTTGTGCGCAAAATTTCAGTTTTAAAGCGAAGACTTAAAAAAAACTGCAGGGAATTTAGCCTTTCTTTTGCTTTTTCATAACTTATCCGATTGAAAGGGATGAATCCGCCTGTCACCGGACATCATTTCATTTCTCGTGGTATGAAAATATTTACACTTCTAAATATATTTAACATTATGCTACGCACAAAATACACGGACAAGTTCATTGTCCGTGCCGCTATCCGGAGACGTCTGGGTACACCCTACGCATTATGTCACTCCGAGCGAAGAAGCCTTCTGGCGACTCCTATTTTTGCCAAGAAGAGGAGAAATTGTTAAAATGAAAAATTCTTCGGACTAAATGAGTATTTTGAGATATTTTAGCATTCAAATATCACAATTTTTACTACTTAATTTCCAAATTATCACTATCATGGCTGACCGAGAAATTTAAAAAATGTCCAAGAAATCTAAAACATCTCATCTAAGATTTATTGCTCCAGTCCTTAAATGATTTAAGTGTACAACAGCTGTAATTTTTATTGCATACATAACTTATTCCCGAGATATCTTACCTAACTAATGCGCACCTTAATCCGAGTCATGACTAAAATCAAGTAACTGGTATACTAAGGTCATGTATCATTCAAATGGAGCCAAATGAAAAGGTAGATGGGATTTTTTCCACCGGATATACTACAACATAGAAAATCGGATTATCGTGTTTTATTTAAAAATAGTGTGCTGCTACCGTATTAACAGATATCAAAGCGGGGAGCTCCTTTGACCATAATGACATTGGCCCCAAATGGTGCTTTAACACAGCAATCAAAAATATTAATGTTTTACGTCACCAATCGTAGTGATTACCTTACTAAATATTGGTCAGTTAAGTATGGAAACCTCACCGACTAGCCCTAGGATGAAGTGGCTGGAATCACAAATGGGATATAAATTCGAGATTTTTCGAATATTGTTTTTCATGGAATAATGTAACGTGCTGATATTCGATCGCCTTGAGAAGAGAACATTTCGAAGACTATGGCAGCTTTTACCTCTGTGTAAAACATGAATCAGGTAAATTTTACTAAACATTCAACGCATAAAATTCAGAAATTAAGCAAATCTACCCCAATTTGAGGGAAAAAATTTTTGAAGAAACAAAAAGTGGCCATCAGTTCAAACATTGGTGAAATTTTCAGTAATGATCAATGAAAGGTTTTCAATGAACTCTAAAAATGATTAAATTCTCAAACACATTATCACATCCTTGAAATCAATAGTAAAATGTGGTCATTATTCTTTCTCACTTTCATGCATTGGTGTACTTCTGCTAATTATTTTTTTGGTTACATGCTTGTGAATTTTACACAGAATTTAAATTAGCCATTGCAAAATATAATCATGTTAGCCTTTGGCTAACATTTTTTCCTCCATGAAAAATTCAGGTAAATTATCTTTCCTTTAATATTTTATTTTTTCAATGACTACGAATTACTTGCTTATTAATTATTTTCTCACAAGGAATGTAGTAACCTCATTGAAACGTGTTTTTCACCTCCAAGAGAGAGACTTCGGATTGATTCAATACTCAATACTCGAAAGACTGAGATTCAAATCTCAGCAGCAGAATATTCTAATAGGTCCTGAACCTGTTAAGCTTGAAGATAGCATATGAAGAGTGGTACTACTCGGATGGAACGGTAAATTCACAACACGTCAATGCATATTAACCAACAAATATATTTTGGAAGAAATAAACACATGTCAGGATACTTGGCATTATTTTCTAGCTATTCTTATCTTTCCAACACATCCTATACATCAATGAGAAGTGTCCTGCTACAACCGTACTAAACACTTCTTAATGGAAATATCGGCGCTGTTCCTAAGAAATCCTTGAATGCAGTGTACATCAAAATGTCTCATTCAACCAATTAATAATTTTGAAAAATACTAGTTTGGCCATTTAATAATTTCATTCAACACATATTTAGTAAATGAGTACTTATTACCCTTACCATTAGACGGCTTGGTTAGATTGCAAATATAATCCAAGAACCTGCACAAGCATACTTGCTAAATTGGAGTTTTCATATTTAAAGTAGCAAAAATATGCGAGGATATAATTTTACATTCGTTTGAATTTAAAATATTTGGAAAATTGGGATCAAAATGACTTCAGCAATATTCGTTGAGCAATTTTCAAACAGAAGGAACAACTATACGGAAGGTATCCATTTTTTGAATGGTTTCTTCAAGGAAAAGTTGACCTAAGCTGACTTAAAACCTAAGGAATCTATATTTATTATGCCTGAAGTTTATAATTGAAGTGTCATCAACTGTAAACGCTAGGACAGACCTCTCTAAGTGGTCTACTCTAGGTGGCTCCTGCCGCTCCCATATTGGGCGAAGGCCCTGAATGTTCATCTTCTTCACCCGTTTGGTGGAATGGCACTGTAAACTAATTTGATGCCAATAAGGAAAAAATAAATCTTTTCTTGTTTTCGCAGCTTCATTATATAGAGCCCATTTTTCGAAGAAGGGCCGCCTTGAAACATTCAATAGCCAATTTCATCAGAAAGAACTGAGATTTTAGTTAAACTCCAAGAAACTACGGGAGATGTCGCGACAGTAACTTTTCACGGAGTCATTCGTTAAATGTTTATAACAATACAACAATTGCAGAATGTAAAAATCATTGTGGATGCCATTGTGTAATCAATGCAAAAATCATAATATCAGCAATGACTGGGATCCCGGTTAAGGCGAATAATTTTTACACTCTGACATTGTTGAATTGTGATATTTCAGTTGTTTAAATTTCATATTTTATATATTATTTGACATGTTCGATTCTTAAAAAAAGATTAATTTAATTCTAACGCAGTGGAAGCGATGAAAATAGATATTTTGGGTACTTCTGAAATAAATACATGCTCCTCAGCATGGAATAATCTCTTTAAAGCTGAAATTTTAGAATATAAATAAAAGTGTATCAGTAGTTGCACGAAAAAACTTCTACGTCAAATACTACTTCTAAATTTAAGGATATATCTCTAGTTAGAAGTAAATAATTCATATTTTTCAAGAAATAATCTACGAAATTTACTGAAACACAAAAATCATGTTTCATGAGATACACTGTTTTATAAGTACATACAGGTACGTTTGCTCACTACACGTAGATGTGACGGTTACAGAGAACTTCTGTGGAGAGTTTCTGTGTTCAAAATAAGTGACGGTGAGGAACTAATCAACTATAAAAGAATATAGAATGGATTTAGCGACAACAAACAAGCATGAAAGAATTTTGCTTGACTGATCTGACCAATTGAAATATTGGATGAGATTCGAACTCCAAACCTCCTTCAGGCGGATGGAGTTCAATCTAACCTTCTCTCACTCCCCTACGTTGGTAAAATAACCAAGTTGTCGCCGTTTGCTTACCCTCTGCGCTAAATATATACCTATCGTATTCTTTCAATATTCCTTCATTGAATCGCCAATTGAAAATTCAATGTTTTCAAGGATGTCACACATAGAGGGCATAATAAATTCATGATAGCAGACGGTAATTGAAAAAAATCAAACGCTATGGAAATTGAATCATATCCTTCTAATAAAAAAGTATTAAATTTGATTTTGAATATTATCGATATAAATATTATTGACGATAGATAATATCATTCGCCTGGTATTGCGGTGTTTTATTCGAATAATGGAGTTGTTTCTTTTTAATGGAATAATTTGGCTTCATTTTAAAATCAGAAATTTATTCACGAATTATCAATCAGAACGTTTAGTTGCAATTGCACGTCAGTATACTGAAACAACTGGCATTGAAAAGGTATGATTTGGAAGGCATGCCAAACATTAATATGCTTTTAATTTGAGGAATGGATGTCAGATACAAGTCTACTAAGTTATTTTTTGTGAACGTTGAATGGAGTACAGAATCGCAAAGAGTGAGTCAAATGGAATGTCATAATTCTCCAGAATGGTGGATTATGGAAGACCAACCAAACGGGATCATAGGCGTTTGACCAATGATTCTAAAATTTTTATAATGTGATTTCGAATGATCAATTAAAGGCAATTTTCTACTGCAAATTTTTTTTTTCTTTTCTCAGTACTATATGATATTTCTATTCCGGCATATCGCACAAGTCATCCTTAAATAGGGTACGAAAATTCCAGACAAATGTTCCGGTTAGAATGCTGATTCTACGATATTCTTCTAAGGAGTATAAACACTTTTTCTTCAAGTTGGTAAAATATAAACCAAGCGGTTTATACAGTATACCAAATATGGAATTTGTGGCATAAATGGGAACGAGGCTCAATATCTTATTATATTATAAGTATACCATTGTATAGAAACTATTCATATTGCATTGTAATTTTTTAATACAATATATTTAAAAAATTCATTTATTAGACAAATATTATGCCACATTTTAGTGCAAATTTATTATTTTTAATTCAAAGACCAAGCCCAAAAGATCAAAATCAAATCTGTCTTCGGACCGACAACTCTAATTTTTTCTCTAATAAATATGCCTCCTGTTTGATGGCAACTAAATTCGTTTTTCGGCATATCAATTGAGAATTTATAAGTCTATTATGTTATGCCTAAATTATTCACCACTGCTGGAACTTCGATGTCATTAACTTAGCTACTACTTGAAGAATATGACTTACAAATATTATAATTTTAAATAACTAGAACTTTGTTCATCCAAAATCTAACTGAAATGGAAATATTCCAATTATTATGTACCTGTATGTATTACGACGTCGAATTATAAAAAAATAATTTTAACAGCCATATAAAATATTTGAAAAACTGCTTACAAACATAATAGGTTTAGCAGAGCTTACAATATTATTTTTAGCAGAGAATTTGTTCCCATTTACAATGAAAGAACGTACCTATGTCTTATAAGTTAGATATATATTGTAAATGCTACTCGCAGGCATGTAGGGAGACCCATCTTTGTTACATAAATACAGTATTAGAATAAGAACAAATTTTATTCATAAACTACCCTATCAAGTTAAATACACCGGACGATGTCTAAAAATATTTGCAAGTGTTTTTGCCAAAAAAATATTGAGTTTGCATGGAGAAGAAACACGAACGACATATTATATCTTCTTATTAATTTATGTATTTCACAGTATAGGTTATTAAAATGAGGATTACTATGTGCATAGCGCCTCAAATTTGTGGGATTAAACAATTAATTAATAATTTATTTCTTTTTTCACGAATAGACCCATAGTTAAGACAGCATTTATAAACAGCTAAAAACTAATAGAATCGAATAAAATTATTGCAATGACATTGGTCGTCCATTTACCTTAAAAGATCATCTTTCTGTCTTTTTAATGTATTACCTGTAGAATTGGCACATTACTCACACTATCATTGGGTTGATCACTTAATTTGGTGTGCACCACTCAAGGATAGGTATCACAGTTTTTTCGAGTTTTTAATACCACTTAAGTACAGTCATTTACATTCTATACCCGTTATACTATCAAAGGATGGGTAGCTATCACTAAATATGGACAATGTTACACATTGGTCCATCACGAGCAACAAAGAATGAACTGACCGATAAGGAATTTTTGAATAAAATTTAATTTATTCATTTTGTTGCTACGTATTCTTTCCAAAAAATAAATTTTTACGTAATAAAATATAACATAAATACATTACTTGAAAATATTATAAACATTTCATTTAATTATTTATTTAATGCATTACGTCAGATCGTGATACAAGATTCTTTAAGGATACCATTGAAACCCCCAAGGATCAGTTTGATATTAGGAATACTGCATAACACTATGACTCACAGAAAATAATATACTCTAATTGCATTACATAACCGAGGGCAAGGAAATTGATGTTAAATGTAAATATAATAGTCAAGGAATGCAACAGTTATTTGGATAAGGCCAATTCGTTACAAATGTCTATTTTCACTATTGATAACCCTTTTTGGTTTTAAAGGAAGGAGAGCAGAAGCAGTTTCTGACGCCAATAATAGTCCTATTTCCTCCCGGATGAGGGCTATCAACCCTCTAACTCCTTGGGAGTCAGCCACCCGGCGCGACAAATTTCTCCACCCTTGACGCGATATCTCCCCGGAAAAGACGCATGAGCCGAGAGAGCGGGGTAGGGTTATGGAAGGGGGCATTAGTTTGGGGGAGGCGTGGGAATAGCAGAGGGGAGGGGAAACGTAGAGGGGGGAAAATGGGAACAGAGGACGAGAAAGACAGAGAAATGGGAGAGAGTTTAGAAATAAAAACTGGAGAGAAACGATAAGCTCCGCTACGCAGTTAAAGATTATATAATATTTTCACTTATGCTAAATGGAAAAGAAAACATTACGGAGTTAGCGTCACTGATTGTGCCCCTTATTTAAATGCAGCCTCAATAAATACACAGACAATTTACACTTACATAACCCGAATATATATTCAGTGGCGTGCGCGCGCGGAGGTATAGCTGGTGTGGGATGAGGGACTCGGAGGGTGGGGAGGCGGACGCAGGGAGGAACGAGGAAGTGGAGTGGGTTGGGGACTAGAAAGAGAAAGTGGGGAAAGGATTGGGGAGAGGGGCGGGGGGGGATTCCGGCAAGGGTTGAGGAAGGCCAGGAGGAGAGGAGACAGGAGGTGAAGGAGGGGAAGTGCAGGAGAAAGTCGGGGATGGGGGATGATGGAAGTGGTGGGTGGGGGAGAGAGATGGAGGGGTGGCGCAGGAATTCGGAAATGGCGGGGGAGGTGTGGAAGGAACGGAGGGGGAGAGGGGAGGGGGTGGGGTGGTGTGGGGAGGCCGCGTCAACGCACGTGCGGGAGGGAAGGGGGGACGATGGGAAAGGAGGGGGCAATGGAGGATGGCGACAACCGTAGAATGAAATGCCATTTTTCCAATGTACTTGATTTGTTGTATACCAAACAGTCCTTCCCATTAAAATTTCGCTCGGCCAATGGGAACGGCCATGGCATGGTGGGGGTGGGTGGCGAGGCGGGGGAGGAGGCGAGAGGTGGCGAGGCGTGGGGGAGGGAGGGAGTGGTGGGGCGGAGGCGTGGGAAGGTTGGGTGGTAGACGGACTCCCACCCTCCCGCCAGCGATCCCACCTTCTACCACCCTCCAGCGACTACTCCCTCTCCCTCGCCCCCCCTCCTGTCTAAATCCGCGGCTGTCTATCTCTGCGCCGTTGGCTATAAACGTAAATTCTGTTATGCAAACAGCATATAAACAATAAATTAGTTTCCGGGGGGAGGAAAAAGTTATTGCTCGGAATATTTTTTGAGACGACCTCATCCCAGAGTCCCCGGATCAGACTTTTGATTGCCGGTGAAATATTAAGCCCTGCACGCAATAATTACCCTCCCCCCCTTCCCTGCGCACTGAATCAAAATTCAAAGTGAAAAATTGAGTGAGAATGCACAAATGCTTCAGAAATCTTAATAGCATAGCTATAAATGGGAGTACTTAACTTTACATATAAGTCATCTGGGACGGCGTTTTACCGTGACGAATTCAACAGTTGCTCTCCGTGCAGTATTTCGAGAGATAATGTCTAAATTTGCTCTTTTTTTAAGGCCGTAGGCAAGCCTGTGTATATACATAACGAAAAGACTTTTCGAAGTAATGAAACTGAGAGAATACAACTAGAGTAGTATTTGCACTTAGTACTGAAATTTCATGTCATAACATAGTTCGCATGTTAGCCATGGAGATGTCAATGAATAGAGAATACTTGAATTAATAATAAACACTTTCTGTAATAGAAACAGCAGTTTTTCCTTCTTCATATGCTATTTTTATCGCATATTTGGGTGATAACCATTCTACTAATTTCAAAATTAAACACCAAAAATGTCGTCTGATAAAATATTGTCATGACTTATAATCTGGTGAAATAAAGAAAAATTGCAATCTATATAATACATATTTCACTGATGATTAAAGAGAATACTCAGAATTTGATTAATATTATTCATAAGGAGAATTTTGAGTTTATTTGATTCATTTGTTTCCAACTAATTAATCATATTTCATTTTTTTGACATTATATAAGCTTGATTTATCCATATCGAAATTAAAAAATAAATAACTTGGCTTTTCCACTTAGAAAAAGTTTTTATTCACTACCTAGGTTTCGTTATGGTATAACACCATTAGGGCCCGTAATTAAATAAAATAAAATATAAAATTTTCAATGTGGAAAAGCCAAATTGTTTATTTTTAATTTCAATGTGAAGATTTTCCATCAGGTCACGCCAGAAACTGTTTTATTGATTTATCCATTTATGTTTCTCATTATGATTAATTTAATTTGGAACTCATCGAAAAGTTTATCATACTTTAGCTGAATACTAAATCAACAGAAAAGTTATATAAAAATGCCAGAATCCCGTAGTACTCTTTGGAAGGCTTGATGAGATCGGAATAGACTAATTATCAATCGCATACCTCTCTTCATCAGTGCTACCTGCAGCTACTTTTATTTACCCTATACATCATAAATGAACTTGAAGCCACTCACTCTCCATAGAAAACATCTACAAAACGTACTGGAAGAGAGTATTTCTTATTTAACTGAAGCCACTTGGATATTGAATATTAAAAAGTTTATTTATTAGCTTTTGAATATCACTCATGGTTGGCTACGGAGGCGTGGTATTCCAGGAGGTAGCGCGCTAGGCTACGGACCTGAGCGCCCGGGTTCGAATTCCGCCTTTGGGTACCTCTGGACGCCTCTGGAAAACTTTACCTTCACCCAAGCTGAATAATGCTTTGAAAATGAATGCCCGATCTTTCTGGAAAACCATAGGCGACACAGGGAAAAGAAATGGTCCTCCTACTCTGACGTGTGAATTTCACACGTAACTAAACTTAGTAATGAATGATCTCTACTCTCCCCTATAAAACCAGCCTCCAGGTTAATGATTTTAGTACTGTAGTGTGTGGTTCAGGGAAACTAAAAGAAATTCCAAGTTTTTATAGCTCATAGGGTGTTAAAACTAATGGTCAGATATTATTTTGATACTAAATGAAATTTTTTTAATTCTCTTGAATTTCATTTCGTAAAATTTCTATTAAAAATATATAATCGATACGGCACCACATTCTTTACTTATCTAGGGTAAAACAATTGATTCCATATTTCATCATGATTACCTCAAAAGCACTGATATATTTAAACGACCTAATGGAAATGAATACTAAATTGAATTTTATCGTTCAAGTGATCAAAATCTAGTCAGGGGCTTTCTTTTGGAAGCTTGCATTATTAAATCCTCTTTGTTAAAATTTTGCAGTCATAAAGAGTAATATATAAGTAAAAAATCCTCAACATAATGTATAAAAATATCATGAAAAATATCTGTATGCTCTCATTTCAGATTGTTTGAAACATGGAACTCCCAGATTTGAGAGAGTTAAAACATTTTCTAGTTATAGCATATGAAAAACTCGCACAATAAGCTCGATACATGTATCTACACCAAAATGACAACAAGAACTAGTAAAATGTACAAACTTATGGTTTCACTCAGAAACCGTCAGTGATGTCAGTGTGAGTGATTAATGTATACATTACCTAAATGTTGAGTAATTATTTGAATGATAGGGACAGATTAAGAACGAGTATAAGTGCAGTGTACTATTGAGAACTTTAGTCACCGGGGTATGTTCAAAAAGTTTATATAAACAATGTAAAATAAAACTCCATCCCAGAATAGTTAACGAAGAAGGCTTATGGTAACTCAAATCTAATTTCATTGAATATTTTGCTTAGTTTAATTTTTAACTTTCTTCTCTCCCCATGTAAATGTTTAAATGTAAATGATTAATGTAATTAATAACACCTTATTTTACTGTAAATGAAGATAAAATCACTCCAGTATTCTTTGTGGTTACAGCAGGAAAACTGACAAATAATAGTTTTGTTTTAACTTAATACTTACAAAATTCTCCCTCGACAAGCAAGAATTCACCCTTTGTTACATATTTTACGTTACGATGAATGTTAACGGAAATTCAAGTGAAGTGAGGTTTCCAACAAGCAAGAAAGCAAGAGGTTGCAAAACATTCATGGGACTTGAAGAAATGTTGTACAAGTACATACGTTGGATTAGAGAAGTTTATGAAAACATTGAGTAACAATTGGTAATCCAAATGTTGCATAATCAATTATTTTCTTGAAGCAGTAAGCATGGAGAAAATGTTAATGCGATACAGGATGAGATCTACAGTCAATATTAGTTTTCTCACACAATTCAACTAAAATGAATTGCACCAGTAAACTATTTTTCTCAAAACCTCAAAACTTCCTCAGGGTTAGTTTAAGCGAATTACAGTATGCAGCAATGATTAAAAATTTTGGCCTGAGGCTTCAGTTTCCGGATAGCCAACAACACTAGAGATTTCTCTGTCTTCTTAAGGTTATTAGTTTTTCATCTAAACATGTATACCCTTTTAAATGTGAACTGATTAGAATATTGTTAAAGATTACAAAAGCAACATTGAATAAAAGAGAAAGTCTTCTACCGAAAGGTTGATTTAATGGGTGATATGAAAGCGTTTACTTTGCAATAAGTTCCAATGCATGAGAAATTTATGTTAATGGGACGGGACAGTGGATAGTTTCATTCATTGTACCACCCTGTTTTCCAGAATATCCTGGTAGCCAAAAGACCACGAGTCTTGAGCTTGGCAAAGTTGAGTGAGGATTCACGAATAAAACTAAAATGTTTAGAGGTGACCCTAAAATGAGTCAGTAAAGATATCTTGAGAGTGATCAGGTTCGCTTTAAGGAAGGTGTATGGCAGATTTCAATAAAGAAGTTAGAAATTTAATCAACAGATGATTCCATTTCTGTTTTTGCAGAAATGCGCTTTGTTAGCATGCACTCACTTAGTCATTCATTTTCTGCAATAAGCTGACTCAACTATTATCATGTCAGGGTTCAGTGGACATTATGTACCACAAGCCCACTGAACTTCAGCGGTTATTTCTGAGGTCGTCATATTCCCATTTCATTTCTGAGTTAAGACTAGTTTATTTTCAGTACTCTATCTTAGGAAGCCTATGATAAAATTTGCACCCCTTGGTGTCTTTCATTTATAGTAAGCGATTGCCGACGACATGTTTCCTTCTCCATCTTCCATTTCCAAGTAATTTTATCCTCCTTAATATTTCTCATCTATCTAATATGACGAAAATGACCTCTACCACCATTATGTTCTGTCAAGAAATATGATATTACAATAAATTTTATTCTAACGCCAAATAAAAATACGAATATGAAATTGCAATTAATTCGAGTAAAATGGCTAAGATGAGCAAAGGACAACCATTTCTTTGACAGCCTTTATTTTCATCGCCGAAACTCAACAAAGACTATTGACGTCCCATTTAACTGTTTAATATTACTTCCTCTTGTTTGTGCTCCCTACCATTTTTGCCCCACCTCCGGAAACAAACCTGCCAAGGTGAATGGCATTAGGAAATTTTGCAGGAAATGTAAAACACCTATTTAAATCCGATGGAGCATATTACAGATTAAATAATTAGTTCTTTACTTCAGATATACGTCACCTCCTATTCAACTAGATTTATAAATTTCAATACCATTCAAGAAGGCATGGACTAGAATTCCCAAAAGAGAAAGCGAATGGGATTGGGTAGCGTGGAACAAACAGAGATTCTAATTTATGGTACAAAGGAATTGGATGTGTACAATAAAAGTGAAAATATCTCCGCATTTCTAATTATTGCACTCAAATGTCTAAAACAATTCCGTTTTCTTTTTTCAACAAACTTTTTCGAATGTTCCATCGCGAAAATTCTCTATTTCAACAGTTTCCACTCAGGAATAAATTATTTTGACCGGCTACGGAAAAATTGGCAGCATTTTTTTTAAATAGCTCATCTCAAAAATCATCTTTTTCGCTGATTGAATTAAATATAGTAAAATCGCCTCTCGGGGTAAACCTATTTTGAGCGCCTTAGGTTCGAGTGCCAACAATAAACATGGCTCTCCTCATCCCACCTTCTCTTTTATTTTAGGTTAATTAAGAGATATAAGCCTTTACCAGTAGTTTTCTATGCAGGCAGAGATTTATCCGATAATCCCTGATTCTTGTGCATCGCTCCTCTAGGATCTCAATCATTCCAAAGCATCACGGTCAAAATGGGTACATTTCAAAGAACAAAATTCAGCTAATTTATTTATTTTTTTAGTCAGACAAATTAGATAACTGGTTTCGAGAGACAATAGGATTGCATAGTTGGTATTGCAGATAGCCAACTTCAAAAGCAAGAAATGTAGGTTCTTTATTCATAAGATAGTATTTCAACGCAAATATTTACGAACCAATACTGCCAGCCGAAAGGGAAACGTTCAATTTTAACGAAATATTACAATGAGATCTATGAAAGAAAATATCTTCTGAACGAAAACAAAAAGTATTCGCCATACCACTCTGAACTGAAGAAATAAATTAAATTTAGATGCACTCCCTTAAGCTATTAACCTATCCCCATCAATTTACTTTAGTGAAAAATATTAAAAAGCAATCTTGGTATTACACCCCTAACTGAAAATGAGCAAACCGCAAACCAAGTCCTAAATGTATGACGGACTTGTGGCTACTTAATTTGGTTAAGAGTGATTAAATGATATATTTTTTATCTAATATATAGCATAATTGATGTTGTTTACCTGAAAAACTTGAAAATAAATTTCAAATAATTGAATATTATCGTTTCAATTGAAATAGTTTACTTTACCCATTAATTCATTCAATGTTAGTGAATTAGTTATGTGTATTTGATATATATTTTGAGGCTGAAATCACTTCAAATCATTAATTTGGCCATCAGGATGTCTCCACAAATTAATCATTGAACAAATGAGCAAAATTCACTCCTACTAATGATACCAATCGACGAGACTTTCTGTGTCATGGCAATGAGCCATATTGTATCAATATCAGCCATATTGGATAAATCTAACATGTAAACCCATTTAACCCATAGATATCCTGATATGTTATATAAACGAGTATGTTTATTTCTATGGGTCATTATTATTTTCGGAAAGTAACGTCTTTAGAAATCTAAGTGGTGATAACGTATTTTTATAAACTAGTGGACTACATCTGGAGCAAACAAACAAAGTCAGATGTTCATTTAAAACATTTGAGAGATTTCTTGACTATGAACAAAATGATCAGTTAAAAATTCCACAAGTTGGTATTTTACAATACAATTACCGAATCATAAATAGAGATTGGCTTTTCATAACTTCAATTTTATTTAATAAAATATAGATAGGAAAATGTGAAGATGATCTGTGCTCATGTCTTCGATGAATTCTAAACTAAAAGAACATTTTATAAGACAATTTAACTGAAAGCAAAACCTCTTCAATGAGCTTTTCGGTTATATTGAGTATAAATTATGTTCTGTTTTGAGTAGATAAACGCAGAATTTAAACCCGACAAGTCATATACGAGGTGTGTTCAAAAATTAACGTGAATGTTTTCATTTCGCGGGCTTGGAGAGTCCGATTGTCAAACGTTTTTTTATTATGTTTGTATACATGCCCCTGAAGTATGATACAACTTTCAGCTGTTTCATTGTGAACTTAGTCTGTGACAGTCAATAAGGTTAGACGTGTTTTACGATCTCGATATGATGATTTTCGTTTGTTAAAATAAAAGGATCAAAGAATTTGTATCAAATTTTTTCGTAAAAAATTACATAAAGTGTAACATGAACAGTGTGAAATGTTAACAAAGGCCAATGGTGAGTCTGCTATGAATAACTCAAGAGTTTACGGGTGGTATAAGCGTTTCCAAGAAAGCCGTGATGACCTTGAAGATGACGAACGCCCTGGACGCTCCAGCACATCAACAATCGATGAAAACGTGGAAAAAATGGTTATTAACGATCGCCAAATCAAAATTAGAGAGGTTGCTGATGTTTTTCGCATATCGATTGGATCATTTTTTGACTTTTTCCAATTTTTTGGGTATGAAACGCGTGGCAGCAAAATTCGTTCCAAAATTGTTGAATTTTGAACAAAAATAGTGGCGAATGGAAGTTGCTCAGGAGTCACTAAATGAAGTAAAAAACGATGCAGAATTACTGAAACGTGTTATAACAGGTGACAAAACATGAGTTTATGGATCTGATGTTGAAACTAAGGCTCAATCATCCCAGTGGAGGCTTTCTGGCTCGCCAAGACCGAAAAAGCCTCGACAAGTGCGGTCGAACGTGAAGGTTATGCTCACTGTGTTCTTCAATTTTAATGGCATAGTGCATCATGAATTCCTGTCGCCAGGTCAAACGGTCAATAAGAAGTACACCTACAAGTTCAACGCCGTTTGCGTGAAGCAATCCGAAGAAAAACGCCCGGATCTGTGGAAAAACCATTCATGGCTTTTGCACCACGTTAATGCACCAGCTGACACTTCATTGCTTCACTTCGTTAATTTTTGGCCAAAAACAATACTGTAACGATGCTCCAGCCTCCATATTTGCCAGATGTGTGACTCCGTGTGACTTTTTCTTATTTCCAAAAATTAAGAGAACCTTAAAGGGCCGTCGTTTTACAACCGTAGATGACATTAAAAGCGCATCGCTATGGCTATCTCGATGATCGAGTTTGAGCAGTGTTTCGGGGATTGGAAGAAGCGCTGGCACAAGTGCATAATCTCCAATGGGGACTACTTTGAAGGTAGAACATCATTGTATAAGAATAAATAAATATTATTGTCCGAAAAATTCAAATTCCCGTTAATTTTTGAACACACCTCGTACCTTAAGTTATGATGAACCTTACCAGACACTCGAGTAATATTATTAGTAATGATAAAGGCCTTGTTAAAATAAATATCATTTGCCTAAATATTGGAAAACAAGTGAAACACTTTTAAGTGAAAGACGAAGTTTTTACACTAAATGTTTAAATAAAATATATCACAAGAAATTATCCTTTCTAGATTGTTGGTTTATCAGGTCAGAAAGGTGATTGCGGAAAGATTCGAAAGGTAAGAGCACTTTGGGATAAAAATTGCAATAAAGATTGTTTCGTGTTTACAACCCATTTCTGGTAATGATTTACTAGTTTGGCTAGTTCTTGAGACCGCCGATCCCTAAGCGACACGATATCTTCAAGTTTTTACTTGGGAGGGAGGTTTAAGGGAGTCGGTTACAAATTCATTTAGCAATATATATATATATATTCACTTTCCCGGAAAAGCCACGAACGTGCACAATGAAACTCACTAAATAGTCACAGCAAACACAGAAACCAAAACACACAAAAGAGGGACTCACTAGTTCTCGAATTTTCGGTGGTGCAACCACCTTTCTCAAGAGGAATTAGGAACAGAACTCTGTATTTGCTGTGGTTTCTGTGTTTGCTGTGACTATTTATATATATATATATATATATATATATATATATATATATATATATATATATATATATATATATATATATATATATATCAGTAGGTGTCTCTTTTACATATTAAAACTTATTTTGTTTTCAGCATTTCATTACTGAGTTTCTCTTTCTTATAAATATGATTAAACGCAATGTTCAGTATCTCACGAAAGGACAAACGCACGGATTTCGATATTTGAACGGGATGAAAAACCAATAGCTGTGAATTAAAAATCTATTACCAGATAGCCTTATTCATGGTATGTAATTTGAAATGATACGCTTTCCTCCTTGGTAAAGCCCTGTATTTTTTATTATTAGAAAAATATGGTGAATTATGTGTCTGAGACGTTTCAATGTGTTTTTCTGTTTCTTTTTACTTATTCCATAAATATTTTGCACTCTTAACAATTGTAATGGAATAGGGCCTGGAAACAAATTGTGGCGACCGTGGGACTTTTGAAGAAGCTACCAAAAAGTAAGTTGATTTATTTGTAAATCTAGCAAATATCAATGTCTTCGTATGCATACAAGAAAGGTTGTAAGGACAGTGTTGTTATCTTTCAACTCAGAAGTAACTGAATAGAGAATTAACTTTTGTGGCTGTTGCGAAAGTCGCTAATATAAATTTTCAGTAGCGATAAAAAAATATTTTCGAACTCTTATTGTTTAAAATCATTTCAAACTTTTATAGAGCACCAATATTTTCAATCTTGATATCACAGACCATTTACGTCTAGAATACCAAATTAATAAATAATGAATAATTTGGAAAAGAATTAAGTAACAAAGTTTTCAGATGTCAAAATCAGGAAAAAAATTATTTCTAATTATGTGAACATTTATGGAGTTCATTTAACAATAGCTATGAGAAAACGCATTACACCCGAAGGGTATTAACAACTTCCTTATTTTTCAAAATGGCGCAGGTTCAAAATGGCTGCCTCGTCATACCAAAGGAGCCTCAGTGGAGGAACCTCCATCGAGCGGCAAAACCGGTTTTCGCTCCAGCCGAGCGACTTCAGCGACTCCAGGTAATCGCAAGCTAAGAGACCTTCGAAGTTGAATGGATTTTCGAATCGCATTAATTCGTTCTGTAATCGCAAACTCTTTGAAATCCTTCATGATCTGTAATTTTAAGATAAATATTCCATTGAAAATACCTTTTGGAATTAAGTATTGAGGAAATCGTGGTATACTTGCAGAGAAAACAAAATATCATGTCAACTACTGCCTTTCCTTGAAGTGCAATGGGATATTTACCTCTCAGATGAGTAATTATAAATTTGTATGGAATTAAATGAGAATCCTGAAATATTGTTAGTTAAGAAAAATATATTTACCCTAAAAATAAAACTGATATTAAACAATTAATTACCTTCATAATGCCTAAATGCATTCAAGACAATTCGTTTGAAAGCATGTGTCAATATTGGTAGCGGCATACTAATGACAATTCATGCATCAAACAAACAAAATGACCCAAAAATTCAAATGTCTGTTTCAACTATGGTATTTATTGTCAAATAATAATTCTTATGAAATGTCTCTTTATTTTGTAAAGCAAATTTCTCTTCCCTCTAGCATTTTTGGTCAAACGCCACGATATGGATTGGAAATACATATTTAGCATGTCTATTGTATGTACATTTCATTCCAAATTCCTACAAGAGATTATTATTACAAGGTAATCTACCGGTTAAGGTAGGTTTTGGATGGACACAACTACCATATAAATATTTTGTGACTCCTAACAAAAACGCAATCCAGCAATATACTCTACATCAAGTCCTTCTTCATCTCTGTTGTACTTCCTACCTCCCTTCATCCCGTCCAACATCCCAGTCTCGTTCCTGCTCTGTCCTATAATGCCTAACATTCTCCTTTCTATTACAGCTTTCAGCATCCAACTGCCGATTAATACGCCCTTCATCCATTTTTCCTGCCTCCTTAGGATTTCTCTCTAACGCCTTATCGAAATCTATGAAACTGGCAAATACGTCCTGATTGTATTCTATATTCCTTTCGATTAATGATCTCATTACTGCAATGGCATCACGCGTACCTCCCTAAACCCGAAAAGATCATCCCCTAAGTAATCATTTGCACTACTCTCTATCCTTTTGTTGATGATCCCAAGAAAAACTTTAGCTGCGTGGGTTATCAAACTTATTGTTCTGTAATCCTCACATGACGAAGCCTTTACCTTTTTCGTAATAAGAACTAACAAGAATTCCACAAAGTCTTCCGCCCAGACTCCTTCATCATAGATATTACGAATCAGACAACATAGACTCATCCTCCCACATGTCCTAAACCTTTAGTAGTTCCTCAGGAATGTCGTCTACCCCCTCAGCCTTACTTATTTCACTTCCCTTAATGCCCTTCTATCCCATCGTCGATAGAGTTCTTCCATATATTCCTTTCATTTCTCTTGTATCTTTTCTGTGTCAACTTTTATCTTACCCGAGCTATCTCTAACTTTTAACGCAGATCCTCCCTTCTTACATCCCGATGGTGATTTAACGTTGCTGTACAGCGGACCAATATCACCCGTCCTCTGCAAACTTTCCACATACTCGCGCTGCTTCTTCCACCATGCTTTTTTTACTTTATTCGTTGGCCGTCTCAATTTATTATTTAACTCTTTGTACTTAATTTTGCCTAACTCTGTGTTTACATTCTTCCATTTTCTTCTCTCATCCATCTTTTTAATCATCTCATCCGTGATCCATGGTTTCTTTGTCCTTTTCCCATTAGCGGTCCCTATAGCTTCATTTGCGGCTTTCGATATCCCTTTTTTTATACATTCAATTTTTCTTAATTATTCTCCCTTGCAAGGGTTTCATGAGATGATGACCGCAGAAGTCTTGCCTCTCCCGATGTTGGGTACGACACACGTAGTTCCACGATCCCCGTAGTTGCCAGGACTCATTTTGACCATCATTATGCTCTTAGAAATGATAGTTTAGGTAGTTTCTCGTTGCCTTCCTCAATAGTGTTTTTAGCGTGACACCATCATTCAATGGCCGCCTCACTGAGGAACAGATGCTACGTGGACTACCTTTCGTTTGGCTTTTAACCTTCAACCTATCTTTGGTATGGGTGGCCCTACCAGGAGCAACTATCATTACTCCCACCAGCACAGCTCTAGGGGCCATTGGAACGCACAAGCCCGTCCACCACGTCAAGGTGCAAGTCCATGGGAGGATTAAATGAGATTTAGCTTTTAAAAATTAAGAACAATTTGTTCTGCTTTTAAATTTTACTGCAACAATATTAGTTATTCTGGAGCCATTATAAAAACGAGAGTAAAAGGTGCATGATTACCACACGTCTGAATCTGTGAGTTTCCAATCATTTTGCTGATTTTTATTCAATTTTGTTTTATAAAGCTCTACTTTGTTCCAATGATTTAGAATAGTTAGATAATTACAATCGAAGATTTTCTCAAAGTTAGAGAAACATGACTTTTAGGGCTTTATTCACTGGTTTCCGAAAGAACCTCTCATCCTTCTCCCAACATTATCCCCACACGTCTGATTATGGAAATGTAATTAACTCCCTATGTAAAAAAAACTTTGGGAGGACAATAAATGAAAAGAAGTACCGCTCACTGATTTTTCACCTCTTCTTAAAACACCATTCATAAAGGCTAATGTATTCACATGGCTCTCGAAAGCAAGTATAAGAAGAAGGAAGCTCACAGATGAGATAAAATGGAAATTGGCATATTTATAAATGGTTTAATGTTTACAGTTGGGTAGTATCTTCCCGATTACACGGCGTTTCGGTACATTGAAATTTAATAGACACCACCAAGGATTTCTAAACCACATCCGCACTTTTACAGCATATATTTCCTCAAAGGATTTCCTTCAGTTCCACATAGTTTCCTTCAATTATTTTCCTCCCTCCAAGGAACTTGAACCCAAGTCTCGACCCCAAAATTGGATCTTGTTTTCCTTTAGCACTGTTTCCTTCCTATTTTGGTATTTTATAATACATCAAAAAAATGTTCTGTCATTCCCTGCCATGACTTGAACCTCAACTCTTTTCGTTCAAATAAATTCGGGAGAAATCAAGACATTTACTTACAGAAAATATACATTTCAATGAATAACGTCAGGACAGAGAACTTGGTAGCTACTTAGGTAAAACTCTAATCACTGGATACGAATATCAGCAACACATACGAATGATGTTTGCCCCCGTTAGCACCCCTTTCTTGAGGCTAAGAAAGTTTACGTGGGACAACAAAGGGCAAAACAGCTAAATTTTCAATTTTGTGTCATCAACAAAGCAATGTAACGTACAGAGAAAAATTTTGCTGATAGTATATAAAATAGGTGCAATTAATATCAAGTTTATACCTGTAATTAGGAACGACGGAATATTGTAACTTGTTTTTGACCGGTGAAATATTCAAGGGAAAAACAAAACTCCAGCTCTATAAATTGAGTGTTCCATTAAAGCCCAGATCTAATTTTCCAAACTTTTGTGTGGAATTATTTAGCATGTAGGTATTAAATAGTGAAGCATACTAGAGTATCTTTCTTTCTGAACTGATGGCCGAAGTTTCAAATCCTGCTTCGCACATACTGTAATGAGTTTTGCGTTGAAGAAGTAGACATCTTATATATACATGTGTTAGCACTTCAAGAAAGATAATTGCTATTGAAATCGCAATACAAGTAAACATAAAGAATCGGCATATTTCTAAAATGTTGGTAAACTTCACAGTTTTAGTGAATCGAGGTGCTCCTATGGAATATTTTTAAATAAGATAGGGTCAAATTGGTAAGGAATTCTAGTAAAATTTCCATGCTCAATGCTATATTATAAATTTTGACACATCTGACATACATAGCGTCTCATATTTGAACGTTAGTTATTTCCTTTTCCAATGATTAACAACAAGCTTCAAACTTACCATTGGGCATGCTGGGGTTAAAAGAACGTCTCCCGCCAAAACTAAAATATTAGCCTCCTGATGAGCTTATACACGTATGTATGTGTGTAATGTTAGATGTTATTGTACAAAAATTCCTTTCTCTCTCCTGAAGACCTGAAAAAACTCAGTAAACTATGCAAAACTTTGAGTCGTCACTTTCTATGTCGTTGATGTAAACTTTTATCGGTTTTATAACATCTTGTTTCCATAAAATACCTAATGATCATCAGATAGGAGAGGCAGAAAGCGTAAAGTCATGGAATAAGCATAATTGAACACGTGATGAATAACGCGGTCTCACGATGAATAAAAAGGTTTTTTTTCGCGTTACTTCCGAATGGAAAGAAAATTAAAAATTTTATTCACTTTATTGATGTTCCGTTTTATTTGAGGTGTCTATCACTTCGAGGGAAAGACATTTACTTATTTCTAAATACTTGCATCTCATTTTTTACCTCCATCTCAGTCTTATCGGGGTGAGAGTATTTCACCTGAGTTGTAATGAGACTATAGTTGTTAATACATTTATTACAACTTGAGTTTATAATTTCAAAGGGTAAACATTTCAATAAAGAAGTGGTGCGATCTAATGCGATGTAATGAGTACATGATCTGTGGCCCTGCAGTGTTTAATATTTTAGGCATAGCGTATTCTTTCACCCAAAGAAGGAATAGAAGCTATTTTTTTTTTCATTTAACTGAACCAGAAGAGGTTAAGGAGCAATTAAAGATTTTTATTAGAACAATTCTAAAGAGTTTGACCTTTAAATATTAAATAATTTTCAGATTGCACTGTGGAAGGAAATAAATATTTTACATGTCTGGCAAAAAAATTAATTTTCCTCCAATAAAAATGGCCAATGTCACTGTTTTGGTATGTTCCTCCCTTAAACGGAGTTAAAACGGTACTTTAAAATAGAAGGGATGCTACTAAAACAGCAGCTCATTTGTATGAGATCCGGAAAGGAGATACGAGAATAAGAGTAGTCGACAGTAGAGTAAGAGAATAGAGTAAGTTAACAGTGGTAGGATTACAACTGATTCAACGTGAAAATGCACATCAATTCATTACATGCAGCTACCTACTAATGCATAATACCCCGCGATCAGTTACTAAGGCACGTGATAGGGGGTATTAGGGAAAAATAACTATAATGACATGCGAGGCATATTCATAAAGTAAGAGCCGTTTGCCTATATAGTATTTAAATATTGGTGCTTCAGAACACAGTTTTACTCCTACAGCCTCATATACTGATTTATTGACAAGCTATAGCAGCATTTGTTTTGTTTCAGAAGTCGTTTGCTTGTCCGTGCACACTAACAACAATGTCCGCGACAATCGTTGATCCCGCCGCCTGAGAAGTGCGTTCTGTCATATAATTATTGTATGCAAAAGGATTGTCCTAAGCTGAAATTCATCGGGAGTTATGCCCAGTTTATGGACCTACAGTTAGGAGTGAAGGAAAGGTACCACAATGGTGCCAATAAAATAAAAATGGACGAACAAAAGTCTACGACGAAGAGCGAAGTAGCAGGCCCAGTATTCTGACTGATGAAATTGTTTCGCAAGTCGAACAAAAAATGCGATGTGATCGTGGATTGACGAGTAATGGCCTGGCTGAACAATTTCCTAATCTTGGACGCACTACTGTCTACAATGCTGTCATGGAAAACCTGGGATACCACATATTGTGTGCAAGGTGGGTACCGAAAATGCTTACCGACCACCACTAAGAGCAAAGAATTTTCAGCGGACGAGAGTTTTTGGGTCATTGCGAACTTTTTGACCACTCACCGAACAGTCCTGACCTTGCACCTGGCGACTATTTCCTCTTCTTGTACTTGAAACAGTGGCTCAGTACACAACGTTTCACAACGGAAGAGGAACTCAAGAACGGCGCTGTCAATTGGTTCAACTCTCAGGCGGCGAACTTCTATGCAGAGGGGTTAAAGAAGTTGGTGCAGTGGTACGAAAAATGCTTAGAAGTGAGCGACGATTATGTAGAGTAGTGAAGTAGGTTAGTAGCTAACTAAAAGTGCCAATAAAATGTTTTTTATATGAGTATATTTTTTCCTGTGACCACACTGCCCTTACTTTATGAGCATGCCTCGTATTTGGTGAGTAGTTATAGGATAAAATTTTCATTTGAATCGTAAAATTTACGGGAGAAAAACGACTACCACTATAAATCGAGCATTTATATTTCTATTTTGTGTTTTATTTTCACACATGTCTGTTTGGGGCTATTCAGGAATTATTTTATCTATATTTTGAGTGTGAAATTTCAAGATTAAAAATTTTGTGATTAGTTGGATTCAAAATGGCGTAGAACCTTAAGAGTCTCTAGGGTCTTCCATCGTGGCTTATGTAGTCATTGTGTGATGCTTTTATATTTCGTTGCAGTTGTTCATGACCGGGGCTGGCGGAACTTCTATGCATTTCGGCTAATTCTCGGATCAAATATTTTCTGCAATGATTCGCCAGTGTTTGCCGGATACTAGACTTATGGGCAAAATAGTTACCGTTCTTTCAGTTTTATATCACTGTCTATAACAAGCGCACTGATGAATAGTGTTCCATTTTTCTGGGTGTATGCTGTGCATGCGCTTTTCCTATTTTAATTCCGTTGCGATGGTGACGATCACGTAATTTATGAGATCTGCAGCAGCCATTTTGACTCCTACAAAATTAAAAGTGTAGGTCTATTCGTCTGCCATTTTTTCAAGTTTATTTTTATGTCTTTTTATTATTCAATTAAATTCAAGGCATTCTCTGTCCCATTCCATGTTGTAAACCGCTTGAAAGTATTTCAGGATAGGCTTGGTTATATAACCATAATTTTTAACAGACAAATTCACTGGAAAGAGTCCAATGCTGCCCCTTGTTTTAGAATACATATGATTCAAGGAAATGAAAAATACCAAATATCTCAGTAAGCTATCCTGGGGCAGTAGAAACTACACATTGGTAGGTGGTGCCTGTTAAAGGAAAATTCTTTTAATATGCTTTGTTTGAGGCAATTAAGATTTCCTTGAATCCAGATTATGATTTTTTGTTAATTTCTCTAGCTTAGCTTTATAATTTTTAACTTGGCATTTGGCGCTTCATTGCACTATTTCTTAAAATCGATAGAGTTATATCTGATTTATAATTAGTGATTAAATCCAAAAAGTCATTTTGGATTGGAAATGTTTAAACAAGTTTGCTGGTTGGCTCAACGGTGACTTTAGATTTAATCGGTAATCACGTTCGCTACTGTAGTTTATAAGTCGCTTTCCAGTCCTCCTGTTCTGGAAGTTAAAGTTCATGAGAGTAGAAAATGTAATAAAATATATACGAAGGAAATTCAAACGAATTCTGAAAAGTTAAATATTTATTACCTTATAATTTATTGAATACAAACGGTACCGAATTATTATAAAGCCTAATTTCCGTTCGTTCAATCCAAGTATTCCAGAAGTTCGGAAGTACTTTAGTATTTCCATGAAAACCTTGCCTTCAACCCTGCAATGAAATCTGGTGGAAACCGGGGTAAATCTGTTTAGAAACTTCGTTACTCTTTTATAAACCTAATACGGTGACATTATTGTAGCACCACATTGGATTTTCATTCGTCGAAGGACTTCAATAGACCCCCTTCAACACTAAAAAAATCAATGAATGTAATTACTACCCTGTTCCTCTCTTGTGCATTCTTTACATGAAGCCAGCGCCCACGAACTACTTTTGCGCAGTAATGATGAGTTCCGACATCGTGCTGCCAACTGAGGGCCACACCAAGCATGAGTTTCACCGTGGCTGACCGATGGTGAATGACTGACTCTTTCAATGATATTTAATGTCCTCCACATTAACCGAACACGAATAAACCATGATCACAAAAGAATTGAAATCTATTTTCATATATTTTACTTGAATTGAAGTTAAAACTCTATATTGATACACACAATTGTGGTTTAGCAGCTCATGTGAATGAATACTATATATTGGTCAACATTCTAAAAAGTCACATAATTTCTTTGAATGTTAGATTTAAATACGTATTCAGAATGCAAATTTAGGATTGTAAGGTAGCCTGAGAGCTTGTAGGATCCATTAGTTTAGTAATTCATAGCTCAGAAGTCTCAGCAGACAAATGAATAACACAAAACGGATCTCAGTGGAGTGTCAAATGGGGTGTGCTTATTTTAACAAACCGTATAGTTTCAGGCCTAACATGTGGGAACTTTCTACCCTGGAGAGAAATGATAATTACAATTGTATCTTCCACTATAGATTTACAGTACTTTACATGAAGTGATGAAACCCAGATCGTGTGAATAGAAATAGTCAAGTGGAAATCACAACTGTTAATTATCATTCATTTCCAATCCAGTGTGCTTATTACAGCCAGCGTGCCTGGGATTTATTAGACGCATTGTTGGCAGAAGTGACTCCAAGGTCAAGAAACGTTGTTACCAAGCTCTTTTAAGGTCTCATTTGACATATGCATATAGTGTTTGGGATCCAAGTGAAAAAGGCCTCATTCGGGAAATTGAGAAGGTTCAACGCCGGGCAGCCCGTTTCGCTAAAAACTCTTACAATAAAAGGAAAAACGTCACTACAAAGCTTATGGAGTTGGGGTGGGAATCATTAGAAGAAAGACGATTCAATGCTAGGTTGAACTCGCTAAATTAATTCAGATCCGCATGTTTCAGCACCGAGGTCTCGCAAAGTATTCGCACTCCAACATACATTGATCGCGTGGATCATGTATAGAAAATTCGGGAAGTAGATGCCAGAACTAACAGTATCAAGGACTCCTTCCCACGGACAATACGGGATAGCATATGTAGAGTTAGAGATAGCAAAAATGCCACTTGCCACCCTCAGCGTCCAGGAAATAATTAGTTCTACTCAATTGCATGCCCTCCACTAACCTTGTGTGTTTTAATTAAAAATTGGCAATTTTCCACAAAAATAAATTTTTATTAATACCTTAAATTTTTAGTATTAATAAAAATTTATTGTTTTGGAAAATTGCCAATTTTTAATTAATCATGATATTCCACCATATCACGCCTGAAACGTCTCTTTTTACTCGTGCGTTTTGTTGGCAAAACACTTTCTTTCCGCATGACCGCAATTGAATACCATTAAATAATGTAGTGCTCTTTACAGTATTGCTTGCTCTACATTGTCTGTTATTAAGATTCCCTTTCCATCCCTCGTGTCTCTCTTTGGGGCGACACTTCCACTACCTGCAACGTTGGGTCACATTCCCTAACTTTGTCCTTGGGGACCAGACCGTTGTATGTTGCATGTCCTTATGGTAGTGGAATTTAGCCTTCATACATTTCAAATTCTAGCCTGCAAGTTATTCGATGAATTTCTTACATCATACTAAGGTGCAATTGTTTGCTAGATGATAGTACGTATATGATTATGCGTGTGTGTAAGTTGAAAGGGTTTTTGCATAACTTTATACGTCCATGTGGGTATAGGTTTGCATGTATGTGTTGATTTTGAATGAGGTTTTTTTATCATTTACAGCTAGTTACCTAACAACCCCCACGCGCCCTTTCGGCGACTTGCCGAGTATTATGTAGATGCACTCAGCTTCTTTACTTAAGAAGTTTCAATTTTATGCATAAATTATAAAATGTATCAATTGATTAAATGAAATACTGTAGATTCCACGTAATGAATATTTAGACGATCAAACACTGAAACGATCTGACAAATTCCACTGTAAAATGTCGACATACCTAATCAGAATATCTCCCAAACTCCGATAATTTGAATGATGTTTTCGTCAATTTTTCTCATAAAAACATAAATGGTACATTAAACTCAAAACTATAAAAAACCCTAGTTCGAGAAAGAAATAATAGAATGTCATAAGTACATAACGAATACATTAAGTATATTGTCCATATATATGCCAACGAGTCCTTTAGAAATATCATTGCAAAGGATCCTCCAAGGAGGGCAAAATATAAATACAACATATTGATAAATCGCTGATTCACCTATTTCTAACAAAAAGTTTGTGTAATATGAGTGAAAATGGGCGATGACGTTCATGTGCTTCGCAGAGTCGATACCCTTACGATAATCAATTTACCTTGCATTATGAAGTTCCAATACGAGCGATAGAGAGCCCTTAACCGGGATAATCTCAAATGAATAACTATTTCCTGGCTGGAAAACAAATCACGAACCCTAACATATCCCCAAGTGATTTCATGACCCAAGATTTGGTTTAAAAGAAGTTAGAAAAATGAGCATCGAGGTAAAAGTTGTATTTCTTATGCAGTGCATTTCCTCAAAGAAACATTAATGATAAATACAACATGTTCAAATGCCAAAACAAATTATCAGAAGAATCCAAGGAAATTTGCTTCATTATTCCAAGCATAGATGTACTACACTTCTTCTAGCTCCTATTTAATTTGTTTGGAGCCTAACGTAAAAGTTGCAGTTTAATAAATTTTCCTTGAAACATTCCCTCTCGGCATTTTGAAATCACGGATTTCAACACAGCAATATAATAGATAGATAACTTTACGAATTCCGTACAGCCCCTTCCATAGCAAATGGAAGTTTATTTTAACAAATAAAAAAATATAAACTAGCTAATTAATATTTTTATGAAAAAGAAGTCATGCACAATACGTTAACATTAATTATTTTTCATTTGACTATTTACGCTCGAGTTAAAACGTCCATCCATTTACCTATGGAAAATATGCTAAACAATCTCAAAGCGCAAAAAGTACTCATTACAATACAGAGAGATAGAAACTCCTTTTCAAATATAGAATTAAATAACGGAATTACGAAGAAAATGTAGTTGAATGCAAATAAAACGTAGCGCCGCACTAAGGGAAGTATTAAATCCTTATATTAGAAGCTATGCGTTCGAAGCCCCATGACAGTGCTAGGGACATAAATCCTTTTCTTGCATATAATCTATCACAAGTAAGAGAACATAAATTATTTTAAGACATACACTTTCTTTAGTTTAATTCTATCACCAAAAGAGAGTAGTTCCCCTGCCGTCCGCTAGACAGCGCAGTGCCGCTACTTGCACCGTGCTTCCCGCGGAACCAACGCCCGAGATCCTGCTGCGCGAATCGGGAGTGTATACGGATTGAGCAAGGATATTCGTTATTGTCGTTGCTTCGTATTCTAGACTATGAAAAACTTATGAATTCATTGCTATCGCTAGCCATTTTATATTTATGCAAAAGGTAGGTAGGTAAACGATTGAAAAGGAATATAATTTTCAGAAAAATTTGGTAACCATTAAAACATTACTCGTCAAACCTTTCTTTCGAAATTTTAAATAAGATTTTCACGATCACAATCTTCACACTAACTCATATTCCCACTTGATGATTCAGTAAGCAGCAAGTATTCAGATTTTGATCCCTTGCAAACACGCAAGCAATTGCTTGGTCAAAATTTACCCCACAGTGAAGCACTTGGTTGCCAATGATTTATCTATTTATCCTTAGTCCGAAAACAGCACTTTTTGCCCATTAGATCGGACCGTTAACAGAAAACACAATGGAGACGATTACAAATACTCATTCCCTAGCTGAAGGAAAACCCACCCTGGTGGGAATCGAACCCGTGACCCTTGGATTAGCTGACGAGGACGTTAATCCTCCGCAACCGAGGCCGGCGGAAATGAACCCTAATGTCCTAAAACCCGAGGAATTTCAATGATTGACAATGAAATTTCAACATTATAAACATTACAGAATAACAATGATGACCGAGTCAGTGTTCTCTCACACATGATAGTGGCTGGGACTACTGTAATTTTCTGTTTTCTGGAATCGTTTTCTTACCCGTGTGTCTATATTCTGTGTTATGTTCCAAAGCCTTGTCTGAAAAAACTATGCATGTTATTTTTCGTCTCAAGTCATCAGTATCTTGCCACATTGGTGAAATTTTGGAACATGTTACCAGTATGAGGATGTTTTAAAAAAACAGAGACTTTAAAATATTGAAAATTATCGTTACAATTAGTTCGACCTTCTTTTAAAAGACACATTGGTACCGCTCACCTAATGAAAGTCTTTTATTCTGTAATACTTGATATTGTTTGATAGATTATCAGTGTTCATTGCATCGTCTACATGTGGAAGCGGCGACTTTGTACGTAACCTAACTAATCCAAAATGAACTCCGCAGTAGAGCGTTTGTCACCATAATTCTGATGAAATTAAATGTACCATGTATTCCTTTTCAATATTTGGTAATATGTTATTTTGAAAGTGGCGAATTACAAATTTAATAATTAACTTAATGTTAATGGAAAAAACATGACTGCTTAAAAAAAGGGATCGAAATTTGGATGCTGTTTAAATTTTCATTAGAATCTTGCGATACTGATGATCGTAAATAACCAAAGTGAGGCATCCTTCAACCTGCATCAAAAGTATTTTATATCAATCTATTTACTGCAACTGATATAATTATCACTTACTAATTTCTAGGGCACCTTTGTAATTTTAAATTAATATTTCTTATTAACCATTAAAAAATTAAATTAAATTTACTTAGGTGTTCCACAGATCAAGTTTTAAAATATTAACAGTGCTAAATACATTAGGGATATTTTACGTGGTTTCTTATTATAATGAACCAATCTAACTTTTATGCGAGGGTCGTTTGAAAACTAATGCACGCATGCTTTTAGATCACAAAAAAATGACCTTCAGAAGCACTCCTGGTGGCATGTGAGAGTAACATTCACCCTCAACATGTATGCGCAGGATTGAGGTTTGGACTATTCGGTGTATTTTGAGAAGCGGAAGTATTGAGACGTGTTCTAGTGCTCTGTCAACGTAAGTTAAACAACGTTTTATTGTCGACTTTTTAACTGCTGAATAATTGAATCCTACAGAGATTCAACGTCGTTTAAAGGCTGTTTATGGTGACGATACTGTTGATAGGCCTACTGTAAATCGATGGGTACTAAAATTTCGTGGTTGCGAGCCTGGAAAAGCAATAATTGATCATAAACCTTCTTTTGACTGTGTATTAGGATGCTCACCAAGTTTATATGACCGATTTTCTGGAACGAGGGGTAATCTAAAATTCTTCTCAATATTTCTAAAGCACCCCCGATGTCGAGTTTGTGAAAAGCAACCTGGTTTCAAGGATCTTGCAAAATGACGACGCTCGTCCGCACTCTTCGCGCGCAACTGGAGAGGCTCTGCGAAACCTGAAAATTGAACCGATTCCCATACCTCTTTATTCCCTCAATCTTGCGCCTTGCGATTTTTATGTATTTTATCAGCTCAAGAGACACTTCTAGAGTAATCATTATCCCTCTGACGATGAGGTGAACACAGCTGTCAATTCCTGGGTTCGAGAAAAGTCGGAAGAGTGTTTCAGTGACGGAATGAAGAACAATGTTACATGTTGGGAGAAATGCGTTAGCCTTAACGGTGACTATGCTGAAAAATAAATATATGAACTTAAGAGCTGTACTTGAATGTATTTTTCGTCCGATCTTGCTATTTGTTTTTGTTTGTGGGCTACAAGCATTTGTGTGCATTAGTTTTCAGGCTACCCTCGTACTATACACATCATGTAACAATGTAAAAGTGTACAAGTGTAAAAATTATTTGATTTAACCGTGCAAAACCATTATTATTTAAGATTTCCACACGTTTGAAAAAGATATTACATTGGAAAGAACACCTAAGCTTGCATTTGTATTTTCTTAATGACACACACCATTTGTCTCCAGTTTAAGAAACGTACTTCTATCACCTTCAGCATATTACGCTATGAATTGCATTTAGGACATTTCAAAAACCTTTTCTACAACTGAAAACCATCAGAATCTTCGCTACTTATAATATTTACCTGCGACTTGTTTATGAGCTCTTAGGTCTTGATCATTATTTTTCAAATTATTATCTAATCAAATAAAACCAAACACATTCAAACGTAAAGGGTAGAATCACCTTAAATCAAGATTAGACATTTGAAAGAGCCACCTATGAATGAGTGTGAAGTTAGCGAGAGAAATCATATCTATTCTCTAGAACGGTTGCAATCGTGTGGTTCAGTTCAGTGACTATATGGCAACACTTCAAGAGAGAAAAAACCCTCAAATTTAGGCGCAAAACGGTTTGAATAACGCAAGACCATGTACTTCATAGACAAAAAATCTAACTGCACATTGCAGATATGTATTGCATCATATACGTCACTTACAATTGATACGTAATCAGTCATACTTAATAAATGATAGATATTTTCTAGTAATATAAAAATAAAAATCATCGTTTGGAGAGAATTAAAGTGGTTTGTTAATTATGTCACGATATATTCAGTTTGTATATCTAGTATTTGATCAGTGTTAAAAGTGTGTATCAAGAAAAAGACTTCCTACAATACATATATGCACCCTAGGATGGATGGCTAAATGGAATACGGTAATAATATGGAATTACAAAGCCCTTTAGTCATGTCATATACGTTAAGGTAGATTGATTATCTGGTAATAAGGAGACGGTGAATCCAACTCCAGAAAGCGTAAAATAATCGGTATTATTCTTTTTATTTTATATCCTGTATGTTACACATAATTTCGCATCCCTTATGCTAATCCACATGAACACACAGGTAATTCAAATTAATCCAATTAATGTCGGAATCCTTAACCCAGGTCTTTCGGCTTTACAATAGCTGATCAAATGCTTAAGAAAATCTTAGGATTTTGATGAAAACGTCCGTGAATTCTGACCGATTTATATTCCCATTTCTAATATAAAGTACAGTTTTAGGTAGTGCATTTGTCGCAGTGGATGAGATGAGGTTTACAATTAAATAATTTTAAAACACTAAGACGATTAGAGGACTCGCAAATGAATAAATACTTTTTATTTAACAAAATGAGTAAAACAATTGCTAATGAAAGATAAACCTCATTATTTATTATTTTCACAACGAAATAGATAATGTTGCAGCAGGGACAAGTACAACTGAATCGAACTCTTAATTAATTTCAGGAAAGTTAAGTGAAAAGTTGAATCTTAGAGGCAAGTTATAAGACGGTTTCTCCAGGATAATGTTAACAATACTGACAGTTTTTCATTAAAACGGGATATCATGCTCTACAAAAAGGCTGTGAAAACGCATGTCAGGTACCTGTAAACCAAATCAGGAAGAAAACGGTATTCAATAGGATATTGGGAAGATCTGGTAGTGAAAAATTGTTTAAGGCGTTTCAAATTACTTCCTGAAACAGTAGAATAATGACTCAGTACATTAATAGTTGTCAAAAAAAACAGTCCATTAAATTATCCAAGATAATTGGACAAAGTGAAGCAATGAGGGTTAAACAAATGGGTCAACTATGGAGGCGTCAGTTTTGGGAGAATTTTGTGCATCTAAAAATTTAAAAAAATCACTCCTCAAAAACAATAGTTGGACACGTTGAGAAATTGTATTCGATACATGTATTACATTTTAATTGAAAAGGCTTTCTCTAATTAATTCCATTGAAATTTAGCATAGGAAGCAGCAGTAAAGTAGGTATGTTTTACCGTGGTAGTCCCTGACATATGGAAATTCATTATGAAGATAAAAATAATTTTGCATTATGTATCTGATAGCGCCAGCTTTAATAGCACCTCCATCACTTCATGTGTCTCACCCATTAACATAAATGCATGTTGGTGGAAAACTGAATGAGTCAGATTTGAGAATGGCCAAGCTATAGTTAACCAACCACCCAACGAGTGCATTCAAAGAACATAGTGATAAGATAGGATGAGAAAAAATAGCAAGCTCCTAAAATAGGAAGGTTAAAATAAATATTAAAGTTGGAAGGCATCATCTAGAGTATTTACGAGATCTATAGATCAGATATCTTTATCAGACTGCTTATCTAGGAGGTGCCTTTGGGTCAAACGACCAAAATAGTAAGGACAGTAAAATAAGGATTAGGTTAGTAAGGTTTTACGGGGAATAGGTAGCTTATGTAAGTACCAAAAGTAATAGATACAAAAAATACCATTGAAACATGGCCACTAAAAAAAAATGATAGGCGTACATTGTAAGCTTTAGTGATGTGGGTGTGGGGAATGGAAAAAGTTAAATGGATAGAAAGATAAGCAAACCAAAAAGATAAAGGTATGGAATGGGAGAAATTCAAATGAGGTAGGAAAAATGGACGCAGGCACTTTCAGGGACATTGAAATGTTGAAAGCTATGTTACGGGAGAGTGTTGAATAAGCAGGCTAGGGATAGGCAAATAATAGTTGTAATGAAAGGAATAGAGTTAATGGAAATTTAGATTTCATAGCTTATAAATAACTTACTTTCATAATTTTGTAAATACATTGGAATTTACCATACTCTTTTAATTACAGATACCAAGAATTAAAAAACGTACGTCTAATGGTATTCAGGTTAAGAGTACTTTTTAAGCGCCGTTTTACGTGGGACTTTGCAGCACAGTTGATTAGAACCAAGTGCAGCACTGCTTAGGACTGGATCCATCAAACGCCTACCTTAACCGGTTGATAACTCTTATTAACAATTATAATAATGAATGTCATAGCAATGAGCTTCTGCACTTTCCATGATAATTTATGCAGCCATGAAAAACTCGGTAAACAAGCTATTGCCCCCCAGTAAAGACTATCCAACAGACAAAGTTCCCGCACAACATTTTATCTAAGGAGTATCCAGAAGCGCTCTTCAATATGACTCTGATTTTCCGTGACATCTTTATTCCAGTTATTCAAAGTTTCGTGATACTTTTCCGCATTAGCACTTAGTCATAAGTTTAGCCTGCGATATTCCTCTGATATTAAAACTCATTATAACAGGTCATTCTCGCTACTGACTGGCAGTTGAACGTAACGCAAAGAAAACATTCGACAATTGTAATTAATTACTCGCATTTCCCTTAAGACTTCTTTAAGATTAAAATATATTTCTAAGTGAGACACATTCATCAATAGAGTTAAAGAATATCTTGGAACATAGTCTCAATGACTTAAACCCGTATAATGGGATGTTTTCCGTTGCTTAAATAGGTAAGTCTTTGTACGCAATCTTCTTCAGTTCGACGTATGCGGAGTGACAATTTCCCTATGCTCTCCTGAAAATTTTTAATGTTGACACAATCAGTAAATGGGGCGAGAGGTCATAGATTCTCTGGTATATTTTGATGAGAATATTACAGAGCAACACTGTCTCTCTCTATTCATTCCATGATCTCTTTCTCTTTTCCGCATAGCCCTTGATAATTAATTAGTTGTTACGCATAAAGTAGAAATTGTCCTTATAACTCGCTCATCAGCAAAACAAACAAAAAATTAGCCAAATTACTATTGGAGTGAACAGTAATAAGTAAGATTCGTGATATAATAATTCTGTACCCACTATTAGAATTATATAGCCTGGCCGAAAATTTAGTATGACGAGTCAAATCGTATCAAAGACCATGTAACATAATGAGTTAGATGCTTTGGAGACGGCCATGTAGTCATGAAAATATTCTTATATCTTAAGCGATATATAAGCCATAGTAAATTTATATGGCCATTAATTCTCCAATGCCGTCCAGAAAATAATTTACGTTTCGGCCTAGCGTGGCGGTAGGCAGGGCTAGAGCCATCACCTTTCCTTCTAAACGTCCCTGCACTCAGTACGCATTCTGCTGTGCAGATTGTGGTTCTTCTACTTTACTCTCAACGAACTGCTAAAATGTGCAGTGAAATATAAAATCCCGCGAGTTCTGATGCGCGATCTGTGTTTAGCTTTTACTGCCAAAAAACCACAAGCCAATTGAAATCCATCAGCAAATTTGCAATTACTTATGAAAAAAAGCATTTGTGAAGTATACGTAGATGGAATAATAAGTGAAGATGGAGTGAGGCAGTGGTGCATTCAATTTAAAAAAGGCCGCACCAATGTTCACAACGAGGACCGCAGTGGTCGGCCTAGCCTTGTGATACATGAACTGACGGTGAAAATCAACGAAAAAAATTGCAAAAATCGCTGATTTACGATTAAGGATCTTTCGCTAGACGTGGTTTACAACACAGCGCTTTGACAGTGCCACAAAATTGCGAGCTGGTTTAGGCAAGTGGTCAAAATGTGAGGCGGCAGATTTCTTCAGAGACGAAATTGAAAAGCTTGTGTATCGTTATGATAAATACTTCCATTTGAATGGTGACAAATAAATAGTTTTAAAAACCTTTCATATGTATGTAATAAAACTTTGTCTTGTCACTAGGTTTATACTTTATTTCAAAATGCGAGTTACTTTCTGGACAAGTTTCGTATTACTTTTCCATAGGGTTCAAGCATATTTAGGCCCCCAAAAGATGCAGAAATCAAAGAATTTAAGAATAATCATAAATGTATCTGCCATGCATGTCATAACGAGACAAATAAACGAATGTTTCTGCAATCATTGCTATGATGAAATTATAAATAAAAAATTATTCAAATAACCATATCGAATGATTTGTGACACGAGATAAGCCCATTATGCAATTGATCATCCACCTAATACGAATATTGTTATTATTATTTGTTTAAATTTCACAATGGTTACTATTTCTTATTATTAGCCAAAATATGCACATCTACGAAGTATAAATTTTGTAGAAATTGAGAAATGAAATTATTTTGTGTACCGTTTCGGTTTCACCGTCCGTTATGAAATTTTAATAAATATTTAAGCAAGTGATATCTAAAGGAAAATTCCTTCCTTATAAGAGTCAACACAAATGTATGCATACTTGCAAGTAAAGCATTCAAAAATAATTGTTCTTTAAAACCTATAATGGGAATTCACAGTTTCAAAATGGTAAATGTGGACAATCCCTTGCGGAATACATTACCATTTTCTAGTAGGTTGCTTAGACCATGAGCATAAATATCGACAGCAGGAAGGTATTCAAGAAAGTTTGCAACTGGACTCAAATGAATAAGTCAAATAGTTATAATTGAAAAGGACGCCCAGTAGAGGATCGTATATTACCACTGCCGTTATTGACGTCTAATCGCACAAATGTTGATGAGAGTGAAAACAATCAGACACATTTTGAGTTAATCGATGTCTTAACGAATGCCATCCTCTAAGACAAAAATCACTTTCTCGCCAAACCTCAATTAAACTAGCTAAAAACGAAACAATTCTGAACGCCGAAATAAAGGTATATTTAAGCACATGTTCATATTCTGCTTTGATGCGTTCCTGAAATATCATGTATAAGTAACAAGTATTTTATTTTAATATGAAAATTACTATAAAGGAAGAATAAAGATAACGAAAATAAATGTTTTTATTGCTAGGTTTCATTATTTCCCTGTTATAATACAGCATGTTTGATTGCGTTATTTTCAGTTAGGAACTATATTAAAGCTACGTTAATTGACATGTCAATGTTTTTTACTCGATTAAATAGTTTTATACGCGATATATAATTTTTGAATTGCGACCTTTTCATTAAGACCTTCTGTTTGGCGACCCTACGCGAGAGAATTAAAGGCTACTAGTATTTTATATTACATATTTAGCTGTAGAGGATGAGTGATAACTCCGATTGGAGTTTATTTACGCAAACAAAATTTTGCAACACCTTGGTGGAATTCAGCTGTTCGTAATAGCGCAGTTACAGGATAAATACAATACAGAAATAACTTACGCAAAGGGATTTTGAATTAATTTTTAAAACTGGTCAGCCATTTACTAATAATAGAAATGCTTCATTTGAAATTTGAGAAATAGATTACTTAATAAATTACTGCAGAGACATGTGAATTCAAAGTCATAAATTATCTGTGAACTTTTTCTCAGTGCATAAAATTTTGAACCCGATTCCCATCCATAAATAGCCACCGAATTAGAAAAAAACACCAGCATCTAGGCAGAAAACAGTGAGCCAGTTGGCAGGTGCTCCAGAATTAGATGCTGCAGTAAACAACTGAGTTCCGTAAACATAAGATATTGTACGGATTACTCAATTTCTTCTCCGTGCAATGACTGCGTATAAATAACATTAACCTTTAGTGTTTTAATTAGGTACATTTTACCTGTTCTAAAGAATAAACTTTACAGCTATTTGCAGGTAGCATTGGTTATCATTTGTTGTTTTTTCTCTAATCACTTTTTGTGCTCCAAAGGAACTTGTTTGATAGCATTTTTTTTGATAAACTACACGAAAATGAAATTGTAAAAGGGTAGCTTGAGTTATAATTTCAAATTTGATGCTTCAATAAAGCATATTATTCCATAGGTGGATACCAAATAAACAGCAATCTCTTTCGAGCTTTGCGTAGGTCTTACGTACCCATCCATTATTCCAATTAGAATGCGATTAACTAAAGGGGCAATATCCATGAATAGAATCAAATACATGATGTGTTTTACACTAATACCATGGATATTTAAATTGCACCAATTGTAACAAAAGTATGAAAAAGCTCGTAGTTTAAGTGTAACTTGAAATCTTGTGGTTTCAAACAAATTAATCAAACGAAAATCCGCCAAGATTCATTAATTAACATCAATCCAGCCATGATTACAGTGAATTTCATACATCCGGGTATGGGATCAGTTCCTCTTTCCCTGTGTCGGTTATGGTTTCCCAGGAAGATCTGGTACCCAAACAATCCCACAGCATGGATGGAGCTGCAGGTGCCCAGAGTGACTTACCCGGGGATGGAATCCGGGCCCTCTGGTCAGTAGTCCAACGCCCTATCTATTCCCTGGACTTTATAACCTTTACCCACATATAAAACCTCCTTTAAAATCAACTAGTGGCTTTTGCAGATTTACAAGAATGCTGAGAAACATTAAGTCTTGCAGTTCTCATGCACACTTTACAGCATACTCAGCAGAGCAGTTTAGTTAAATAAATAGCTCAAATGCCACATTCAAGTAAAGTACAGATAAAACATGTTATTAGGCCGGGAATCTTTGTCAAAAACCCAGGCTATTGCGATATAGCATTATGCCTAAATATCAACTAAAATAGTCAGTCTGTGCCTTAAGTTGCTGCGCTGAATGCTTAAAAACTCGTACATAGAATAATATTATAAGCATCATAATAATAGGTGCTATTCATTACTGCGCAGGTGCTTTATTATTATTAACATCCTTTCTGATTGAAAATGAAGAGAAAAACGATTTTAATATTTTTTTACTTGCAATCAAAATAAGCTTTATTTTCGAAAATACAAGTAGTTCTATCAAGTACAGAACCGTTCATATGCTTGCCCTATTTTTCCCTAGAACTCAGGGCAACCTCTCATCTAACGACCGAGGACCAAGGGTTCTAACCTTAAATTATACACGAAATTTCACAATATTAGCTTATTTTTTTATCAATTCTTCCTGCAACGTTTAGAGCCATCCGATACTGTATTAATTAATTCGATTTTTTGTACCGCAAGATGGAACTGCATCATAAGCTTCGATACCCCTATTGTGAAGTACGAATAATATTTTTTGGGTCGGCAACAAAAGACAACAATACGGATATATAAAATTAATAGAGTTATAGGGAGGTATACTGCGTTTAGTTTCCTAGCATTAACAATAAAATCAAATCTTTTTTGATTCATAATTGAAGAGGACAGTAGCTTGAGGATTGGTGGTTAGATCAGTAGTATTCGTAAGAGATTACAGCTTTCCTTTTCCATTTATCAAATGTGTGTGGTCGAGTAACTATCGAGACGTGTGAATTTAAGAAGATGGGAAATATGGATTTGAAACTCGGCGCTGCAATTGTGATTGACAAACTAATGTAGGGTGCCAACGGTTAAAAACCAAATTGTGCAACCGAAACAGCCCATTTCGATGCTTTCCACCAAAATGGATGTACCACTAAAAATAGGCCGGAATATTGAAAAAGTACCCGAATACTTCAAAGGTGGAATTGTCACCTTAAAAGCGGAGATTTGAAGAATACGTTATTTAGATTACTTACACGATACTAATTACAATGCCCGAAGAAAGGCTATTTTCCGTCTACGTCTGATAGTCGACGGCAATGTCTCTAGTTTCATCGCCATGTCTTTACAGTCATTTTAGAATCGGTCCTTTCGCCTTGCAATTTTTTCCTGTAATACATATTGGATCAAATCAACAAATTTCTCTCAAGATTGTGCCCCGTTGACCATGAGCGTTGTCATGGCATATTTTTTGCTTTGAAATAGCCTTGTGAATATTCAAAATGAAAAAAGTGGGTAGTTAAATAGATAAGAAAATGGTATGCAAATGTAATTTGGAAACTGAATTAATGAATGAAAGAGCCAATTATAAGGAAATAATGAAGACGGTCAATCAGCGAAATGAAACGAACACGAAATAATATCCATTAAAAGTGTAATGATTATGTATTTTCCAACGTTTTGAGGTATGTTTATTGTCAAGAAGGGAAGATGGGCATAATTAAATTTTCGCAATATGAGCAACATTTTTCCGATCTTACGTGAGCAAAGTTATTCAGCGTAAGGGAACAATTGATAATTTATAAAATGAAGAAATTGAAAATATGGCATACAGACGAATCGATTTTGAATTATTTTCTTAGTATTTCATATACACAGTCGTTGATGAAACTTCTGGACTCATTTTTTCTTGGATTGTCTAACACCGATGCTTTCCATTGTTTTGCAATTACTTTCCCTACCCCTGCATTAAGTGAGGTTCAATATCATTCAACCTTGCAATACGCTAAGTGGAAATTTTTTCCTAATTTGCATTTCTACAAATCCATCACACATAAAACATAAACACCCAAAAACAGACAAAACGGCGTACAGCAAATGATGTATCTATGGCAAATTATGTCAGGACCCGCAAACAGTCAAGGAAAATAATCTTTACCAAGCACAACATGCTGATATATTTACGTTTTCTGAATCCATCTTCCTGGAGAATTGATGAGAAATAAAACATGTGCACTACAAAATGTAAAATAATGATCCAAGACCTACCTGTGCCTACCACCGAAGTTATACAGCATATATGGAAATTTTGATCGACTTTCCGCAGAAATTGCACATATTTTACGAATACATTTTACGTTCCATGGCCGACTCTTGTTTTATCAGTACATGGTATTCCAATTTTCCAATAGGTAACTGTGTAACCATTTTTTTAAAACATCAAACATTCAAATCCAAATCTCAGTGTTTTTTCTTGGATAACCGTCTTCAAGTCAAGAATATACCATTGTTTCAAGGTTTTTTGAGCAATGAGAGAAAGAATTCGTCCACCTCCCTCCGCAAATTCAGCAACGGTGACACCCACTTGAGCGTTCCATTAAAAAGGTAACTCTTTCTTAGTAGATCATTCTAAAGGAACAAGTGATTCAAAATATAATAACATCCCCTACACCACAATTTGACCCCCTCGGTATGACCACGCCCCTCGTAATGCGGCGAAGACGTTGCTTGCCCATTTCCCTCTAGCTGCAGAACCTGATTACAATGCAGAACGATTATTATATTTTTTTCACTTATCTAATTACTTTAAAATGTATTTTTGGCAGAATTAATTTCTATGAGAGTTTATGTTAATGACTCAATAACGGCAATGAAAAAGAATAATTCCGTAAATATTAAAACAATCTTTGCTTCCCTCCGATTGTCATCACATCAAATTAAATTAAAATTCACGTATTCACGCGTATTGATTTTACCCCACCCTTTAGCTGAATATACACTTGAATGAGTACAGATGCATAAGTGTATATCCTGATATAAGTTCGGTTCTGTTGGAAAATTATTTGCTTCCATCAATTTACTTCCATATTCAAATATTATGCCATTCACAGTAAAAAAAATAATACCACGGTATACTTCCAACATTTTCCCAAACATTTATCCATATAAACCTAGCATATTGATAGCTTTAGAGGAACCTGTGATAAATCGATAACGAATAAAAATTGTGCAATAGTAACTCAATAAATTGTGTCTAATGGACACTATTTCTAAAAGGCTTGTAGCTTAAATAATCTAGCAAAGGTGTTTTGTCTGGTTGTTTTAGTGTTATTCTTATCTGAGTACCGTTGTACCGTTGCTAGCGATAAGTAGGCCTGCATAACTGACTGATTTGTTATCATTGTGCAGCACTTGAGAAAGGGAGAAACAGATTTACATAGTGAAGGATTTTATTATTGGTGAGGGAAATCGAAATAGGTAGATAATTTAAGCCATAAATTGTAAAATGAATAAAACTGCAAATAGCGTAGCTACATTACGCCAATATGTGTTTTATGGCATGTGTAACAATGATTATAATCATAAACTAAATTGTACTGTTCATAAAATTGTAAATGAAATTAATTATTATTATATAAGAAAACGTAGACCAGTCACAGTAGGGTCATGATGAACCCAGGGAGTCCTGCCTAACATTGCTATAAATATCCCAATGCCACACATTGCAAATCACCATTGCAGTACACACTTCAGAACTGGAATCGGGAATCCATGGCATTCTCGGAGACAAGCACTAAATTCATTCAAATTCTGAGTATTCAGGCTATCTCGGATGAAATTTTTAATTAGACAGATGTACTACTACATTTGCTTTTGAAACAGTTAATGCTAAATTTACCTCGATACCCATCCAAATTTAAAAAATAAATAGCATGTGCCGCATCTGCCATTCTCAAAAGTCGTCAAACGCAACACAAATTGTATGCATTCTCCCTAATTATATCCTATACAGTTTCAAAGTATTTCTATTGGAAATTCTTATTTCTCCATTCAGCTAGTGAATGAATATTAAAGACTATTTGAACAAACCAAAAAATATTACCGTTTCTATTAAAAAATAAAAATGCACTTCAGGTGTTACAAGTAAATTCCTCATAAACCCATGTTATTTATACAAAATTAATAGATTATCCCCTGAGTATGTGTGTTTTCGAATATGTCAGCAACTTGCTGCATTTCAACAAGCATATATCAAAGAAATTGCATCGTTTTATGTGCCATTAACTTCGTTTATTCTCAAAGAATCAATTTTAAAACTATCTGTAGGCATCGGTAAGTAAATTGAAATTAAAATTCACGCAAAAAATTGATTAGTAAATTTACTAAAAATACATTTCCAACAAGAAAGAATCCATAGTATTGCTGACAATATCAATAATTTGTTAAAAATTGTGATATTCATGATTGCTCCTACTTTACTTCCAAAAAAAATTCATCATGTCCTCCTATATTTAACTAATATATGAACTTATAATATTTATGCTAAACTTTTAAACCAATATATTTTTCCGTTTTAGTTCATAAAACACAAAAAATGTAAATTATTCAATCGATAAATGATGTCTAGAAGCGTCATACAAATTTCCATAGTTGTTGTTTTCATAGTTGGTTATTATAATGTTGCCGTTAAAGAAACATTATCCAAAACTATTTTATCTACATATTCTCGGGGTATTATATTTGGTAATTAAACACCTTGAAAATATAAAAGCCTTTTTGGCTAATTTCATCACATATAGAAATTCACTAATAACGAAACACTATCTGAAACAAATTATGTGAATGTTCCGCTCGAGTAATTTTTGAAGTAAGCACGCCTGAATGCGTAGCTTTGAAGCGTTTTGTATATTTTTAACCTATACCAATAAACACCTAATGGATATCCCAAAGGAAAAATTGCAGTTTTAAAAGACTAAGTACTCAGACTAGCTATTACACAGTGTGTCAAGGAAGGAAACCAGTTATAATTCATCCAGAAGTCATTTCGTTACAAAAGACGGGTTCATGTTAAAAGGTTTATCTCTAGTTGTAAGTCTAGGGAAACAAGTTTTCGCTCTCCAAACAAATGTTAATTGCTGTTTTGTATTACAAATAATAATCAGTAACTGCAGTTTTGCGAAAAAAATAATTACGATTGAGTTTGTATCCCAAAATATTAGGTCATATCATCTATTAGGTATTCCATAACTTGTGTAATTACTGCACCAACCAATTTTATCCCAGGGGTACGTATTGACCTTAGAAGAATGCTAAACGAGCGAATAAACCTATTTTATTATTAAAAATCATAATATTCAAATCAACCGATCTGTTCTCTGTTCATATCTTGCTGCTATATGTTAGTACATAAAAATAAAATTCAAATAATTCAAAATTTAGGGCACGGTATTTAGCATAAGTCATTGAGATAGTAAAAATTAGTATGGATAACTTCTCTATTCCATTAGAGAGCTAATAATAGCCAAAATCATTTTTGGCTGAGCAAATGTTGGTCTTCCGCCATTTTTTTATTATTTTTTCTATGCACCGTGTACCATGTCCAGAATAACCAAACGGTACATTAGTAGGAAAAATACTGAACTAAAACCCGAATTCTGCATTAATCCATGATTTTACATATCTCTTGAGTTTTCAAGAAACTGCGGGAGATGATGCAACAGTAACTTTTAACGGAGTCGTGGTCAAGGCGAATGATTTTTACGCTCTGCAATTGTTGCAATCAGCTCTTGAGTTATTGAATGCAAGTTATCCAGCAGAAAATGATTTCGGACGGTCCCTCAAATATTGCATATTTGCTGTCAGTTGCAGAGGACAACATAGACAAACATATAATAATGTTTGCCTCGTGGAATAAAATTGGAAACTTAACTTCCTACATATAGATAGAAACTTTTCTGTACTGGAGATTTTAAGGGTACAATTAAGCAAAATTGAAAATCTTAAAGAGTGCATTCAGTTATTTCATGAAATATGACAAAAGTATACATTATTATTATGTACTGTTTTGTTCATTCGGAAAATCGATATTTTAGTTATTTACTAAATTATTTTACTACACTTAGTTAAAAGTCCGCGGTCAAAATACGAATACAGCTTACGCTATCTTATTTTGACCGCGAACGGCCGTTTTTAAACTTTCAATGAATATTAAGATAGTGAGCAATCTCTCAAAAGCTAAACAATCGTCATATCAGAACAAAATAATAGTGTAAGTGGTGCGATTAATCTGGCACCATTCCAATGAGAAGGCATTTTTTTATGTACAGAGAAAATATATAAGGAATTAATACAAAGCGTACTCTCGTACTCAGTTTTACGTCGATTCCTTAGTAAGTATAATGAGTGTTTTTGTTAATTATTAACTCAATGATAAAGATACTATTGACTTCGAGATTAAAGAATTGACTTCATTTACAATTTACGGTTCTTTATGCGAGTCAAAATAACAGTAATAGGAAAGATGTAGCTATTTACGCTACCATTCTCCTCAATCGCGGAGATTATTATAAGGTAAATAGTACAGAGATCAAATAGTTTTTGTAATTAATGCGTTGCTTTTATTTCCCCTTAACCAGAAGCATTGCCATAATATTATACCCATTTTTTCAAAATTTTTAAAAATTTATAAGAAGAGTTGACACATTAGAAATCCCTGGTGTTTCCAGGATATTTTAAGTTGAAAAGTGCCCGAGCTTCCGAAATTCCGAATAAAGCACCTACATTGTTCTTTATCAACCTTTTATCTACTTATATTCATGAAAGATTCGAATTTTTTATAATTTAAAGTCCCATAAAAATTATCATCCGAAAGAGTCACGCGCATTGATGCAGGCTTAAGGATTTATATTCGATAATTGGGTGAAAATTTTCCAAGGTTGAAAACTGGTTTAAGTTCTCTTTGAATGAAAGAGTCTATTGGTATTACTTCATACCTAATTCCTCCCATTCCTTAGGTAATAATACCAAAAGCAAAAAATCCAATTGTAAAACGATGACGTGCCATCACAACTTACGGTAGGATTCGAATCCGTGATACCTTCACCACACCGTAAGAAATAAACCAATCGGAGTATTTGCTGTATCTTTCTGTGATCTCTACTGATAAACCAAACACTATGAATGGAAGGAGAAGAGTTTTAAATCATTTTATTTGAACGATTTTCTAAGATCGAGGTGAATGTGCTTGCTTGTATTAAGTTACCGAATTGCGACAATTAGCGAGAATAATAAAAAATAATCAGTGACTTCGCAAAAGCCTTCATTCAGGAGGTTGATCTGGTATTATCAGTTAAACTCTATTCGTGCTAACTACAACGTGGTATGAGATCACAAGTTTGTTAATTATATGATGCCAAGAATCTCCCACTTCCTTGCACATCGTTGCATGGTATTCTTTGGCCAAAGGCAGTCCTTGTCACGAATGGTCATTGGAAAAAATACCTGTTTTTGATACATTTCCGAGCTTTGATTTTTACAGAAATTACCTTTTAAGATATTTTTCTCTCCGTATCTTCCACCAACTTTCTTAAACCTCCCCCTGATATCATAAAACAGTCAGCCTGCATATATACTGCTATGTAATAAATAGAAGTAATTTCCATTGGTTTCCCATTTCTTATAGCATAATTACAGATATAGTGAAACATAGTTCGCCAAGTATCTAACAGTAAAACTAACACGATGCGAAGTTAAAGCGTCATTATTTCATGTTACCCACTGCCAAATATCTGACTATTTTAATCGCAGATTAAATTAAATACACGAGCGCCACGTACACTAAATATCGATCACCACTTGTAAATTTAACTGACACAAAAGGCAGAGGTGCAAAGTCAGAAAACCGTCTTCAGGGCTCTTGGGATGATATTCGAGCATTGAAATCTTATTTAGAGATATACGGAAACCTAACTAGTTATCAATGCCTACATTAACGGATAACGGCAATTATGCATAATTTCTATGATCAAATATGAGTAAACCAAAGAATTTTTTCGTAATTCATAGCATAGAACATACAGAACAGTGGCTTAGCGGGCAAAATAACCTTCAAAGAAGCGAAATAAGAAAATGGAAAACGCAAATTAAAATAAACTTGTAGGACTTCAATTTCTCCCGGCGGATGATGGCAGTGAATTCTTCTCGGGATTTCATCCGGGTAATCTCCTCCATCGCTGCCGACGTTTCGATGAAATCCTTTTCCATCGTCATCGGCCCTGATGACGATGGAAAAGGATTTCATCGAAACGTCGGCAGCGATGGAGGAGATTACCCGGATGAAATCCCGAGAAGAATTCACTGCCTAAAATAATCTTCATTAAATATATTTGTTCTTGTTTTTCTTGTTAAATCTTTTCTTAATATTATCTTGTTTGAATGTTAATGAACAAATTTACTGACTGAATCAATCGAAAAAATAGGAAGAAACGTTAAATTTCACCTTACTTACACTGAAAAGACTTTGTGCATTGCAGATAGTGTCATCAGAAACGAGCACATTTTTATGGCGGGTAAATCCTTGAAATATAGACACATGAAATACCAATTCAGTCTAAGCCATATCTGAAGACATGATATCACTTGCATATAGGATATCACTTGCCATTAGGATACTTGCAGTTATTGCCATATCACTTGCAGTTAGGATACACACAGTACAGTTTTTATTGGAAAGGTTTTGTGCGTTAGATACAAATGATGTGCATGGTACTTGCACTATTAATTGCAAAAAAGTATAAAATGTTAAGGATGCATAACAAATTTTCGATAAAATACAACTTAATTTATCAGGCACACTGAAACTAACGTCTTTCCTATAGAAACGCTCAAAGCTTATTTTAGAAGGATCTTGTAAAGCAATTAATTAAAATTACCAATTTTAATTAATCATGATATTCCGTCTGAAACGTCTCTTTTTATTTATTTAATTGCAAAGCAATTTTGTGCACGTCTCCTAGTCCTGGACAAATTCTTTATTTACGAAGCTTGTGAATTTTTAAGCTAATCTATAAGACAAAAAATCTGTAAAAATAATCTGTAAGCATATAAACAATATCTCACATAATTACCGAGTACTATGGTATATTTTTGTTACACCCTTGTACTACGAACCACTGTAGTAGCTCTGCCTAACGCGACCTAAGATATACACACCCCATTATATAGGAACACATTAGACTTACAAAATTATGATCACTTTTAAATGCTAAATGTCACTAATAATGAAATACAATATATCTGTACTAGTTTATGAAGTCCTGGCTGTAATTCTACATTGAAACAAAATTTATATACCGTCTTACAGGGCACGTGCAGGCCTGATTCAGTCGAGGAGATATCGAAACTATACGAATAATAAATACTATTGAACATTCAAAAACAATTCAAAAGAAACCATTTAACAATGAAATAATATAACATTAAAAACTACCACAAAACTACCAAACGGAATACACTATCTTCGGAAAAAATATGGTCACTGTATAACAGGCATCATGCATGGGATCACGGAGATTCTGGCCAATTAATAATCATAGGTAAAAACCATAAAAATAATAACAATACAATTCATGCTTTACTATTTGTGTTCCGCAAATTTTATCCTTAATTAACGTTATGGATTAACTATTTTCAAATTTTGGCATTTTTCATATAGTTTCCTAAAAAAATTCGCGTAACATGTTTATGTGAGAGCTGCATAAAAATAATAAATTTCATGTTTTTACCTATGGAATTCCCGAAATTATATTGGGAACAAACTGATTTCTTACTAGAGTAAAAGTTAACACCTAAAATGGAAGTTGCAATTAACAGATTTCGGCCTAATTGAGGGAATACCTTAGGACATCTGTAAGAAACGACGTTGGTGGAGAAATAGGGGACTTGAGCAGTAGGAAGGAGAGGGCTAGTGTCCATTTAAATGTAATAAAATGAAAATAGCCATAATAGGTTAGGTGTACATTCGGTTCCGATGAGGCTAAGGTGGTTCCTTGAGTCTCTTCATCCTAAGACTTAGGCATCGCAGCATATCACATCTATGAGCATCGTCGGGCGGTGAGTGATAAAGCATGTTAGCAAGCAAATATGAAGCATGTTACGCGACCTTTAGGAAAAATACTCGTATTTTCGCCATTGATCCTCGATATGCATCGCAGCTGGGCTGATCTCGATGCCTCGTTTGAGTCGTCGGCGGGTCGAGGGATGGGATGAGATGAGGTGGGAGGCGGTCGAGGAGGGGTGGGGTCGACAAAAGGTAGGGAGTTGGGGAGGGACGGGAGGAGGCGGACAGGAAGAGAGAGAGATGGGGAAGGGAGAGGGGGGAGGAGTATTCGGAACCTATTTATTGATCTCGCCTCACAATACCTATATCAGATACAAACGTCCATCTTTCCCTTCGGAGCTGAAATAACAAAGCTATTAGCATCGGCGCGTAAAGTTTTCGTCCGTCCGTCGGAGGAGGAAGCAAGCGAGCGCAGGCGTGGTGGAGGCCCCGAACGCGAAGTAGCACCCTCCCACTCGCGAAGAGCACTCTCTCTCCCCGTGCACCAAATTCCCGTCAGCCTCCGCCCCCCCCCCAATCCCCAACCAACAACCCTCCTTTCTTCCTCTACTTCCCACTCCTCTCCCATCCCTTCCCACACACACCCCCGTAGTTGTTATTCGGGGGAAATGTCGGTATTGCATGAGGAAACGAACGCTGTTTTTCCAAAATCTTTCAATGAATAGTGAATAGCGATGGAATTGCCCCTCCTTTCATTTCCCTCTCTCTCTCGCTCGCCCTCCGATGGCCCGCCGGTACGGCGGCGGTGGCCGCGCTGGTTCTCCCGGCGGCCCCAGGCTGAAAAAATGCAATGGCAATCTCGCGAAACGCAGAATCTCTCGCTCCCTTTTCTCCCTCATTCCCTTCCTCTCAATCTTCCCCAGATACGCTCTCTCTCAAAGAACCGTTGCACAGGGGCCATTGGACATCCGAACACACTTTTCATTATCTCTTTCGCTCACACACGCACACACTGATACAACGCAAATACTCCCTCGTTCTCTCTCTTCACCTCCATCAATAAGATGCTCGGGTAACGCCTTCAATTATTTGGAGGCAGGTTTGCCCGCAGTAAAGCCGACCAACATGCTCCGACGGTATCAAACCAAATGAACAGGTCGAAGAAAGTCCCGAAATGAGGGTAAAATTAGCAGAGGTATAGATATTGTAAGAATTTTTCCAGAAGAGTTTTGGTCACATGGCAGAAAAGCGTGGAAAATTATGTACACATGTCGACAAATAATCTCCCAGTTACAACTTTTAGCGAACTACGTCGATTTTTCATGTAGTTGAACCCTCGATTCAGGAAAAATTAAACCAAAATGAATTCCTTAAATTGCGTTTCCAGTGTAAAAAATGGAATGAAGAATAATTGCTTCCCTGGAAATAATTCTTAAATAGTAATATTTGGTTTATCGCGTCAAAATTTTTAATATCATTATATCCTACCTATTTTGTGAGGTATCTCGCACGTGTTTTGGACCGAACTAGTCAAAATAATAGGGACATACGAAGAATGATTGCGTTAGACAAAGAGGAATTCATAAGGATGAGGGAATTGATGGCATGGATGTTGAGTAAAAATGTTGAATAAAGGCTTGAATAAGCTGTGGAAGGGAGAAAGGTATTGTACAGCATAGAACATGGCCGTTTAAGGAAGCAGGACGTTACGCGTAATTTGGTTGCTTTTAAAATTTGTATGCAAAGAGTAATGGAAAAGGTGAAATGGACGGATAGGAAAATGAACAAGAAAAGGCTAGGCATAGTGGAGAGGAGAGAGGATTATTGGGAGAAATCCAAAGGAGGCAGAAAAGGGCGTTTTGATGGCGATGGGATGTTGAAGACTTCGATAAAGGGAACAACGCTAGGCAAGGGAGGAAGGGAAAATAATAGGCATATGGGATGCTATGAAAGGAAGGAGGAAGTATGCGGAGTTGGTTTTTTGGAAAGGGTTTATTTCAGTGTCGGATTTTTGCTGTGTTTTGTCAAGAGAGGCAAGGAAATGTATCGTTGCACCGTTGTATATTCTTTGTTCCTTCAAAATCTAAGAACACTAATAATAATTTGGTCAGCCGCAGTCTACGAGTAAAATAGCTTTTTTAGATTAATTTTGTACATAACAAAGGAATTGCAGTAAAAGTGACAAAATTTGTTTTTGAGCTGCGGCTTAAGAATGAGATTTTCCCAAAGAAAAACTAAAAAAACTTCAAAAGAGTTATGCAAACAATTTTGTAATAAGTAGTTTGTTGAACCGGAGATACAGTATTTGTTGAATCTTGGCCGATATATTATTCATCTGATAATTTAACAGTTTATAAGAGCGTACGACGGCAAGTTTTATTAATTAAATTATTAAAGGCTGAGAGACAGATTAATCTACAACCGTATGCCAATAAATATGTGTGCTTTATAAAACGCTCGTATGAAACATTTTGTAAAGAAAATTAATAATTATTTCTACAATTTTTTTCCATTAAGGTAACCTATCTTGGAATTTCGTAATACCATTTTAAGGAAATGATATCATCCTAATATCTGAACTATATTATCTTCGCTATTAGTTCACTTCTAAAACATTTAGGGTCGTCCATGTGGGCCAGTCTATTCCACATAAGACTCCGGTAATGTCATATTTTCGAAGTAAATAACGGATCGGAAGCTGTAATGTTTCAATGCTTACATATTCGAATCGTTTCAACTTATTAGGTAGCTTTTTTCTTACAAATGATTGTAGTAAAGCTATCGGAACTTTGGATTAGTGTGAAATACATTATAAGGGATACATACGTGGGAGGTCTGAAAAGTTTCCGACTAAGAAAATTTCAGAGATCCTGGATCCTTGTTAGGTCGGAAACATTTCAGTTCACCCTTGTATTTCGTTTCTCCAACACTTAATCCGAATGTCCTAACAACTACACTGTACAAAAAAGTCTATCCAAGTAGGATGAAGTTTGCCGTCGTCATCATTTCTTAACTAATTTTTTCCCGTTTGTATCAAAACACCCAAAGCCACGTGCTCGTAAATAATGAAAATATTCCTCGGCATTTAACTCGAGACCTAGAATCGTTACGAGTAGTTTTAGAATGGTGTTGGATGAAATATAAAAACCTGTTTGTGACGTAGTTCGTTCCTTACTCCGAGTCCCATTCGGAGTTGAGCAGCCTTGACGTACTCCGTCCATTTCCTCGAACCCGTTTGCGCCACTTCCTCATCCGAGTATTTCGTCTCCTCTCCCCATCTCTCCCTCTCCGTTGTCCATACCCCTGAATGCATCTTGTCCAATTCCTGCAAAACAAAGTACATTTAACATAAGAACTTTCTTCGTACGTTCAAAGAACTGCCAGGAGGAAGCATAGTGAAAACAAATGAGCACCAATATGGCAGCATTTCCCATCACCAGAAATTGAACATGTTTGAAAAAGTACGTAAGCAGAAAACCTCATTCAGTTCAAGATATTTGAATTATTTGTGCAAGTTATCAGAGAGTGTTCCGTAAAATACGGGCATCCATTGATTTTGGAATGTTATGAACCCAACGTATATTTTTTTAAATAAAACAACCGAAAGTCAACAATATTTTAAATTTTGGGAAAACAACAAACTCCTACTCCCAAAATATCAAATATTGAATCCCGTAATGTTTTCATCAATAGACTTTTCAGCCAATAGTTTACTCATTATTACGATTAACACACTCATCGACGGAGCACATACTTTTTATTTTCTGATTTCACTATGAAGTATTCTAAAGGTATTTCCGGCAACTAATTTGCGCAAATTTTCCAGTGAATGATATTCCTACGCTCCTATAGCAAATGTAAGATTTAATTAGATTTCCTGCGATATCAATCTCATAAAAAATATATCCTATGTTAATTACGGTGAAATTGAACAACAAGACATGCTTTAGTGGAGCTAAGGTTTTTCAAAACGTTTCACAATAATAACTGATACGATTTGTTGAAAATAGAAAGTATCTCCTTTTTAGCAATAGATTATTTATTTTGATCAATATTTTTGTAAATACTTTATATTAATTGAATTTTCTCTGTTTTCATTTGGAGTAAAACTTTCAAATGCATATTTACGAGTTTATATTCATAATAAAAAGGAATCTATATATATATATATATATATATATATATATATATATATATATATATATATATATATATATATATATATATATATATATATATAGATGAGAGCAGCCGTTCGGAATTGCAAAATGTTTCCATGATAGAGGACGACAATGAAACACAACTTGCACAGAAAATCTTCGGGTGATAGTCGTCGTGTCGTCCGGGCGAGACTTCTCGCCTCGACGGATATCAGGGGTCGCAAAGGTGTTATCTAACTTGTTTAATTTTTTCTTAAGTTATTGATGAATTTAACTCATTTTCTACAGGGGATGGTTCTGCCATATTACCCACTCGCCTCTTGAGTACAGTGCTCTTACTTTCCTGCAATTATGAAAGTTTCGCGATAGCATCAGTGTAAAACATTCTAATGTATATTGAAATTGCGGCATTAAACATAGGAACTCTTATATTGTTTTTATTTCTCCTAGGTTCACCGATCAATTTGGATTTAATCAAGAACTTTATGAATTTAAACCATAGAAGTGTCTCATTTATATTTTAGCAGTGAAAGAACTTCATTTTGAGGTTCTACAGCAGATACTGTTTTGTTCATTACAGAACCCATGTCTTGGGTGAGATTTCAATTACGAAGAAATAGGCTATCGATTGGGTCCTTAAATAAAATGAATGTCAAAATAACATAATAACATGATGCCTCAATCAATTCACCTCAATATCAACACAATATACCCCAAACTAACAAAGAAGCATGAGAGAGCGGGTATTCAGGGTACGGCCCAGGGAATAGAGAGTAATAGTTTTGTAAGGGAGAAAAATATGCGTTAATTAGTAGTTTTGTCTAAAAAATTGTATTTTGCTGCGAAGCGCACGTTGGAAACAAGAATACTTGTATCTATTTTTTGGACAATATCTCTCTTCACATTTGGCACTATCGTTCTGATTAAGTGCAGTAATTTTTACTTGATGTCTGCAGAAGAACATTGACACTTAGCGTTTAATCAAGTTCATAGTCTTCGAGTCCCCTAGAATTCCTACGGTATAAACTCCTGTCAACCATTTCCTTTTTTTAATTATAATTAAGGTATATGTATAATTAAGGTAAGATGTAAAAGGTGACGATTATAAATTCATCGTCATATTGTCTTTGACACAAGTTTTATTCTCTTATTAAAACTTTTAATTCTCTGTGGAATGCAATTTGTAAATATGTTCCTACATGGATATGCTCTTCAAAAGTGTGTGTTAGACGTATGTTGATGAAGTTCGTCTATGTATTACACTCATTTATTATGCAGTATAAAATATTAATACACCTGTTTTAATAAACCATAAAATTGTTATGTGCAAAGAGTTTAATAAGTACGTGTAATATTTTTTATCATGGAAAATTCATCCATGCAGACTTAAAATTATGCACTCCATTATAAAGAAAAACAAAATTCATTTTTTTTACAATTATTTTTGACGGCATTTTAAAAAATGTTCACCAACTTAATGACAGTTGCAAATGAATTTTTTTGGGGATATTATCCAGAGTTATTTTGTCTCAAACAATGGATCTACTTGATTTTTTTAGGTATTACGGTTTAAGAAAAGCATGCATTATCTATCATTGTTAAGCTTGGTGGAGAAATATGTTCAATAACACATGTACGTTATTTTAGTTATTTTCTCTCGAAAAAATATACGTCTTACTTTTTGCAGCTTTATCAATCTGTTATTATTGTATCATTACCATGGTTTAATGATAAATGGTGGGAAAAATTACGAAAATAGTAAGGTATGATGTATTAGAAGGTTTACTCTAAAACGGGGTTAAAATTAAGACGCTAGGTAATGATGGTCTCTCACCAGCAGTGCTCAATATGTGTATACTGAAAAAAGGGACTGTAAAAAAAAACAGTATAACGGAAAATACTATATATGAGCTAATGTGAATAGAGAAGAAATAAGCATGGTCAGATCTCCAGATAACGTTTGAAGTATTGTATAAAATAAAGAAAATAGATAATACGTGTATAATATAATTATCTTCTTTCCTTTAATATAATTAAAAGAAAGAACAAAAGAGTGAACGACATACATCATTAGAAACGCTAAATTGAAAAAAATGATCATTGAATAAATGGACATAATTAGCAATAATGGCATATGATACATTATCTGAATTTTGATAATAATATAATAATATCTCTGGACACACTAATAGGTACATTACAATTGATTGTAACGGAAGGAAAAGGAAAAGAGGGGCCGAAGGTTTCTCAAGGATGGAAAGATGAGCAAAAAAGGATGTATAGCATAAGTTCTATCCGTGTGTAAGGTAACTAAATTGGATATAGAATAACACATAAATGGAATCAACTAATTTTCGGATTGTAGGAATAAAAGGTGATTATTGACTTCGAATTACTTCAATCTCCTTATTTAAATATTACTTCTTGTCTCATCATTTTACGCTATTTTTCACGTCCATTTTATTCTTTTCCATCTCTTTATTTGCTCCCATTTCTTACGTTACTCTTTTTCTTCGTCATTGATACAATTAATTGATATTTTATTCCTTAAGTCTTCAATTTTCTTCAAAAAACTATTTCATAGTCACATTTCCGTCTCGCATGTAAAATTGTTTTGTTTACACCATACTTACATGTCCATCCCGCAGATATTCTGCCTGTGTCCACGGTATTTCTTATAAAATAACAATTTGTACCAGCTCCCCTTTTCTGGTTTTAGTTGGTTTACTGATCCTACTTGATCGTTCAAATGCAAGAATACTTTGGTGAAAATTTTAGATTGAGAAACGGGCTCCAATCCCGACCAGAACGAATTCTACTCGCATTGTGCATTCCTTGCATTTTGTGCCCATATCAGCGGCTTCTGATACAGTCAGCACTATGAAATGTTGCACTATTTCTTGCAGTTTCTTGCAAATTATAATTGAGCGTTATGATACGATCATTTTAGTTGCAGCACTTTGCACCTCGATAGGGAAATAACTAACGCTTCCACATAATGGCTTCGCAGTAGAAACAGTGATACTGACTTACAGTATCCCTTCATAAAATCTTCTCTTTTTATTTTCTCTCCGAGCCTATTTTCCCACCTGTTTCAACCACGAAAATTAAGTCAACAGTTCGCGCGTTACTTAGAAAGTTAGGGCGCCTCTTGTATCTGTTACCTACAGCTTATTCGATCTGTTATAGTTGTCAATAATATCACCCACAACATCTAGTAGCTTCGTTTTCTTAGTTTGTAATATTCTTCCTGACCTCTATGACGACAGTGTTGATTCTTTTATCTTTTTAATAAGCAAAATGCCTATGTAGCAAAAACACGAGTGTTCATATAGGGCAAAAAAATTGCGAGGCGCTGAAAAAATGATGCGAAAGAAAATCCATGTTTTGTTCCTTCTGGAAACCGAAATTGATGGATTCAAAATAGTCTAATTTATTAGTAAACCCATATCTGTTTTTTTTTTCAAAAAATGTTAAATATTTTTTCAAAATATTACCACAATAATTATCACCATTAACTTCCAGAACTTTTTCGGGTGAGAACTTTAGCCCAAAGGCAGTGATTAAAAATTAATGAGAGTTTTAAATTATATAGTTTTCAAAATGTTAGAATCTCAACGTAAATCTCTTTCCGTGAGGAAAGGAAGACTGTAATAGGTTCCTAGATGAGTCTCCTAATTAAAAAAATATTGCAAATGCATTTTTGAAAAATATGAATGTGTAAAAGGGAGGTAATCGTATTATTTGTCTTTGGAACTCACATTAGATATGTAACGAGAATGTGAGATCCATCTCTAAAGACTAATCCTGCAGAAAGATATCTTCAGGACATGAACAAAGAGCAGATGAAAGCCTTTCTCTTCCAAAAAATTTCAACGAAATGACAATAGGCGCTATGTATTCAATATAAAGTCAGTGACCCTAAATTTATAGTGATCGTAAAACGCTTTCTGCCTTCAAAGACTAAACACTTGATTGAACCTATTTCATAGAGTCAATGAAATAATAAAAAATCACATTTTATGGCTCCTAGGTTCAATAATGAAAAAATCATCTGTACAATATATCGAAGTGCTAATAGCTATTTTACTATACACTAATAACATTGATGTTGAGCGGAAATTAGGGAACACAAGTTTGGAATGCATTTCGCTCATTTTTGCGTAAAGCCTCAGCTCGAGATTTTCTGTGACCATCAAAGAAGGTTGTTTTTTAACGTGGAAATTCAATTTTCATTAGATTAATACGGAAACTAATTTTAATGGGTAAGGTATATCCTATCCTTCACTGACCGTGCTACAAAATTTAGCTGAAGCATTGTAGATCGCAGAGAGTTTAGCTTAAAAGAATCTTCTTATTCATACGATACCACATTAAAATAATCGAAGAACTAACAGGCAATATTTTATACTTCGGTTTTTTTATATCTTCCCCAAACCAGGATCACCCCCGACTGCGTTATCACTGGATCATCTTTTTAAATTTTCCCTGGATGAATGTAAAAATGCTGGTACTAAAGAAAGAGTTTATTCCGATTTCTCCCAAGATATGTACAAGAAAAATGCCGAAATTGAATACAAAATACATTATGTCCAAGCTGCATCGGGGAACGTGTAACTTCTCTCTTCGGTCTATTTGCGACGTATTCCACATTTTAACCTAAGCAAGAAATGACCTGGCTCTACTTCCAAAATTAATAATCCTACACAAACCTGATGAAAATGAAACCTACCCAAAGAAAGGGAAACGCCGGATAAACAATTCAAAACTAACGATCACGCAAAAGCGTAGAAGACACAATTAAAAACAAAGGATTCGCAGTCAAATTCACAGGTTATTTATTTATTATGAGTGGTCCCAGTGCATATTTCGAACCATGGTCAGGTACTCGGAATATTAGGCTACACTTCGGAGGAAATGTTGAACGTAAAATTCCCGACAATTTAACAAAAAGGTGAAGAAAAAAGATCATAAAACCAAAGCGATATTCGCCGCCCTTCTTTCCGACGCATCTCTCATCAGCTGAGCCGACGTTGGGACGGGGGAGCGCCGAGGTTGTTACGCACTCGGGAGGAGGAGGCCCGACGGCCGGGCAAGGGAGTGAGCATTGTGCGGCCGCCCGCCAAACCGGTTCGAGGCTCTCTTCAATGGAGGTGCTTTTCCACGCTCTCCTTCTCCTCCTTCAATGCCATTCACGTCTCATTATGAACCGATCATTGTTGTAACTAAACCGCGAAACGTTGTGTCACAGAAGGCAGCCAGTTACGACAACGAGGAAGTGTTTTCGAAGCCGGTGATAAACAAGGTGAGGGAAGGCATCGGTGGGCCTGATCACATCAAATATCGATTCAGAAACCCTCAGCGCTCGCCTCTTTGAATACTAGTTTTGCCTCCTTAACCAATGCCAATTACACCAGAGCCCTCTACTTAGAAATACTAGTCTAAAGAAGTTATGTAAAAGATGAGTTCATTAAAAAAAATATGAGTTCATTCATAAATGGATCTATCACCTTCTTAGCAAGGCCCTCGGCAAGACCTGTGGAGATTCATGTAGAATTGGAAAAAGTGGCAATAGATATAACGCGAATCATTATCAAAGACATATTCTGAAAATATTTTACACAATATATCTAATACAATGAATGGCGTTAGGGATTAGAAATGAGCATATTACAGAGTCTTGACTTTTGTGAAGTGTTTCTAATGCTATGAAAACACGGTGTTATTAATGTGATTATTTATGTGCGTATTACGGCGTTTCAAACAAGGAAGCGGACACCATTGCATATTACGTCATTTGATTTCTACTAGTGCCATTTCAGCTAATGACCACTTTATATTGGATATCACATTCAAAATGGCATTTAGGAACCTTAACTAATTCATAGATACTGCGGTGGTGAATTCAAACAGCTTGCTCGTGTGACAGAGAGATCACCATATTGCACGTTAACGCGAATTAAGTTATTATTAACTGGTTTCAAATTGAAATTTGGAATCAGTTACCTTGAATTGGTTGAACTGAGTGAAATACCAGTTAGCCTCAGGTATCAGACCTCATAGCCTCACCCATCTCAGGTATCAGGCCACAGGATCGAAGAATGATTTCTATTAATTCAAAAACAAAACCCAACAAGACATATCGCGAAAGGTGCCTGCAAATGGGACAGTTTTTACAAATGGTGTAATCAATAAGGCTTAAAATTCAATGCCGTAAATGTACGAATGTAGAGTTGCACACATCGGAGGAAAAGCGAGCACTTACTTTCAAATTCTGAGGTGTCTAAATGAGCATTATCTGCCACGTAAAATACTTGGGTGATAAAATTACAACTTGATGAAAACAATATATAGCATTACAATGCCACTTTGAGGAATCTAAAATGCATGAACCGAATATTTGCAAAAAAATAGAGACAAAATGAAAAAGTGTCGAGACATTTCTCATGAAATTAAGCAACTCTGACTACATTTTCTATGAATATCATAATGTGAGCCTTCAACTAGATGATATGGCTGCTTCACGAGCTATGTTCATTTTGAAACAATATCTAAAGCTTGTAGAAATTTCATAGATTACCACGGGTGCTACACTTCTTCCTTGTCGTTCGTTGTCTCAAATAACATTACTGGACGTATAACATCCTCAAATGAGATGGCCTTCCCGTTCTTGTTAATAGCCAATGCATCTCATTTCAACTATATGGGGCCTAAAACAGGGAACTATAATTCAATTAATTTAACAAAATACTATTATAACACCCCTGTTTGATACGACTTGGCTACGAGAAAACATTGGACAAAACAAAACAAAATGAGAACAAAAAGAACTCATGAATATGGAATGGGATCACCTGGAGATTCTACACTCAACACCAGAACACATTAGAAAGGCATCCATCGTGCAACTCTGCGTGCAACTTCGAAAAAATACACTTAACAGTAGATAACTAAATGGCCGGTTGAACATTATTGCAATATTAGCGAGATTTTGAACAAATAAATTAAAGGATTCGCTTTTACAACGTACAATTCAGGCCAAAATCGCATGAAGTCATGTCAACTAGGAGTAATAATTTAATGAATTGTCACTTTCTTCATTTCAAACGTTTCCTTTCTTTTTTATGGTTATTATCCAAGCACTCTTCGTCATAGCTTATTAAGATAGCTGGTGTTTTACTGTGTAGTCATCACCCGTAAAAATGCATATTATACTATTACAAATGTGTCTAAATATACTTAACAATCTATAATTATATCAATAAGCTCAGTTCAACAATAAATAAAACGAGCATTTCAAAAAATGAAGCAACTATGACAATATATTTTATAATATTCATAACGTGATCTTTCGACTACATGAAACACTTGTCACATGACCAGGTATGTTAAATTTTAAACAGTATCTAAAGCCTATAGGAATGTTATATATCGCCACGGGTGCTACACTTCTCTTCCTTCCCTTCCTTCACTCCCTCAAATAACATCACTGGACGTGTTACGTCCTCAGGTGAGATGGCCTTCCCGGTCTCATTTATAGCAACTTGAAAGCATATTATTCTCCGTTATGGCGTGCTGCAGCCAGATTACTCAGAAACTAAACATTTTTGGGATAATGAACGCTAGGAGGGAATTTATACATGGAATACTAATGGACCATAACTGACTTCGGTTCTCACAAATCGTAAACTCTGCTTAGTTCCCTTCCTCTAAAACATAAATGTCAGATGCAAAATCTAATCACCTCATAGCCTTGTCTTCTTTGTTATATGCCACTTAGCTTTGCGATGTACACCCAATTGAGATGGTCCGTATCTCTCAAGACAAATATCAGCCGCTGAGGGATTCCAAAATTCTCTTGGGAGTAATGCAACCATAAAGTCACTTTAAATAGACATCTACTTCAATCAGATTTCATCTACAACAGCTAATTATCGTTCCAATGGAACATTTCATCTCTTGCACAAATCATTGACAACATAAGAGGTAATTGCAACAATTTGGGGCGCTAAATGGATCATGGTTTCCAAGTAGTGATAAAATAGGTCCAACTTAAGAAAACATTTTCCCTGAGCAGACCGTTCATGTAAATGAGACATTGTCAAACATCGGCAGTTAGCCGTGACATTTTCGCTCTATGTCAATCAGAGTACTAACTTCCAGATTCCTGCATCAGTATTTCAGTTAAAGTTGATTCAAATACATGAATCGTTTTATCGCATACACCGTTCACCACGAGAAAACCTAAATTTCCTTTTTGGCCAACGTTTTTATCGGCAAATGGATATCACAATTTTTTACGCGAGTATAATTGGATATGCGAGTAAGACTATTGAACAAAAACAAGGCCATTGGTTGAAATATACATTGAAATTTCGTTTTGAAGGCATTCGATTTATTATTCTACGATATCGTACACCGATTAAGCGCCATGGAATGCGCTTTTTGACCGGAAAGATACACCTCCGATTGCATCTACCGTCCTTATCATAGCTCTTTAACCTTCACGTCAGTGATTCAGTGGTTCATGTGCGCAACGGAAATGTAGGGTTGTCGCGCTCGTTCATTTTGCCTGGAGGCTCAAGCTAAAACGACCCCATCAATAGACGTGCCTTCGTCAAAACGTGAGAAAAACGTTAACTACTCTGCCTTTAAAACACGGTTGTTGGCTCCATATGTGGATTAATAGGTATGTATGTGAGGGTAATTTCAACAAAATCATAAGCAACTTCCAGATGGAAACTTTTTTTAATCGTGGGTTTCCACGTCGTCATCGAAAAAACCGTCAGGCTAGAGTAAAAAAATCTCTCAAAATAATAATGTCGCTTTTTGCATTCAGCTTTAATTTTGTACTTTCACGTCGATAGTAGAGAAACTAATTGTAGTTCCTTCCTTTTTGAAACTATTTCCGCAGGGTATTTGTTTAAATGTGATTTGTAACACACTGAAAATCCATAAGTTTGGATTTTGGACTTTAATAATATTTCATTCATCCAAACGACTCGCATGTTTTAAGCATCTGACTGTTCAATATCTTCAATTTATTCAAATTCTCTCTCTTAAATGATAGTAAGAAGAAATAAAAAATATTTTGTGAATGAATATTTAAGCTTGGCAGAAGGAGAAAGAAAAATCTGCAGAATTTTTTACTTAAAATTTCTCAAGTATACATTAAGTTTTTATTCCAGTCCATGTTAATTAGGAAACATTGAAGTACCTATCGAAATCTACTGATTGAAAAGTAAGAAATACTTCTTAACAAGTCCTGGGGCAATCCATGTCGTAGACACTATGTGGAATAGTACTTTCTTGGAACCCGCAGGTGGCACAGGGAAAGGAAAAGCTCCCCATTTCTCATTACTATGAATATGCGAATTTCAGACGCAGTAGTGCTCGGTGCAAAATGAAGTTTATCCTATCTCTACGTTAATTACTTCGTGTTGAATACTCCGGAATTTTAAATAATTTAAATAACCATCGATGTAAACATTATTTGAATTTTTTTATTAAACATTTTATCTTCATAATGATTTTTAGTTATTTTATCCCTTTATTATTAATTACCTTTCTAAAACGATTTACTATAGCAATTTAACTACTATTCCATTTAAATTATAAGGAAAATGAGAACGTTTCAATATTTAAGCGGAGTTTTCATCGTATGTATAATCGCATGTACTTATTGGTAATACAAAGATATCCTTCCTTAACTCGGGGATAACCCTATGGCTACCAGAACCTTCTTTCTTTTTTAATTTTTGGGAAGTCATTTTAATTTGAAAGTTAATAAATATCTATTTATAGTTGAAAACCTTCACTTTTACGCATTAATACAAGATATTGTTGAATTAACAATAAGATGTAATATCGTTTCTCTTTATATTTAAAAATGTTAAGTGTGAAATAACTTATTCAGTTTCCCTTTGACTCTTTTTCTTCCCTTCTCAATGGCGACTTTCCGTTCAAGCCAAAAATAATTAATTCTTAAACATGAAGCCTAGCTATTATAAAAGAGAATAGTTGCGAAGCCAGAAGATAAATACTATTACAAATTATTAATGAAAAATACTCTCTTGCAGGGTCATGTTAAAAAAACAATAAACTTAAGTTTCAATAAACTGGGAAATTGCAAAATCAAACATCGAGGGTCATCCGGAAAGTAGTACCCGTTCGTCCCGCATGAAGTGCTGACGACGTGAGTAGCCGCTGGACGAGGTCAGATAGCTTCAGTGGCTTGTCTGCCTTCTCTGAGCCAAGTTGCGTGACGCTAGCATTGCCTGTGTTGTTTCTGTGATTGTTTACAATGTTTAAAAAAATTGAGAACGCCGCCAGTTGTGAAGTGAGGGCAGTGATTAAATTCCTCAATGCAAGAAACGTTCGCCCATGTGATATTCATCGCCAATTAAGGGAGGTGTATGGAGACAATGTAATGGACGAGTCGTCTGTTCGGCGGTGGTGTCGCAACTTCAACATGGGGAGGGGGAACACACACGACGATGAGCGTTCGGGGAGACCGTCTGTCATTACAGACCAACTGGTGAGCTCAGTTGACGAATTCGTGAGGAACGATCGGCGCGTCACAATTGATGACATCTGTGAGCATTTTCCCAATGTTTCTCGAACAATTGTTCATGAAATTGTTAAACACCATCTGCATTATGCAAAAATTTGTGCAAGATGGGTCCCTCGCATGCTTACAGATGGGCACAAAACCAAGCGTATGGCTGCAGCACTGACGTTTTTGGGACGTTATTCTGATGAAGGAGACTCTTTCTTGACTCGCATAATTACTGGTGACGAAACATGGGTTTGTTATGCATCACCTGAGAGTAAACGACAGTCAATGGAGTGGCATCATGCTCATTCACCAAACAAACCAAAAAAATTCAAGACAGTTCTGTCCACCAGGAAACTCATGGCAACCATTTTCTGGGATCGACGAGGTGTATTGCTTATTGATTTTATGGCCCGTGGAGACACTATTAATGCCAATGCGTATTGTGAAACATTAAAGAAATTACGGCGGGCAATACAAAATCGGCGGCGAGGTCTATTGTCTACTGGTGTCATTCTCGTTCATGACAATGCCAGGCCTCATGCAGCTGGGATAACACAAAAACTTTTGCAGCAATTCAAATGGGAAACTTTCGACCATCCACCGTATAGCCCGGACTTGGCCCCTTCAGATTTTCATCTCTTTACAAAGCTTAAAGACTTTTTGGCAGGAAAAAGATTTGACAGCGATGAAGAACTTAAAGAAGGAGTGACCCTGTATCTCAATGAGCTGGCGGCGAAGGACTATGCAGCAGGAATACAGAAACTTGTCACACGTTATGACAAATGCCTTAATTTGCTTGGAGATTATGTTGAGAAGTAGTTTAAAGTATCCTCTTTCAACTAAAATTTTTTATGTTTGTTAATATTTACTTTTGTGTCTTTATTTCACGAACGGGTACTACCTTCCGGATGACCCTCGTATTTTTCTGCTCTCTTTTCGGATGCCATTAACCTTTGATTTTTGAATCTGTGAAATCATTCTATCAATTAGTATACATATTTTAAAGTTGTTTTCATGCCTCTAATACCGTCTCACATGTTTTCTATCCATATAAATGGGTACATTCCTTTAGACAATGTAAGGGGCAAGTGAAATACGAAGCGAAATATCATCCGACGTTGGAAAATTATGTCGAACGAACAAATTGATCCCAAAGTTACAATATGTCGTAATAATTAGAAAATAAACATTTTAAATTTGCGATTAAATGTTTTTCAAATCTTGATAAATTATTTAATATTCTGTAAATACATAAACAATGCATTGCTAACGAATAAATCTATATTTAAATATACAGTAGAGGAAATTTCATTTGCCCTGTTTTGGGTACGTTCAAGTCTCGGTAAATTGAAACATTCTGGATAAAACTAGCTCCACATATTTTAAACGTGAATTTACAATCTTAGACGGGAGTAATCAAATAAGGCCGTTTACGCTACCAATCGTATTTCACATTACTAATTCATGCTGTGGGTGAGATAATGGTTTACTAAACTTAAGTTTCACCCACCCATAATTTCAATTAAATTCCTTTACTAAAATTTGTAGAAGAGAAATATTTAGGTGGTTTGGATTGAAAAGGCAACAGGACTAAAATCGTCAGAAATGCGTAAGCGAAATTCACCAATATTAATATTGGCTCGGATGCATAGCGATCAAAGTCGTCCGTTTTTATTGGATTCTAATTTTTGACGGTTCGCCGGAAGGAACAATGCGGAAATGAGCGTATCTATGGCGAATTAAAGTCGGGCCCTTGGCGTCGGAACCAATTAATCAACCTGTTTCGGTTCCTTTGATCCCACGATTTCCCCTCCCAATAAACTCTATAAACGAAAGATATCGAAAGCTCATGGAAGAGTGTGGGGGGAGGGGGAGATAGGAGGAAGAGAAAGAGAGGAGGAGGTTCTCTGATAGGATAGAAAGTATTGGCAGTCGTCGATTGCCACCTCTCACCTGTCCGCCAGTCCAGATCGGACTCGGAACGGTTTTTCCCATTCGCAAGAATGGCATTTTAGTCACCGTCCGAAACCTCTTCCTCCCGACGGCACTCCACCTTGGATTTATTCACCATTGATGGCTTCCTTCCCGCTGACTGCGTAAATCAACCTGGGCGGATCGAGGGAATTCATTCGGACGGTCCGGTCCAGCGTGCCGCATAATGCGCCCCGCGGGTCAAATGAAGGCGTTCGAAGGCGCTGCCCGTTCGACTTCCGATTCCAGGATTCGTGGGCTCACTCGATCAGATCGAAGTCATGAGCAGTCGCCGATGGGCTGGACGCGACGCGATCCCATCCGCCCATGCCATCGGAATGAACGGCGTCGTAGTTCCACGAGATCGATTCCTCGCTGGGCCCCTGTCGGGCTAACTAGCCACTAACTAAGACCATGTAATCACTATCGAGAAGAGCTGAGCGTGGGGCATGATGCAATGCAAATGTCCAAGAGACGATGTCATGAAATAAGAACCCATAAGAGGCCGATATTACGTCCTTCTCCAGCAATTTAGGGCTACGGTTTCTTCTGTTCTGATCTCCTTATTCCGCCTTACTGAACGAAGATCGGTCTAAAACAATTGCACGAAAGATTTTAGTATTCCATGAGAACATGTTACACCGACGCTTAATAAATTTGGACCAAGAATCACGCACAAAAATTCAATGGTGATGCATGGCAATGGTATGAATTTTTGGTTTCAAAAAGAATTATCTCATTATGGAATATTATGTGACTTGAACTACTCCATCAGGCCTAGTGAGACCTCTTTTCATTTATCAAATCCACAATCTTTTACATGATCTGATAAAAAATTGCTGAAATTATGTTCTCAATAACTTTCGACGTTTTCTACGGGGATCCGGATTTTCGCAAAGATGTCTTCTTCAGAATGGATAGTTCATGCACGTGTTCCATAAAATGCAAAATTAAGAATGCGAGATTTAAAAAAGCATGAATTTATTAAATGTGATAGAGAGGTAAAAATATGTGCCTTACGAAATACATCAAATCATTTAGATATTCAAATGGCCAAGCTGTTCTCCAAAATCAACCGTGTCTATGCATATTTTTTTAAATTCACCATTAGTTTAATTAATTAAGCATTCCTTATCACTTTTCAAGAAATTTCTTCAGATAACTACTTCAATGAGTATAATTAAGGATCCCAAAGTATCTAGAGGCGTGTTTCTTTAAATTTTATAATGAGCTAAGACAGATTATCAGCCCTTTCCTTTGCAGAGCTGAGGAGATTAAAGCGTATTTCACTTATTTGTAAGAACAATCGAAACTGAAGAGTCTTTGAACTATAGTCATTCAGAATTGTGCTCTGATATTTTAGATGAAAGTAATAACATTTTGATTCATCAGATATATTTTTCTAAAAAAACGATTAGAAAAAAGAAGTTCAAGAATGCTTTTACTCTACAATCAGTCACTCTTCTATCAGTTAATTTTAAATTAAACATTTTCTAGTTTTTTTTCGCTCCATGAAAAATCTTGTATCATTCCATGATGGAAAAAAATGTATGTTTGTTTTTTCTATTTTTTTAGAAATAGAGATTTTGATATATATATTTTGTTCAAAAAGCAATACATAGATAGATAAACGTCTTTATTCGTGCGAAATTAAGACGATAAGGCCCATTCTTTCATTTAATCCTTCGTACATAACGACAATAGTAATAATAAGGGAAAATATAAAATGTTGTAAAAAAACTAAAATGGTAAAATCATACATACAATAAAAGAAATAATCACAAGAAGTAATTTTGTTAGAAAACCCTAGATAGTTATATATTAAGTAATCAATAAGGATTATAAAAAATCAAAAAAGTCTAATAAAAGTCTAAAACTGTTTTTTTAAGCGTCAGATGATTCTTCAATCTCACATTAAATTCATTTTATTCGCTACATAAAATTGGAACTACAGAAGTGTATCACGAAACGAAGATATTTTTTTATGACTCAATATAAGATTACTTCATATAAGTTAACAATAACGGCAACTTATATCAATTGATAGTTAATTTTCCACTCTACAAATCAAATAATCAGGAGTAAGAAACAAGCTACCCTTATTGAAGGACTACATATATAGAAATTCTAAATTAATTACACGAAACATTGGTTATAATTATCAAACCTTTCTCAGATTTTTACCATAAGATTAGAATGCTAGAATCATTCCTTCGCTTAACCTTTTACAAATTCATATAATTTTTACTAGAACCTTTTTAATGCCCTAAAATATCTCCCGTTTGCTCTGCTCTTCTGGTAAAGCGATTTTGAGTTAATACCGTCTTAACCGTCGTACCTAAGCATACTAGAATACATTTTGACCTGTATGAAGAGAAACATGATAGACACTTCGAAATCCAATCAGGGTTTCTTCTAACCTTATGAAATCCTAAAACCTAACGAAAAATGATGGAAATTTCTCAACAAGACTTTTAAGAAGGTTATGCGCTAGGAACCACTTGCTGAATAAATGGTGAATGAACTTTGCCAAAAGTGAATAGGTGTCAAGCATTTATTTCTGTTACTATTAGAGGATTAGAAATGAAAAAGGAAGTCATGTAATTGCGTCATTTGAAGCTGAATGAATTACACCATTAAGCTAAATTCACAAAAAATAGTCAATGAGCGACATTTTTCCTGCATTTTGAATGATCCAGATTTAACGAAATATCAATAAATAGTCTGAGAGAACTTTCTAACCTATAAAAAAATACCTAAGACTCTCCTAAGATATATTTTCTGCTACTAGTAAACCAACACACATTATATTTCTTTTTTATTTCTTCCGATTGCTGAAAAGATCCTAACATTTCATTACCACAGCAATGTATTTCCATTATTTTCATTTTGTTTCAGAAATTTTTCTATTAATTTTTCCTCTACAGCAAACAGTCATAATGTATTAACGCTTCAACATGTTCGATTGGGTCACTTTCAATACGATAGACAGTAACCACACGCCCATGGCTGCTGTGGGACTTTAGCGGTAAATTTGTTCCCTGCGTTCAGCAACTTCCCGGAATCCGTTTGATTCACACTAAGGATATGACCCTGACATTAAACAGTGATATTTAGAAAATTCTTCCAAGGTTTGCAAATCTGGTCACAAAGTGGGGGAATAAAGCACTTAGCATCAATTTATCGTGAAAGATCGTAATTATACAACATTATTTTAATCATTTACGCAAACTTTTTACCTTGAAAAGGTAGCTCACCTAGCTCACATATTTTTCAAGTCAACTTTAATATGACCGTATTATTAACCTTTATTATTAACCCGAAAGTTAATTTGATAGGTGAGGTTAAAGCTTACCCAATACGAAGCCCAAAGGCGAGTGATTTAAAATCAGAGTAGTGGGGCCGGTTCCTTTCCCTGTGCCACCTACGGTTTCCGAGGAAGATTTGGTACTCAAAAATCAAACTGCTTGGGTGAAACTGAGGGTGCCCATGTGCGTCACCCGGAATTGAACACTGATCCTTCGATCATTAGCCCAGCGCTAATTCACCTTTGATAAAACAAAATAAAGGTTTCGCAAAAATGATGTCTCACTCTTCACAGAAACTAACGTATTAGACAGAATTTATTCAATACTTAGCATCTTGCATGCCTCATTAGAGTGCTTTGAATATGGAGTCGTATAAAAATTAATCCTACTTCCTTATATGAGAAATTAAAGTTTTTCTTCAATATATATAGAAATACATACTTATGTGAGTTCTTTTCAGCCCTCTTTAGGTGTGGTTTTATCAAACGCACCAAAATTTGGATACTATTCCAATGAATTGAGATTAAGTCCGTGAACATTCGTGAAACCTTTTCCCAAATGGGAAAATTCTGATCGCCGAGAGTTGAAAGGTTTATTACTTGATATTTATGGTGACTATGCCACTTATCTGTAAGGTTAAAAACGTATCGCTGCACTAAGATGCCGAAGAGAGGACATGGAAATCGCGGCCAGCTGTTCGGCGGCGAGGAACCCTGCGTGTCCCTGATAAATCGAATTCGTTAAATCCCGGCATTTTCACCGGTGGAGCGCAGAGGAGAAACTTCGCCTCCGTCCCGAAGGAGGATCTAATACGCCTTCCTTCCATTTAACCAATTTCCTTCGTGCACCCCAACCCACACCTCCCCCCCCCCTCACATCACACTCCTTACAAGATCCCGCCTTCGCGGGCACGTTCTCGCAATAACCAGTCACGCCGGTGAGCGCACATAAAATTACACATAAAGTACTACATACTACGGCTGAGTGTATACCTTCACATATATGTATGTACGGTTTATATATTGTCTCATGTAACGAGTCGGACAAGTGAGCGCGTGCAGGGTACGCAATGAGAGTGAATGGGGTGGGCGGTTAGCACGCGGGAGAAGTGTGTCCGGGTGCATTCAAGAGAGGAGCGAGGGAGAGAAAGAGGGAGGAAGTGGAAAAACCAGTCGGGGGCGGAAGGGGGAGAAAGGTCGGCGGCAACTGGACCGGCCGTGGCCGGCGAAGTTGCTCACCCGACCGCCCGCCAGACTGCTTTTCCCTCCAGGGCGGCGTGAAAGGGTTCGGGGGCGAGCATCCCGTCTCTGGTAAAGGGGTTTTCCGGAGTGGACGCTTGGGAGGAGGAGAACGATATTCTTTACGCGACGAGAATATAAGATGGAAGGAGGGCGAGGGGAGGAAAGAGGGAGAGGATAGAGAAACAAGGATGGTGACGTAATGCTTGTAGATGTCGGTAGTAAAAGCCGTAGTAGTGGAACTTACGAGTTTTCCCTATCCCTCCTCCTCCTCATTCTCATCATCATCATCAGGCCGCGTTACTCATAAAAGAGGAGGCAAACTTGTTCATCGACACTTTCAAAGCTGTCTCTCTCTCTCTCTCCCTCACTCAATGACGTCCCAAAGGAGATCTTATGTACGTGTCAGTTAAGTGAGAGTGCTTTCCTCTTAGTGCTTAATGATGGGTTACGCACCACGTGTTGAAATGCATGTGATTATGTCGTGACCGGCGCAACGAGCAACAATTTTCTCGCATAATAAGGTTAATCATGCGTATCAAGTTTGGACAGTGGTTTCACAGGGTATTTTAATTGCAGCAGTGTAAACCTGGCCACGATCGATAACTAGAAAGCATTTGCTTGGTGATCGGGCTCCATTTTGTAGGCTTCAGTGCTTAAACTGTGGTTTCGGGTTGGATGGCCACACCGAAAAGGGAAGACTCCTGGAATTTTATGATTACCTCAGATACGATTCATTTTTGATTCTCTAAATAAATGTGGAATCCCCGAAAGTGATGTTCCGATCCCGACATTTTAAGCCGTTGTTCAACCATTCCAAGCTACAGTATAGAAAATAATCAATACAATAATAACAGGTTTCCAGTAGACCACAATGTGTTCAAAAGCACGCAAGAGAAGCAAATGCAAAATCCGAAAAGTCTCATACCAGGCGTGGAATATCATAATATATTGTCCAAGCTAGAAATAAAAATTCTCAGCCTTAATTATTGTGTTAATTGTCTACTAGGAAAGAAGGTTTACGGTATTTAATTTAGGTCATTTAATATGCTGAACTGTCTCTATCGTAGCTTAAACCACATTTCCGTTAGAAATGGCGTCATTTACTCCACCGCAGACTACCGTTTTTGAGGAATGGCTACCAGCGTCAATAACTCCTCGTTCCTGCTTCAAATGGAAATGATTCGTGAACTCATTTTACAGACCGCCAGATTTTAATACAGTTGTTCTGCACAAGCTCGACGACCAAACATACACTCTCAGCAACAAACAGAGCAACAGTATTATTACAATCGCTGGTAAATAAAACAGTTTCTGGCGTAACTTGGTGGAAAATCTTCATACTGATGTTTTTATAAATCAAACCACTTTACTTTTCCACATAAAGTTTTTAATTTTCACAATCCAGGTTTCGTTATAGCATAACCATGTCAACCATTATAACATGATGATGATGTTATGCTATAACGAAACCTGGGTCGTGAAAATTAAAATGTTTATGTGGAAAAGTAGAGTGGTTTGATTTATAAAAACGTCAGTATAAAAACAATCGCTGGTGATAAAAATCTACCGTCAAGTGACTTAGACACGTACTGCGTAGGAAAATCTGCCAAAAACAGAGATACATGCAAGAACTCCTTCATATGGAAAAATACTCTTTAGAAGAAATTGTTAAATGACCAATTCGGGGCCAAAGCATATTTGATAGCTTTGTGCCTTCTACGACCGAAATCTTAACAAACATTGAAATAATGGTCGGAATCAGTGACCATAAGGCTATTTTTGTAGAGTTAAAAACTAAGTTCGTGAAAATTAATAAAGAAAAGCGTAAAATATACCTATTCAATAAGGCAAATTTTAACTGACTACGAGAATATTTGAAAAAAGAATTGCCAGAATACAAGACAAAAACACTGAAAACCGATACAGAGAACAGCTGGAATTATTTCTTAAATATTTTATGCGAAGGAATGAAGACGTACATCCCATCCAAACTTAAATGCGACAATAGGGAACCTAGATGGTACAACGGGGAAATAGGATCGGCATTAAGAAGGCCAAGAAGGCTACAGTCAAATTTTAAAAAGAGTTTAAAAAGTGACGACATTGTTTATGTGAATACATCAAAACAGAAACTTTAAGAATGTCGTAGTAAAACAAAAAGTATCATGCGCACAGCTCTACGCTCTTTTAAATCTATGCTAAGTGAATATCATGAGGAAAATCCAAAGTCATTCTGGTCCTATGTTAGGGAAATACAGGGTAAACGTCCAACTGTATATCTTTGAAGACAGACAACGTGGAAACAGCGTGAAAAAGGAAAATATTTTCAACAAGTTTTTCCATAGCGTCTACAATAAAGACACAAAGGCACCAAACGATCCTCCACACACACCCGGGGAACATACGAGCTATATAACACCGACCAAGAAAAGAATAGAACATCTGCTCAGTAGTATCAAAGCAAACAAAGCACCTGGGCCGAAGAAATACTTGCTAGAATATTTTAGAAATTAGCTGAAGATATTGCCACGTTTTTAGAAGTGGTTTTTCTAAAATCGATGGAAGAACTGTATAGTATCCGCCGTCACTTTGTGGAAACGATTCATAATGAATAAGAATTACTTAATTTTACCACACAATCCACACACACACAGATTGTGTGGAAAAATTAAGTAATTCTCATTCATCATCGATGGAAGAAGTTTCAGTTCCACGCGATTGGAAGCTAGCCCATATGACTCTCATCAATAAAGGCGGCGATAGGGATAAACCAACCAATTACCTACCCATTTCCTTAAAATAGATCCCTTGTAAAATATTAGAATACATTATTATTAGTAATATTATGAGCTTTCTTGATAGTAGGAAAATACTTTGCCACAACCAGCACGAATTTACGAAGAGCAAATCGCAAACAAATAGTAGGCATCGATGGGTTGGGCCCGACGGATAGGGATGTAACTTCGAGCGTCCCTCAGGGAAGTGTAATATATTGTGCTTATATAATAGTGCTTCTATACTTAATCAGGCTTAGTACTGGGTGAAATTCACCTACCAAACCGTCCTTCGGGTTGATCACTGTGTTTATGGTTTTTTTTATTGTTGACTTAAGCGCACACGTTAGTTGAAATCTCAGATTAATCACTGACGACAGGTGGTATACGGGAAATAAGGAGCCAACTAGATCGCGACCTACTCTTTAGAGACAAACTCAATCTCGAATCGGTGCAAGGAATGAGGATTAATGCTTAATGTTGAAAAATGCGCAGTTTTGAAATTTTGGAACAAAGGAAGTGGCAAACAGTGCATAAACTATGAAATAGTGTTCAGTGCTAACTACGGCCAGTCAAGTTAAGTATTTGGGGATAGTTCTAAAACCACTCCGTTCATGGGAAGCACATTTTTATTATTATTAGGTAATCTACCGGTTAAGGTAGGTTTTTGGGTGGACACAACTATCAAATAAACATTTTGTCACTCCAAACAAAACCCAATCCAGCAACCTAATCTACATCAGGTCCCACTTCATCTCCGCGTACTTCCTCCCTTCATCCCGTCCAGCATCCCTATCCTGTTCCTGCCCTTTCCTCGCTTGCCCAACATTCTCCCCTCTATTACCTTCTTCAACATTCCACTACCGCTCAATACGCCTTTCATCCATTTTTCCTGCCTCCATAGGGAGCAAATATCAGGACAATATGCGGATTCGTTTTAAAGAAACTCGGCTTAATTGAACTGGTGGTGGGGAAATGTAATGAGAAAGTTAAAGAAAGGTGTTATTTTGCTGAAGTTAGATCTCATTTGGAATACGCTACAAGTGTTTGGCATCCTTGGGAAAAAATTTTGCAAAAAGAATTAGATAAAGTCCAGAGTGAGTCTGCCAGATTCGTTAAGAATTGTTATAATAAGAACTCATGTGTGACAGATCTCTTAGGGGATTTATGTTGGGAGCCACTTAAGATACGAAGACAACAATTGAGACTTAGACTTTTAAAAAGAACAAACGAGTTTAACAATTGGCACTAAAGGAAATATAATGGCCCCACACACTACACTAGGTATATCAGACCACAAAAATAAAATGGAGGGGATAGATTACAGTACAGACATACAAATACTAATTGTTTCCCCAAACATTCAGAAATCATAATAGCAAGAAACCGAAGTCACTTTAGAAATATTAAAAAAACGCATAGTGTACAAGTTGGAACAAAATTAAACATTGCAAAGATATCAGGTATATTTGTAGGTGCATGTGTATGTTAGTTGGTAGTGTGTGTGTTTGCATATGTGGGGGTGCAAGGGTTTTTGCATGGATGTATGCTAAGATCTGGTGCTTTCCCGGCGTATTTGCTTCATGAAGGATTCTCGGGACTACCACCGGGTCAGGGGTTCCATGTCCCATGAGGAACCCTGAAGACGATGCTCGAGTCGGGCATCGAAATATCGGCCAACATGGACCCCTGACCCGTTGGAAGACTCAAGAATCCTTCATGAAATTAATGTATACTGTGTTTTGTTTGTGGACTGTGTAAATTTGAGGCTTTTGCAAACGGTTTTTTTTCTTAATTACGGGTGGTGCTTTAACAACTCCTGCCACAACCTCTTGCGCTTGCGGGGTATTAAGTAAATGTATATGTACGACATAACTGCTTTCACTGTAATGCCTACATGGATTTTTGCATAAGAGATTCACGCTTTCTTCCAAATATTCTCTAACTTTCTACATTCTCGATCACGAATCATTTGTTACGTTGTTTATGAAACACCCCAGTCTATACTGATTTGCTTGATTGGTCTACTATAATTCACTCTATTTTTCTCATTCTACGCAGTACTTCATTAAGTAACCTTACCGGCCGCAATGTCAATGATATCTTCCTGATGAATGATATCTCTTAGGCTAGAGGATTCACGTAGAATCATAATGTAAAGACAAGGTTACTTAGCAAGATTGAGAAGAAATAGAATTCCACTGACCCACCAGTCACGACGATATTTGGTTTCTGGATCGAGAGGAAGTTCCCAACTCTCACGAAAATGCTTTTATTCATACTCATTCTTGATCTCTTGGCGATAACAAGGGTTTCTGTTCAAAATCAATTATTGCAACCAAAGGTTTATTGCCTCGCTATTTAATATATCGTATTGTTGCCATCATCCCTCTTTGGATACGTAACTATATTTTTAAAAGAATATTTTGAACGCGAAAGAGTAATTCCTATCCAGCTTGAAAAAAGAAGTAAATGGATAGGGATTGATTAACCTAAACTTTATTTTAATGCTCTTTGAGCTCGTTCAAATTGTTACATTAAATTTCTGAGATTCATAACGACTACGGAAAGAAAACAACTAAATAAATGTTCCTTGTAAACACATTTCAAACGCTTTCAATGACGATCAGGTAGCAACCTGACTGAGAAAATTAATTTGAAGAACATGGGAATAAGAAAGTCGAGTTTTACTGGACCAAATGGTATAAAATCCATATGAACCTGCAACCAGCATTAATGGTAATTTCCCAGCTCTTGGAAAATCATATACCTCTAGACCAAATAGTTCTGAGGGATTTTTGCCTTAGTGGACTTAGTGGACTTGGAGGCTTAAGACTTAGAAGACGATGGTTAATTAAACAAATAATATAGTAAAATACCTGTAGCAATAACTTATTCCAATAGCTTGTCAAGTTTTGACTCTTTCCATACCGAAATAAAAGATTGGAGACGATGGGAATGCAGTGTTCCAGAAAAATGCTCAAAATAAATGGACGCAGTACCAAAAGAAGAAATACTTAAAAGTATGGGTGAAGAGAATGGCCTATGGATGAAACTAACAAGAAGAAGAAGAAAAGTGATTGGACATCTCCTAATACACGATAGTTTATTGAAGGCCGTAATCAAAGGGAGCATGGCGAGGAAGAATTATCGAGGTAAGTCTAAAATGAACTAAGAGGGCCAGGAAATGGAAAACATCGGTGCAAGACTGGATGAGAGAATTAGGAGATCGGCAGGGGTTAGATCAGTTTGGAGAGCTTCTATAAACCAATTCCCGTATTGATGACTAATATTGAAGATACGTAAATATATATATATATATATATATAGAATTAAGGTACTTGAAAATAAGATTTACAGATACAGAAGAAAAATCCATTATTATTTTTACACAGGCGTGATGAAAAAACATAGCAGCACATAAAATAACGAAACTCACACGTACGCCATATAGAATTTTCATTGACAATAGAATTAAGGAAAGGATTGTCAAAATAAATTGATTTTATACTCAACAATATTATTATATTTCATTCTTATAGAACTTTTCAAACGGCTCCTTCACTCAAATAGTTCGCGTATTTATTGAAAAGAAATATTAAGAACTGAATATATTTAAAATGCATTAAATCATTCATTTAATCTAACTCATCATCGTGCACAGGATCATAAATTATTCTACGCACAGAAAACTAATCATGATTTTTTTTTCGCTTGAAATATCTACTTGAAATTGCCCAAGACCTTTTCCAAGAGGATAAATATAATTCATGTTCCAGGGAAGATAACTTTACCTATTCAAATTATAAAATGCTACAAGTTACTCGTAATTTTTTATATTTTGTTGCATTAGACCATATAGTCCCATACAAAACTGCTACGCTCACGCTTCTTTAACTTGCCTAGGTTTAAGAATTAAGATCAATGACTAAACTGCACAGCCTAAAAAATTATATAATATTTAACAATTAGATACCCTAACATTTAAATACAAATTGACCTCAATCTAGCAAACATATTTCGAGATGAAAATTGCGTAAAACGGTGACTTAAGAACCGAATATAAGGAAATGAAGGCATAAAATTAATTTAGTGCTAAGGGAATTAAATAATTTAGTGTAATGATACCGAATGCCCAAATAAGGCATAACTAAGACCTGATTGAAAATATCAAATATATTTCTATACAACACTTGAACGGCACAAAAATACAAATATGTATTTTTTTTAAATACGTAAAAGGACACTCGCATTAATGAAAACTAATGCGTGTATTGCAGAAAATAGGAATGGATTGGAGGGACAGGAGGCTATTCCGCAACCTGTACATGTCTCAGACTGCTCAGGTGCGAGTGGGAAATGAAGAGTCCGGATGGGAAGTGTTAGGAAAAGGTGTAAGGCAGGGTTACCCATTGTCACCGGTGCTACTCAAAGTATATGTTTAGGAAATGATTAAAGAGGAATGGGAAAAACTGAACGTAGGAATGAAAGTCGGACGGGAATTCATAATATCAGGTGAATGATGCTGATGAACAGGCTCCAGTTTGTCAGTCAACCAAGGGGTTGCAAACTTTGCTGAGTGAATTGGAAATTCAGGGCAACAGAAATTTGGTGACAATCAATATTAATAAATCAAATGTTATGCGATTTTCCAGAAAGAAAATGGCTAAGCTAAACATAAAAATAGGAGTAAAAAAATAGGGCAGGTAGAAAAATTTACGTATCTCGGAAGTGTTTTGGACCAACACGGTCAAAGTAGGAGGGACGTAAGGAGAAGTATTTTGCTAGGCAAAGAGGCTTTCACAAGGAGGAGGGAGTTGATGATGGGGGCGTTGAGTAAGGATGTTAAGAAAAGACTCGTTAAAACGTAGATATGGAGCGTAGTTATATACTGTGTAGAAAATGACAACTGAAGCAGGAGGATAGAAGTAGATTGGACGCTTTTGAAATGTGGGTGTGGAGAAGGATGAAGATGGTAAAATTGACCGAAAGGAACACAAAATAAGGAAGTACTAGGGATGGTGGGCGAGGAGCAGTGTTTGTTGGGAGAAATTCTACGGATGCAGGAAAAACGAATGAAGGACGTATTGATCGGCAGTGGGATGCTGAAAACTGTAATAGACGGGAGAATATTAGGCAAACGAGGGAAGGGCAGGAACAGTATAGGTATGTTGGACGAGATGAAGGGAGGAAGGAAGTACACAGAGATGAAGAGGGACCTGATGTAGAGTAGTTTGCTGGATTGTGTTTTGTTAGGAGTCACAAAATATTTATTTGGTAGCTGTGTCCATCCAAAACCTACCTTTGCCGGTAGATTACTTATAATATTAATATATTTCCTCCCCATCTACACAAGTGGAGATGCATGTGTTTAAAGATATCAATAGAGAGAAGAGTTACTTTTGATTAAGAGGGGATATATTGAAACTGGTTCATTATTTAAAAAATAAGTATGAAAATCATCAAGGGGTTTTAAATCACAATGAGTCCACCTCATTACGGGGTCTACAATTAAGTATGTATTATCCAGTTTCTTTTTTTTTCTTATTTTTAATAATTAGCGGACTGAGAAGATTCCTGGGCAATTTAGCGATACAAAATAAGAATAAAGTAGCACATGAATGTAAGTGATTGAAGTAAGAAAATCAAATGAATACTCAGCAAAGGTACTTGAAGCAGATGGTTGTTCTCTTGAATCGACGATCATGAGCAAAATTTAACAAATAATTTCGGGAATTCCAAAATCCTGGCGGAGATTATTAAGAGCTTAAATTTATCAACTCCAATTTTGCGACAGCGGGAAAGACAAGACCAGAAGATAACGTTCGATAGTTCGAAATGTTTATTACATCTACGCTAATAATGCATCTCACTGTATAATGACAAGGCATGCTGCCGCCATTTCTATCAAATTGATTGAATTGCATCATCACTTTTAAGAGGATAGCGGCAAGGTCCCAAAACCATTAAAATTCGTGTTCCTGCGCTGCTGTTTCCGAATAATCAAGTGATTTCGCCACGGAGAGGGTACGGCTTGATTCGGTTTGGAATTCGGCTTGGCCATATCCGTTTCCTATTTTCATATGGATTGAGCAAGCGTTACTTCTGCAGAAAACGTCCATAAACCCGCTTGATTGGGCTCTGTTACTTCACTCACTTTAAAGTCGAAATAACACGAATGTAATCATTTATCGATCTCGTCAGCGTCACACAGAGACGAGGCAAAATCAAATTAATACGTGAATACAATCTAAAAAATATTACTCACCTCCGTAATTGAATGTCTATTTTTTTGAAGCTGCGTGAAACGCTTGTGTTCCTTTTCGAAGCCTTCTAATAGAATACTCTACGGCAGCGCATATGGGGTAATTCACTTTCCTCAGAAATGCAATAGCATGGTTTGTCTCTTTTCATTTGTATTTCGGACTCAGCAAAGGAAGGAGCAAATATTGGACGACTTTCGGCGATGGTATTTTCCCACCCGGATAGAGTAAATTTCATTGCAGCTAAAGGACAACGGAACTGTAGATAGGTGTCCAAAACGATGAATCAAAAACTACGATTCGAGTGTAGAGAAAAAAATGTTCAAATGTACAGAGGGCACTAATAAGTCTAAAAAGACAAAAAGATGACGAAAGGAAGGAAGGAAAAAGACGAAACGTTGATTTTCCATGGTGACAAGGCTACTGCCTTAATGCTGCGAGAGTCCACTATGACAGATTAAATGGGAGCCACTGCTCCTAACCAAAGGTAGCTAGCTAGCTATGGCAGTAATAATGGATGGCAAAAAAATTTGTGAATCTATTGAATCAAGAAGAATAAAATCACTTCCTATACTTCCACACATAACTTATTTTACCGATCATGGTTTCGACACCGAGTGCCTAAGTCATTTTTCGGTCGATCATCGTGCCCTTAATTTTTAAGTTAAAACGGTATTAGAACACTATTTTTACTTACCCTTGCAGGGGTAAAATCAAAATACTGTATAATTTTCATTAAATTTGGATTATTATAATGTTTTAATAATTATTGAAATTCTATACCATTTTTACTTTGACAAATCGTGTTGTATGTAACGTTTAGGTTTAGCATAATGACCATTTCAATATACATTTCATTTTTATGGCCTTCATACATTATTTGTTAATAGAAATCATAAATTTAAGTTGCCACATTTGATATCTGCCCCATTACGAATACGAATTTTCAGGTATTTATCCAAACAGGCATCTATTATAGAAATTATATTAGGATGGGCCAAAAAGTCGGTAATTTTCAGACAGAGTTTTCCTATGCAATAGTTTTCATTTGACGTCAATATCATCCACGAAAAATAATTTCCAAATCAGTTAATGTCTAGTCTTTCACTTAGCTCCTGAATTCTGCAGTATTTGGACAATTCAGACGAAGTTAGCCGTTAAATTATCTATATTTATCATTATTTACTTTAAGAAAATTTCCAATAAATATAATTAATACGTCCAAAAATAATTTTGAACGCCCACGGTAAATTAAGAATATTATGTACTCAAATATGTGATGCTTTCTCTAAATGAATACCTGCTGCTACAAAATGATTATAAAATGTCTTTGTTGATATTCTCCCACCTTAAGATGTTTTCTAGATCCGCTACAATGAATAGGTGAAAAAATCATCAGCGTTAACCTCTTCACACGTATGTTACATACAGGATAATAGATCTTAAGATGATCTTGATCTAAAAAAGATGATCATGATCTGATCCTGTAAGAAGATCTTAGATCTAAAAGATAATATATATACAAAAAACAATTATATACAAAATTATACATGTATGATATCTACATATATATTACATTTTTTTATATATATTTAATATTTTGCCATGCCTCCATGCCCCTGAAAGTTTGAATTTTATGGAAAATTCAGGAAAAATATACCACTGAGTACCCTCGCGTATGTATAGATGGTGGAATATTTGAAGAACCGAAGCATTCTCTGCACAAACAAAAACTTGCAGTCTTCCCCGCAAAAATTTCAAAACCTATTGATGGCACAATTTATTTTTTTCGTTTGAAATTTGACGACAAAAAATGCGCAATTTTTTTCAATAATTAAAAAAAATCATTTTTTTTAATATTTCTGAAAATCTCATCCTTCCTGCTACGCCATAGGACCGTGATCCATACCTTACAAATCCCAATTTTGGAAATCAATTTGTAATCAAGGAAATGTTCTCTGAGTAGTTTTGGAACTTCCTGACCTATTCGTCATTAGTAAATCGTATAAGTAAAGATTCTATGAGATGGGAAGGAGGTGATCCATAGTGTTACATGAGTTAAGTAGTAGTATTTTTAGAGACTATTATATTGTTGTAGAAGGATTAAGTACACAACATACGTGAAAGATGAACCTAAGAACTTAAGTGAAACAGATGAATTTTCTGAAAAAGATATCTCATCCAATTGAAAAACATATGTATTTTCTTGTATTCACCACGTAAGAGATATTTTATTTTAGATCGAGGCGCTACATCACTGACATCACATCACTGGCACTTGGTCTTTTATTAAGCTACCACAACTGAAAAATACAACTCGCTCTAGCAAAAGTATCGTGAGCAGAGAAAATGAGAAGTTGGCATAATTTGATTGAAATAACTTGCGGGTTCTATTGTAACTCGATGAAGAAAATTCTCTACTTAACTGTGGGCGAGAAATTAAGAACATTTGAATAGCACGTTACATTTCTCGATGAGCATCCTTGTTATGAAGAGCACGTGACATCCGTAATAGGTCAAGGTGTGAGGTGGACGGATGTAAATATGAAAATTTTTGGCAGAGAAGAATAGTTATAAGACTAATGGCCTGTAGTATAATTTCAACGCCACGGTTGTTAACAATGGAAAGCATTACACAAGTTTTGCATAAATAGGTATAGGTAACAATTTTTTCCTTACAGATTCATGACCGAATAATTTTTACTCTTTGAAATTTGATACTAGACAATAAATGAAAATGCCAATGAAATAATTGAAGCCCCTCCAATATTAATTAATGTTGTTTTCACGATCTACTAATAAAGTGGAGAGTTTCAAAATTTTATGCATACAGAATATATCCTTGATTTCCAAAATCAGGATTCCATATCACGGTGATGGGCCTTAGCAGGATGGATGAAATATGTAGAAAATATTTTCATTTAAAAATTTAAATGTTTTCATACAACTGCTAAAAATGACACATTTATATCATATAATGTCGCAATAGGGCGAAAGTCTGTTTTTGGATGGGTCACCTTCTACGTTTATTATTAATTCTCTGGTCAAAAAGATTAAAAAAGAAAATTATGTTGTTAGTAAATATTTGAGACTTAGCAAAAAAACTTAAATGTATCTGCAAGCGGCTCTAATAGTGGGTTAAGACCGTTATAATTGACAAATTAAGGGTTAGACCGAAACATAACTTATTTTTTACAGAATTCAAAAAGGTTTGCACTCTCTGTAGTCCGTTAAAATCGTAGTGTTCTACTATTTAACTACTTTCTTTAAATGTATTGTATTATTTTCATTAATGTCAAACTTAATATTTCGGGTGTTACGAACGATTAATGCTCCATTAAACAGAATAATGGTAAATACGAGGGTAGGCAGAAAACTGATGCACGCATGCATGTAGACCACTAACAAAATAACTTTCAGAAACATTTCTGGTGGCATGTGAGAGTAACATTCACCCTCAACATGTATGCGCAGGATTGAGGTCTGGACTATTCGGTGTATTTTGAGAAGCGGAAGTATGGAGACGTGTTCTAGTGCTATGTCAACGCAAGTTAAACAACGTTTTGCTGTCGAATTTTTAACTGCTGAATAAGGAATCCTACAGAGATTCAAGGTCGTTTAAAGGCTGTTTATGGTAACGATGCTGTTGATAGGTCTACTGTAAATCGATGGGTACTAAAATTTCCTGGTTGCGAGCCTGGAAGAGCAATAATTGTTTATGAAACTTCTTTTGACTTTGTTTTGGGATGCTCACCGAGTTTGTGTCCGATTTTCTGGAACGAGGGGCAACGGTAAATTCTTCTCAGTACATTTCGTTTCTAAAACACCTCCGATGTCGAGTTTGTAAAAGCAGCCTGGTGTCAATAATCTTGCAACATGACAACGGTCGTCCACACGCCTCGCTCGCAACTAGAGAGGCTCTTCGAAACCTGAAAGTTGAACTGATTTCACACCCTCCTCATTCCCCCCATCTTGAGCCTTGCGATTTTTATTTTTTTCCTCATCTCAATACACATCAAGGATAATCATTACACCTCGGACGATGAGGTGAGGGCAGCTGTCAAGTCTCGGATTCGAGAAAAGTCGTAAGAGTTTTTCAGTGACGTAATGAAAAACTTGTTACACGTTGGAAGAAATGTGTTAGCTTTAACGGTGACTATGTTGAAAAATAAATATATGATTTTGAAATTTAAGATTTGTACTTCAATTTACTCTTTTCCCGATCTTGCTATTTGTTTTTGTTTGTGGTCTACAATCATTTGCGTGGATTAGTTTTCATCCTACCCTCGTAACATTTTACATAGGTGACTGATTTCGTTTTAAGTTGATTTGTTACACTCAGTTATGTCAAGATGAAACAAATTCTCATCAACAGTCATATTTAACAGACAGACTTATTGATTTATCCTCAAAAAGTTATAAACCTCCAAGGTGAAATGAAATTGATATATTACCTTATTTTCAAATCAAGAAACAAAAATTAAAATATCGTTTGTTTCGGAAAATATATTAAATGAAAGTCCATATTATGCATTATTAAAGACTAAGTCATTTTCATGAGCAATTCTCTCGTCTCTCTAAATTTCCTGTATCCACAAATAATACGTAGTTTGTTTTACTTTTACAATAGCTTTAAGTGCCAGTCTAGAGATTGACATTAATATGACCCAATACTGATAGCTCCCAAATAATATATTTCAAAGAGGCGCCTAAATTTTGACATCTCAGTCTATTGTTCACTTATTGAAGGATTATTTTTACTAATAGAAAGAGTAGTTTTGAATTTAAAGGTTAGTTTTTATCAAACTGAAGGGCTGTTTACTTCACTGGAGACCAGTTTTATTATTGAAATCGGTGTAAATAAAATAATTGAGCAAAAACGCAAACAAACGAAAAACTTCACCAGAAATCAAAATATAGGAAAGCACCAATACCATTAGTCCAAGCGATCTAAATGTTGGCTAGATTACTTAGCTCTGCGCCCGTGATAAGTTCTGCGAAACATCCTCAAGGTACTGAATCCCAGATTATTATAAGCTGTTTTGTATTAAATATTGAACATTTTAGTTAAACATTTGACCACGTCACCGTTTATTCGGACCCGTTTCCATATCTGCTTGAGATGATTCTGGTATTTTAGCTTGGAAAAGTTTTCCTACATATTTTTGAGCAATTCTTAATTTCGTTAGTTTTTTACAAACATATCCGTTATTATTTCAGAGAGATATCCTTGAAGCTTTATTCTGGTTAGGCACAGATTTTGGAAGGGCGTGAGTAATGTCACAGATGATAATCAATTTCAACCGAACAAACTTTATAAGGTGATTGAGAAACGGATCGCCGTAGAAATGGAGAAACGTTAATCGCCAAAATATTAGGACAAAAAATAATGTAGGTGCAATAGCTTTTCTATCTAAGAAGTGTTATTCTCCAAGAGGTAAAACTAGTTTTGTCATTAGAAGAATAATTCTGTGAAGCAAAGAAGCTTTCAAAAGGAGGAGAGTATGGAGGAGGGTTTAGGAGGAGGTTATGGCGGGGCTGTCGAAAAAAAGTTAAGGATATACTAGAAAACGTTTATATGGAGTGAGGGTTACGATGCGGAGTCATGGTAAATGAAGCACGCTGATAGGCGTATACTGAAGGATTTTGAAATGTGCGAGGAGAATGATTAAAAAGTTGGATGAATGAACAAAAAAACAAGCCCAGAATTACTACGTATGGTGGGTGATGAGAGTGGATTGTTGGAAGAAATTCCAAGGAGGCAGGAAAAGCATACATGTTTTCCGAACATTTTAATTTGTGATCAAATGTTGAAGACTGTATTAGCGGGGTGAATTTTAGGCAAGCGAGGTAAGGGTAGTCAAAGATTAGGCATGTTGGATGGATTGAAGAGATGTAGGATGTTGAGGAATGAAGGAATATTACAATGTGGGTGGACAGGTTTTGTTTTGTTAGGTAGGCAAGGCAAGAAATGTAGCGGCGTTCAGTCTATGTCTATGCAAAACCAACCTTAAACGGTAGACTACCAAATAATAACAAATTTTTCCCTTTCCTTTTCCAAAAATAATTACGCATCCTACCTTTTATGTTTTCCACAATAAATTAGCTAATGAATGCAGAATTACGAAGACATTAGAAGCCATATAATGGTACGCTCACCGAAATCAGACTTCGATCGATTCTACTTTTTGTGCCAGGAGGGGCTCTCCTATTTTTTCTCTCATAACCTGTGCAGGTTCCTTTGATTACATATATATTTCATGTTTTAAATGTATTTATCACCACTTGCTTCCAATGAATGTTCCAGCACTTATTTACTCGGTTGCACTCGAACCGATAACATTTTATCCTCCATTTCCTTCCAATTGTTTATTGAGGCAGGAAATAAGTAGGACACGAGTACTCGTACTTCCTCGTCTGTTCTTATTCCAGCACCTTCCATTGAATCACTAATTCTTATAGGTGCATATTTAACTCAATGCTGTTGTGTCTTCGTACATTTGATCATTTTTTGACTTCCTATTCATTCAAAACTATTAATTAGGTGAAAGTTCCTTTCCATTTGCAACCTGAAACACTGTATCTACACTGCTTCATTAAAATGCATTGTTTTGTATGTTCCCTCTCTAGCTTAAATGACAAGATTTGCGGTCGCAAATTTGTTCTCCTTCCAATTTTCTTCATTTTTCCTTCTATAACTCCAATTTTTACATTAGAGAGAATATGAAAAGGTAGCTCTTGTAAAAAATAACTGTTTCTATTTTACATCGAAGGTAATCATTTTGTACTCGACATCGGTAGTAAAAGATGCCTCCTGGCGTCGCTTTTCTCTATTTTTGCTCCCCCCGCCTTTTACGATATACCCGGACCACTCTATCCAATTGTGAATTTCATTGTTTTTGCTAAATAATCACTGAGTTGTCATTGTCGCGTTTTTGGTAATCTTCAATCATCGATGATTTTCCTTATTTTCAGTTTTCCTCCCGAGATTTCTTGTACATTTGTCTCCTGTGTTTTCTCAATGCATTCAAATAAATCCTTTTCATCCTAAAACGTTATCATTCTAAGTTTATACTTATCATTGATTATCCCACCAAAAAAATACCCCTTGTATTTTCTATTCCTTTCCTTTTTCTTTTTAAAATGCTTCGGTTCTCTCTAATCGTGATTTATTTATTGAATACATCGATCGGCGGAACAGGATCCATAAAAATTGTGTTTACTTTAGTTTTAGCCACGTTTAAAAGACATGCGTGTTCAGAAATTGAGGCTTTATATTCCAATTTCTTCACAATTTGGTCTTCATATATTTCTTAAGGGTATTTTAGAATGGATATTTATGTAAATTGTAAAACTAACGTAATTGAGTAGTTTCTTTAAGCATTTTCAATGACTCCAAATCAGGTGTAATTTGATTCGAATACTTTTAATGGTCGGAGAATTGGCTCTTTCAGAAAGTAAAACATAGAAATTTGTAATCCCATAAAGGTTAATATTTCTATTTTCAATAAACTAAGCAATATATAATTTATTTGATGTATAATCGTTAATATTGTAATAATTTTCGCAAACCTAGCAAACCGAGACGTAAAATTAGAAGACCTTTTCTATCACTTGGCCTGGTGTATTTTCATCCTGGTTTTACTCCTTAGGACCAATTTAATACAAAATAATGGATATATTCGAATCTTTGTTTGTAAATAGCTGACTGCAGATTCTGGATTATTTTTAATCTATCTCAGCTTACCTTACTTTAGTCAGAACATTACTAATTCATTCCAATTTTCAGTTTACCTATTTGGATAAATGACTCAGCATCTAACATAGCATGAAAACAGTTTTGAACTACGTGGCATGGTATCAGCTTTTATAAAAAATAAGAGCATCCGGAAATAAATATAAATTATGTAGAATATTTTTATTTATGTATGAGCTAATTGATAGACAGGGAAACAAAAAAATTACTCTGCTTTTATTTACAAAATTGTGAGTATGATCCCTAGGCCACCTCGCGGCTATGAAATACAATATTATTGAGCACGTTTACAAAATTTTTAAGCTTGTATTCTTAATCATAAACGCTAGAGCGGATAGTAAAACCGATTGGTTATTTAATTATCATATGACATACGCTCTACATATAAATTTCATTCGTTTATATATATGAAGTACTAAGGAAAACACTTTCCCATGAATTTCAAAACAAATTATTACCTTTAAGTTTGGTGGCATTTACAAGACTACCATTCTAACACAATCAGCTCATCCAGGTAAATGCCGGAAAAATTTAGGAAATGATTTTACTTATCTTTTGATACTTGTCAAATAATCAGGTGAAATAAAAGACCCTTAACCATAGAATTATCCACATACCCTAATAGCATTATAGAAAAACTAACTTCTTGAGACCTCGCATGTGATCCCTATAGAAAATTTTAAAATATTCATGGCATTTGACGAAACCTTTCCACAATATTTTATATACAAACTAGCCATATTTACATGGGTTTCTAAGAAACATCCATATTATTTAACCTAACGAAATGACAGGTTAGTGATCATGTATTAACTTGGCTAAATCCTTTGAGCTAAATATGAACACCCAAATCACAACACGAGGCTCAGTACCTAATTAAATCGGAAATTTCATTCAACACCTATGTCAGTGGTCAGAAGACTGCATTTTTGGGATATTTTTCTCTCTAGAAGGAAGACAATGGTTTTTTTTCACAGTGATCTAATTTCATTTGCCTTCTCAGTTGCGGGGTTTGCGGACGCAGGTTCCAATGCCGTATTTTTTATAGGAACTGGATTAAAATGCATTTTCATCAATTATAGGGGGATCGGAATTGCACGGTAGCTAAAATACAGGCTTCCCACCGAGAGGATTCGAATCCTGGAGACAAAAAATACTTTTCAGCCATATCCCGATTCCTACTAGAGGTGCTTTGTGGAGAGAACTTGGAGTGAGTAGGCCGTCCACCGGATGGGACGTTACACTGCGGAACCCTTCGCGCCTTTCGATAAGAGTAGGCTAATGCCGACGCCGATAAGAGTAGACTAATGTTTCTCTTTCCCATCCATCTCTAATGGCACAAATGACCTTAGCTGTCGGTTGCCTCTCATAAAAAATACACCTACTATCCATTACAGCGCAAAAACTAACCCATTTTTCGGAGAACCTCACTTAAAAATTTCATCATGATCTTCCGCACAAGAAACATGTTTAAAATGTTGAGATTAATTAACTAACTTCGATAAAACGTACTCAGAATGTAGGAAAATCCCATAGACTGTTATTTTCAATGTTTGCACACATTGAATCGACTAATTACGGATTGACATTCAATGGTATAAAACTAGAACTACGGAAAAGACACGCAGAAAATGTCACTAGGATACCTCATAACCGTAATAAAATAGAACAGAAGCATCTATCCGTTTTCGTAACTGTGTGTAAATCCTCACATTTGATAGAGCTCTTGAATGAACGTGAGAACAACAGCGCGCGAGACTCCAAACAGGAAATCGCTCATAACCGTAGACCTCTCTCCGCAGCATGGTGAAGAGAGAGGAAGGAAGATGCAATGCAGTCAATGGGGCCGACGACGTACGACGCCACTCACCCCCGTTGTTTTGACTCCGAAACTTTACGAAACGGAGGTTGGCGGAGAAGAAGAGAGCGACCTTCGACGCCGGGGGTGGGAAGGAGGCTTAAGTGAAGGAGGGATGGTGGCGCGGAATTGGAAGGGGAAATCCTGCGGGGTAAGGATGAGAAATCGAAGATGTAGGAGAGAGAGAGAGAGAGGAGAATTCTCCCGAAAGGGAAAAGTGGGAGGGATCAACGCCCCAGAAGTTTCGGGGGTGTCAGGGGTTAAGAATGAGGAGGGGGAGGTGGTATGGAGAGACGATGACTCTGGGGAGAGGATTCGCACGCGACCTTGTGTGTGTGTGTGTGTGTGACGGCGGTAAGGTGAATCACTTTAACACCTGGGGGCCTTAATAAAAGGAGAAAGGAAGGAAGGAGGAGGAATGAGGTGAAATGGGGGCGTGGGGAGGGTCGAGACGAGCGCCCCACCCTTTCTGACCCCCTGAACGTCGTAGATATCCCGTGGGAGGGTGAGCCGCGAGGGGGTGGGCGCTGGGCGGAGGAGGAGGCATGCTGTGGTTCGGCTCGCAGGAAGAGAAAGGGCGGGAGAAATGTGGGGTTGGGAGGGGGATGGGAAAGCGTAAGTTAAAGGGGGAGGGAGAGGAAAGGGGAAGTGAAAGCATTACCGGTCTAGGAGACTGGAGAGAAAGTGCAAGGTGCAAGGTTAATGCGTACTATCGCCGCTGCGGTGCAAATCAAGTTTTGCGCCTGCAAGAACGCCGGAGAAGAGACCATTATAAGGAGGGAATGTTTTTTTTTCCCGGGGGATGGGGCAGGGGGGAGGAAGAAGGGTGGGCGAGAAGGAGTAGAGAGAAAGGAAACATCGAATCTGGTTTCTCACCCGACTCTCCTCCATCCCCCACCACAATCTCGCCCAGTCTCTCCCGTTACGCAAGGTCCCGACCCTCTCAATATCCTTCTCGTGTTTATACACACGCACACACACATATATATAAGAGCACCCCTTTAAGGAAGGGTTTTATTAATGGGAAGACGTTTCGCGTGGGAGTGAGACGGCGGCGGAGTCGGACGGCCCGTCTGCCGCTTCTCGTCCCCCTTCAGGTTCCCTCTAGCCATCTCCTGTTGCCGGGGTGCGACCGGCCGCTTTCCCACCCGGGTAGGAGCGAGGGAGATGCCGGGATGTCGGCCCGCCGATCTCCCTCACCTCGTTGCGGAGGGGCGGGATTGAATGCCGGGGGCCCGGGAGTTATGCCCGGGGTACGCCGCGGCTTTGTGGAAGCGAATGCCCCGCATCTACTGCTCGACGTTTTAAGTATGGTAGCGTGCGATACATGCTCTTCGAGCCGTTTTGGAACGAAATGGCGCCCGGAGAGGGCTGAAAAAATTCGCAGGAAAATTCGCGTCGAATTGAAGTCTATTGTTCTTAATTGCACATAAAATACATGAACCTCATAACTACGCAAACCTCAACTGGTCTACTTTGAAAAAACCCTTTGAACCCTTGCAAGTACCAGGACATCCGGGGACTTAATTTTTCTAAATTTTTCTTCCTTACAATCGACAGATTTTCTTCAATTACGCTAGTACTTACGATATGTACTTAAGTTCTATAATCATTATATTACGCACGAATGTAATACTCGTCTGCTTTCATCACAACTGCAGCTCGTATAGAGCAGAACAGTTGAACCTACGATGTCCACTCCGCAAATAAATATAATGACGAAATAACAGAAAAAAATGGGCTTTAAATCATTGTGTTCCTTCCTCGTATTATATATTAATAGCGTGTGAATACACTGGATAACGGGAGGAATTTGGTTAACTTTTTGCCTTTTCTAGCCTTGAGTGATTCGACTTTCTCTCTCAAAAGGAAAAGGTGCAACACGCGCTCTAAAAAAATTTGATTTAGAGTCTCATCAAAGACTAGTTAGATTAGATAATATTTGAAATAATTTATGAAATATTTTCTCGATTGATGGCTGCCCTAAAGATTATATACTTTCAAATCGAATGGGTAAACGCGATATCTGATGAAAATGCAATGCCTCAAACAGTTCTCTCGTTGCCACTAACACTAAATTTTAATACTTTTAAACGAAATCTTTCCAATTAAAAACTATCAAAATAGTAATTAAATATTTAAAATGACTGAATTCATAATGTTTTTCTGGCATGCGTAGCATAATGGTTTCCATAGGTAATAAATAGTAACAAAAGAACCGAAAATTATGTGACTATTGCATGCCACCAATTTTAAAATTTCTTTTCGTGCATTTATATTTGGAATTCAAAACAATTAAGCAAAAACATGAAAATAGTATGGTAAAAATTAATCGGTAGCTAAATACAGCATAGGATTGTTCGCGTTTAAGTATAGACGCGAGAAGGCCCACGCTTTCCCGATCAATTCTGTTTTATTAATAGGAATAATATGAAATACTGAGAGGTTAGGACATGTTTTATCATGAATATGATGTTTGAAGTTAATATATATGGCATGCATACAAAACCAAGCGCATGAGAAATCCTTGTCTTTAATGATTCAACAAGAAGATAGAATGATTGATATGTTAACGTTGAATGCAATTTTTCGCCTTCACCAGCGTAGACCCACAACCACAGCCTAAATAACCGCATGCAGCAATAAATGCGTATTTGTTTCAATTTTTAGCATCCCGTTTACTAAATTCTCCATTCAAGGCAATGTTAAAACAACGATTCAATGCATAAAATCAGTTCATTTTTCCAAATGCTTGTTGAATACGAGAAGGACTCTGGTATCTATAACACCGAAATGTATTGCTAAATTATTACTGTAACCTAACCTAATATCGTATCGTACGCTTGGTGTAATAATTTTTCTATGAAGAATAAAATAAATCCATAATTCTATATACATTCCTAGCAATAACGAATAGCTAGGAATCACTGAACACGAGAAGTTTCATACATGAGTGTCTGCGGCAACGCCGGGTGTCCACCTCGCACGGTTGCTCGAAATACTGGACCAAGCCTAATGACTTCCCGCTGGCCCCTCGTCCCGGATCAATGGACTAGCTACGAGAGAAGTGTGGTGCCTTTCCTTTTATACTCGTTTCAGAAATACTAGTTGAATATTGAGAAGAGTCCAAGAAGAATTGTAACATCCGACACAAAAACTGCAAATTAAGAATTTTAATTATCTTACTGATATTTAGAACAGGTTCATTCGCTCCTTTGTATGCATTTACATTATAAAGTATAGGGATTTTAACAGAAAGGACGAATTATGCATACGAGTACATAATTAATTCACTGGAGTAATCTGGCGGAAAGACCACAATGCAAAAAAGGATTAATATTAAGCATGTTAAATTATCATTATCTTTTAACTCTCCCTAAGGGTAAGTTATACCTATAGTAAGATTCACTAATTTCTTCTGCCAGTAATATAGTGGTTAACATTCAATTATAAAATTAAAAGCACTCTTGCCTTCGAAAAACTATTTAGGAACTCCTAATACGTAAATATAATAACTAATGTTTTCGCAATTATTTTGTGTTTTAGCTAAATAATTACATGTTATTTCTTATTTAATATACAGGAAAAAACCTTAAGAGCTCCAAAAATTGCTCCTGTAGTTTTATTTGCGCTCTTTCAAACGAATCTGGTACGCCATGCATCCCTGGAATCCCAATAAGTCTCTTGGAATTGTCGTCCGAAGGCCCGACTATCCCGAAATGACCAGCATCAATACCCGGTGCTGGACTCAAACCCGCGATCTTTGGGTTACAGGGTGAAAGCGCTTCCGACTTGACTCTAGATAATTAATCGTATTCAACTTTCATTCAGTGCATGTAGCAGTCCTAGCTGATTCTAGAGGAAAGTTACATGTAAATATCATTCATGCCTGCAAAACTCGCACATAAACCGCGCGAAATATTTCATGCCTCTATCGTGGGAAACTATAGAACTGAAAACCTTGTACAATATGCGCAATGAAATCCATAAGCCATCCATGTTGACATTATTTTACACTATTTTGATTTTTCTATTAAAGTATGCTACATAAGGTAAAGAGGAATGTGTTTTATGTTAAAGAAAAAAGTAATTTCGCAACTTGCTTGCGCATGCAATAGAAAAAGATCGTAATGCCTAATGTGTGCTATTTATCAACTTTCTCAGACTAGTAATGCAACAAATCACCCATTATCTTTAAATAGAGAAAAGAACTTAGGGCTGAAACAGCACTGGACAGCAAAAAAATTGCTTACTAATTTCAAAAAACATTATAACAAGTTCATAAAAGGCCCTAGCATTTACGTGTATATTTATTTAATTGCAAAATATCTCAAGGAAAACTATAACTTGCAATATTTAGGTAGATAACGTAAAACCCACACCAATATACGTAAAATTCGTACAAGTACAATAATATAACTCGTAATGAAACCAATTTCTAAAACTATAATAATGAAAGGGAATGCAGCTTCAGAGTAAACAGAGATCAAGAGTGTTTTTGTTAACTAATGATAATCACGGAGGTCAATATTATTTTTCCGACCTAAGCCGTTTATTGCATTCATTTCCATTGAACACTATATAACTGGAGAATTTTTATATGAAAATTATAAATAACCTTTTTTCATTACATGGCTTACGTCGTAGATTATCTTTTTTTGATGAAAACGCCTCATGGCAACCCTAGTTAAACCAGCGGTGAGTCTTTGTATGTTCACGTGTCCATCGGGCCTTATTGACGTTTTTCAGACAATCGCAATCGTAGACGTCTAAGCAACACGACATGAAATATGATCTGTAATGCCATGAAAGATAAAATTCACCAAATATGCTACATTTGACATGATCTATAATATAAAAAATATTAGTCATGAAATATTCAAAGCGAAGATTAATATTTAAGACTTTGGTATGTGTCAATCACTTACTTTATCCAACGTCTTTCGTATTTAATTTATACTTGACAGAGTACCTACACAGGACTATAAAAAATTTATTATTTACGATTGGTCCATTGGTGCCCATCAACGAGATTCCCGCTCTCTCCCCTCTCTTTCTCTCTTTTTCCCTAAGCCTTTGTGCGGTTTTCCCACATTCCGGGGAAAAAGCAGGAACAAAAATTCACTCACCGATGCATGTGTCAGGTAACAGAAAACACCGTGTTTTATCATGAACAGTATAGTTTTCTAAGAACTCAGTAATCAAAGGTCTCAGCTTTGTTACCTCAAAATGTCTCATCAAACAGTCTTTCTTTTATCTAGCTCTACCTACTCAGGGCAGGTAGGACTTATCAAGACTGAAAGTATCTTCGTTCTACTTAATAAAAACTTGGATGATCATAATCAGATCAGGATAAACGAATGTATAAATCAATAAAGTAAACCTATTTTCTGTTGTTTTTATGTAGATAAGCTATGTTTACCAATGTTTCCTATCTTATAGCAATACATGGGGATCGGGATGGTGCGGTGGCTAACGTACTGACTTACCACCTAGAGGACCCGGGTTCGAGTCCCGGCGTCGACCGATATTTTTCAATGATACCCCGATCCCTACTTGAACTTCTTTGTGGAGAGCACTTTGAGAGAGTACGCCGTCCATCGGATGGGACGTTAAACTGCAACCCCCTTAGCGCCTTTCGAAAAGAGTCGGCGTTTCTCTCCACCTTTCATCCTTTCCTGTCTATCCCTAATGGCGCAAATTACCGCAGCGGTCGGTCGCCTCCCCTTAAAACTACTACTATTGCAATGCATGCACGGATGAAATACTTAAAATACGATCCGAGTACTTCAAAGATTATTTGTTCATAATGAATAATAGAGTCTATTATCTATTATTCAAGGTTCGACTTCCACCACATCACGCCTGAAGCTACTCAATTCATTATTTGTCCAGTTGAAATGTTACTATTTGCTCTAGTTAATCTTTCCAGAAAAGCGATAATATTATCATTCCCTAGCCTAAAACTAATGACTGAATATGAACATCTTATAATTTGTGTAAACATTAGACATAAGGTTTAGACTTGAAACATACTTATTGCTGTAAAGTTCTAAGTACTTCCTCTCCAACTATACTAAATAATCAGAGGATATTATATATATAACACACACACACACATATATATATATATGTATATATATATGTCTATATATATATATATTTATTTATTTATCTGACAAAATAGCCAAAAACAGCACAAAGGCTTTAATATTGGCCGACAGACTGGTGAAAGTAATAAAAATAATGAAAAGTTAACCAAATAAATGTCAATAACAGCTATAAGATGGCAGGAGAGCATATATACAACCAGAGAGAGCTAAGTTACTATCTGGCGTTTGAGGAAGGAGGTGAAAGAGTTGAGGGAGGAAGTGAGGTCCAGGGAAGGATACTGGATGCTTAGAGAATTAAATGTAGCGGGATGTCGATGGAATAGGGAACGTTGAGAGACGGAAATTTAGAATCTGCATCAGAGTCAAGTTACGTGTTGGCCGAGGGAAACACGAATTGAGAATAGAGGAAAAAGGTCGTTGGTACGGAGAGTCCCGTTGAAGATGCTATGCTATGTATATATGTATGTATGTATGTATGTATGTATGTATGTATATATATATATATATATATATATATATATATATATATATATATATATATATTCGATACAACTGTTTATTATGCACAGAATGTTCGCAATGTATAACTGAGGATCACGTTTACTCTTATAGGGTGTGTTACTGTCGTGAAACTGAAAACATCATTAAAGAGGTCCACCATAATTGAAGATAAAGCGATAAATTCAAAACAGTAACTTGAATAATTAGTAAATGATTAATTGACCAGCTTTCTTTCCGAAAGATAATGTGACATCGTCCAGCGGGAGGGTCTGCGCATTGGAACGCATTGGACCAGGAATGGTGACCTTGTTGCTTTGCTGACCCTAGCCAACTCGAATTTTAAACTACCTCTAGCAACATTTTGTTAAAGTTTAGTGTTCAGCAATTTGTCAGTTTACTAAATATTTTAGCTCTTTGAAAAATGACCCGTCTACGAAACACTATATGTTCTAATTAAAAACTAATTAAAAGCATTAAATGCAACAATTAAAAGCATAAAATAAAGTCTTAAATGCTTAAAAGCATTAAATATAGTGTGTCCTATACTGATATTTTTTCTCGACTAGTACAATAAAATTGAATCGCGTTTATACACAAAGTTTGAAGATGGAAAACTGTCAGAAATAGAATAAATTTTAGATGCTCATAATTTTTCCTGAAAATAACAAATCACAATAAATAAATAGATACATTTATTAATTTACTCGGGTTTACACGCAAAAGATTGATTTTTTACAGAAAAAATGTTCAAATAGTTTGTATAATTCCCGCAGTCACCGGTAATTCAGTATTGCTGACGTGAAAAATCTTTTTTATTAATATCTGTGAGGCAATGGTAAGGCGTGATGTAATGCCGACGGGCTGAGAAGCTTCGAATTTAAAGTACTGCAATATATAATTAATATCGCACCGCTTGTAAATAATCCTAGGACAAAGAAAAAACATTCTGAAGGTGGAATCACTGCCCGAAAACAGATATAGGGTTATACACCGGTGAAATACTGAACTAACTAGCGCATTGGTATCAAGTATTGAGGAAAAATATCACCAAACAATTTGGTATTACTTTGATAGTAACAAAGTGAACGAGATGATATTATAAAGGTTAACTCCAAGAAACCATTTTACATAGCACCATACCGAGGATTGCAATGCATCGCAATATATTTCCAGCATAATTATGCTTCTTGTAATTTGAGCACCCGCACTCTAGTTGATAAATCACCCCAGCGTTGTTAAAAGCTATGATACGGAAAAACGATTGGTTCCTCTTCAGTGGATTTTACGTTACGAGAAAAATCCAAATTTTTCAATGAAAGAATTGTACCGAAATCCAATCAAGAAATGTACAAGGGATTAATTGGCTGTTATTTTTTTAATTGGATATTTTCGAGAACAATCCGTCATTATAAAAACAAAACAAGCATTTAATTGTTTTTTCGCTTCATTTTGACTAAAAACTAAAAGAATATTAGAAAATTTTATTCTGAATCCGGGGGCATCACCCGTCAGCTCACCATAACTGACGCTCATTCCCTAAAAAGCCAATAAATCGACATTAAACCTGCGAATTACTTCCTATAAGTTCCATTTGAAAATAAAATAGTTAAAATTTTTATCGAATGAAGACATTTTGTTAGTGACAAAATAATTACTCTGAGTAAAGCGCAATTAATAGGAAATAATTTATCTTTTTTATTGTAAGATGATTGCGCATTGCGGACATTTCATATTTACTGTTCTTCACTGGTATACTGATAAATGTGGCATTAAAGAAAGATGCTACACCTAACCATCACGCATGTTCAAACGCCATTATTAAATAAAGAACATGTGAAAAATTCAGAAAAAAATCCACGTTTCCAATTCACAATCAAAGCTATTCGGCCTGGAAGTATTCTTTCCCTTCCCCGCAATGCATTTACTTCAGTACCCCTCCGAACCTTGTTTTAAAACCTTACGTCTAAAATATGAAGATATTAGGATAAATAAATTTAGAACTCAACTTCAAGCTGGCCTAAGAAAAGCATTCAGCTCCCGAGACTGGCCATATTTATATTTATTCTTTTCATAGACATCTCTTCAAAACGCTATATCATTAATGCTTTTACAATGCACAATTACAGAGTGTTCAGGTATATGTTTTCAATCATTAATCATTTCATCATCATTAACTGGCTCTTGGACTAATGTATAGTGGCGTTAGTAGAAGTACGAGGATATGGAATTTAAAAGGACAACGACAACTAACCTACCAGCAACCCCAATTATCCTCCGTAATGTGATGTCAGAAAAATACATATCATAAGAAAACACTTGATTGTAGCTATCTTGGAACCCACGACTTTAGTGATTCCTTGGAATAATATTAAATTCAATTTTTAGCCGGTGATTCATGTACCTACAATTCGGCTCCCATTTTGTACAATGTTGTAGGCAGAGTTCCAAAATAATGAGCGTTGAAAGAAATTTTGCAAATTAAACTTTGTAGCTACAATTTCCATGATAATCAAAACATAATCCTTTGAAACCATGGGCATATATCATTCAAATTCGTGCTATATCTAAATTTAAGTTTCGTCCAAGCTACTGAAATAAAAAAACGCTAGTATATTTCGTAACATTTTATTTATGTTTGTTCATTAGTAACGCACCAAAGAATTATCTTTTTGTCTATTTTTTAAACCTATTTCTTCGCGTATTTTGCCAGAGTTACCTTAATCGCATTTACTCACGTAAAGTTCTGTTTACAAAAACAATAAAACAATTGCTGGAATAAATACGGAATGCATCAGGTGCTTGCGGGATCTGAATGATAAAACTCAAGTATCCTCAGCTTCTTTTTCTTCTTCTTTTTATCCTCAGCTCAGTTTTCCTATTCCTTGATTCCGTTTTCTGAATTATTCTCAATTTGACTATGAATTAGTTCAATTTATTGCCATTGAAAGGAATTTGCGACAAAGTACAATTGTCACATTTAAAAAAGTTACTTTCAACCCAACTGCTATAAGTCAAGAAGGTACTCTTAGACAGATGTCAAAGGGAATAAAATATGATGACCGTTTTTATGGTCGTGTCGCATTGTAGTTCGAAAAAGTTTTATATATATATATACATTCCCTAAGACCTTGTATTAACCTTGTTATTATACTCAATGGGGGTCGCCAAGATACACGAATATATAAATAGAGGCACGAAGACACCGTATATCTTCTTTTATGGCGAATTTACTCCAAGCAAAAGATTTCAAGGATGCATTTTAAATTTCTTTGCAACAAAAGAAAGTTTTCGCATATTATATTTGTTCTTTAGGAAAGTATATTAAATTGAAATGACGGAGTCACATTTGAATTCATTCAAATGTTTTTAGATGATGAATTAATGAAGTGCCTATATTTTTATATTTTAAGATGATGTAAATTCATTCATTATTGATTGAATAATTGTAATGCATTAATAATATATGTATGATATGCTGACACAACCAACTGCAATTATTTATTATAATTACGCTCTAACAGCGAGCAGAGGCTTTGAATGCATCAGTACCGGTGAAGTAAGTATCGCAAATAATTTACCATTATTCTATTTTGTTCAAGAAAAACTACTATTCAAAATCATGCATGACTGTTAAGGAAAAATATTTTACCAAAATAGAAAACATATAAATCCTCATTGTACCAGCTGTAATTTACTTGTTTTCCAATAATAAACTCTAAATTATGTCCACATTGGTGTATTGGTTGAGTCCCAAAATGTCTATTTAAATGCATAATTTACTCTCTTCGCATGATAACACCGTTTCTGCTACCTCACACACATAGACATTTCAAGTTTTCACAAACAAAAAGAATAATTTCGTGAATAAATTTTCCTTCGGCAGATGAAACTTCGTTTTGAAATGTTGAGAGAAAAATCACTAAGAGGAGTGGAAAATAAACGACTGGAATATCCAATTCCGGGTTGTAGTATTTACTTAGGTAACCCGGAATCAATTGATGTAAGCTATGCCATTATAGGAACAGGTAGATTATTATGTCATGAGCAAAGAACAAGAATGGTGAATGAAGCCTACAAAAAACCTTGAATTGACACTATTTCATTCATAAGGAACTAATGGGGATGGGTGTTACTCTGGGGCAGTGCTGCGCCTCACCACACCTACACACAAAAGAAATATGCACGGAAGTGCCATTGGAAAACCAGCAGCTCACCACGAAGTACCTTAGAGTTTCGAAAATTTGGATTCTATATTATATATATATATTATATAGAATCCAAATTATATATATATAGTCACTTTCTTGGAAAAGCCACGAACGTGCACAATAAAATTCACTAAATAGTCATAGCAAACACAGAAACTAAAACATTTAAAGAGGGGCTCACTAGTTCTCGAATTTTCGGTGGTGCAACCACCTTTCTCAACAGGAATTAGGAACAGAGTCCTGTTCCTAATTCCTCTTGAGAAAGGTGGTTGCACCACCGAAAATTCGAGAACTAGTGAGTCCCTCTTTTATATGTTTTAGTTTCTGTGTTTGCTATGACTATTTAGTGAATTATATATATATATATATATATATATATATATATATATATATATATATATATATATATAAACCACAGCGCTATTGCGATACCACATTTGTAATTAACCTTTGGAGTCCAAAAACGGGATATATTAGAAAATAATTGTTTTTACCCAAAAACTTGAAAATAATCGATAAAAAATATATAAATGGGATGGGATATAACTAGGATGCAAGCCACGATTTTCTAATGGCCGATCATTTGTTTGTCAGATATCTACAATGTAAGACATTGCTTAAAATTAACTTAATGGAAATCCTTCCTTTTAAATTATTCCACCGGCATTATTAGGGTGTTAAGAATTATTGGACTCAGAAGGTTGGACTTGAGTACGGGTGGATCTACATCAAAACTGAAGGTGGGTTTACTGCGATACCAGTAAAAATAACTCTTTCGTATTATTGCTCATTTATGAACAGTTAAAGCATACTTTTATATATTTAGAAGGTATTGTGTGCATTAACATTAAACACCGTAAATGAAATTTTTTCCTTAAAGGAAATCAAAACCACCTCAAAATAAACCATTCAAATCACATGAAAAAATATTTAATAGTAGAAAGTACCATAATATGGAGCTATGTTTAAAATTTGGAAAATCATGAATTGAGTTCACCTTGAATGCCATAATTTCAACAAATATCTAGATGGGGAGGGGAGTTTCATTTTCAAAGATCAATGCTATGGATACCAGAGTTTACATTAATGCTGTTCATCCCCATATAATAAGACAAACCTCAGAATATGTTTCACGTTTGCCGGATTGTTGGGCTGTTCAAGTAATTTGGAATACAAACGTATGCCGAATGCAAAGGTCCACCATGAATTTTATTTTGGCGTTTAGCATGTTATGATGTTGCAAGAAAGATAATCATAATGAATTCGTTTGATAATCTCGTGCTTTTACGTCTATTTATACCCCCACTTCCTTGAAAGAAATATACTACCTTGAATTGTTCGCTCTTCCCCGGTCTTCGCAATTTCGGATAACGCCAACGACATTCCGGTCTTTGACATTCCGGAGAAACCGACGGGAGGAGTGACACCGCACAATCTAACCCATATGAAGCCACGCCATGCGATATCTATTGCACCGTTCCCGGAAAATAAATCTAATTAATCATCTTTGGCATCATACGGGAGGAAAGGTACGTCACCGACAACCTGAAACCGGATTTTTAAAAGATATGGTCATTAGACCTCAATAAAATATCCATCTTTAAATGTTTGTTGTTGAGCAACTGCAGCTAAATGTGACTCTTCCACCACATCTAATAGATATGCTAAATAATAAAGAATCAATGACTAAAACAATAAAGAAATAACCTTCATGAAAAACGGAAAATGAGATGCTAGAAACTGTTTGATGTAACTAGATACTGATTAAATTGCCGCAAAAAAATGTGTGTTTTAGTTAGACTAAATGTTAATCCTTACTTTGCTAAGTGTTTGTCTACTTGTAATTGATTTTGAAGATACATTAGAAGATTATTTATTTCAAAAGACTCTAGATGAATATTCAATATTAAAGTGAAGATTCACGACATATTTGATATAATATCAATTAATTCATTGTAATTTCATTTGTGTACTCAATCTAATTACATGCCTCAAATTAATCAATAAATAGAAAACCATAAGTGGGAATTTATTTTCTGAGTAATACCCGCTCTAAAAGTTCATTTACATTTAGTGCATTAACACAAAAATCCATTACAAAATTATTAATGAAAGTTGACACGAATGGAAAACTAGATCAAATAAATTACGAATCAATGAGCTGGCATGTGATATAAGCATCTCCTCCGACGGTAAAATTGTAGATATTGAAACTGCCGCTCAAATTTTGACAAAATCTGGATGGATGGAACAAGTTTTCCTGGTGTAATTATACGAACTGTTGGACAGGATTACGTTTCAAATTTGTCAAAAAACAATAGGATCAAAGAAAACAAATGCCAACATAATGATTAGGTGGGGGAGCCAAAAAATTAAAATTTTGATAGAGTTGAGGCCAGGGTTGCTCACAAAAGTGGCGTAAACCATTATTGCAAAATAGTGATATTTGAGCATTGCATACGACACAATTAGCAAAAACCGGAGGCATAGAAAATGATTCATTAACACTGCGCCATACTTATTATAAAGTAACATGACACCGGTTTTGGAGGAGAACAAAGGGCCATAAATCATTAGAAGAACTCAGCAAAGTAGGAAAATATAATCCCGGATTCTCATTGTGCAGTAGGTAATGCACTGCCGGCGATAATCTCCGAAGGAGAAGAATCTCTTTCGCCGCAGCCTTCTCGTCATGTTTTGCTTTTCCAAAAATAACTTTAAAACGCTCATTGCAGACTAATCTGATGGTTGTCAATCAAACTTTTTTCGTTTTTCACTGGAATAGTAAGTTAGTTATAGAATGCCCTATAGATAGCTTGAAAAATCCAATCATTAACCTAGGAAGAAAATTAAATACTGCACATTATTTGTTTTCATTTCCTTTTTTTATCTCCTGGACTAGAATCTCATGACCGCCGGTAGATCTCAAAAAAATCATATTTTTCAGTCGTAATAAAAATAATTTGCAAAAGATTCCATGACAGTATATTTTAACGTTTATGCGTATTACAGTACCACTATTTCAAACTGAGAAAATCAATTGCCTTAATTGGGTTAAAGCATTTGACCAGATAGAGATAGATACAGGTTGGAATCGTGGTCAAAGTGAATAATTTTCAGTTTACACTACAACTTTAAAACAGTTGTAATAAAACATGATGAGATAGGTCGGATATTTACAGTTCATATTTTTAGCTCAGTACCAAATATATAATTATATCAGGAAAAAATTAACGGATGTCTGCACAAAATACAGTAGCAAAAACCCATGACAATAGTACATTTTCCAAAAAAATCTAATTATTTTCGGATTTACGCGAAGCAGTCAATTTAACCAAATGTGAGATTGGAGTTTGATTTTGGGAGCATGTATATAAGAATGCTTATCAGATCGTTATCTATTTTTAAATTATTGCTGCGGATATTATTGCCAACAATAGACTTTTTGATCGTTTTATTGTGGTGGTAGGAGAGAATACCCTTTAATTTGCGGTGCACACATATTATAAAACTTTTAACTTATGCTTTTGCTCTCAATTCTCTTCCCACCCTTGGATTTCCCTATTCAAATTTGAGGAGTGTTATCCCTGAGTTTACTGAGAGTGTACACGCATTTAATGCATTATAAAATTAGTAGTCATATGCAGAATCTTCTTTTCAAATTCAGGTAAGCTAAATGCAATACTGGCCCTCTGTAATTGTGTAAATGCTTTCCATATTACATCACCTTAGAAAAATCATACAAAAAATGTGGTTGAGTAGTAAAAGAATTGAGTGTATTATTTTGGAAATTTAAGTCGAAGGTAACATGCAAGATGCGAAGCTAGTTTATGCATGTGTATTGCGATATGAGCCCTTTTATGTATTTTAAGGATGTCGTTAAGGAACTCAAGTAATTACATTCACGTATGACAGATAGTTGAGGCCGAGGCTCTGACATTTCATTTGTGATGACAGAAGAGCAATGCAATACACAGAGTCTGTGTTCGATAGAAACTATATTTACTCTTTCATTAATTCCATGGAGATCCATCCAGCCAGATCATTTCAAAGGGGTTAAATATTAGAAAGATGCCCAGCACATTTCACAAAAGGTGTCTAAACTGAGATTTATCTTAAGAATAAAACACACGCGTTATAAAACAACCTCGCTGCTAAATGTTAGGCATTACACTGCGAGGAGGAAATAGCCGTACAGGTACGATAGAAATTCATCAATTGATTGTCTTACCATAAAAATCTATCGTTCAACTTTATTCAGTAACCCCTTATATTTTAATTAAAATATGCCCTATTGTACTCAAATAGAAAGCTTATTGTAAATTCTCATACACATTTCCATGGTACAAGAATTTCTATTAATGCACATGCCGACACACTACTCTCCGCAAGGTATGGCATTAAATCCATTTGGTACAAGGCTATTAAATGTACATATAATGAGTTCGCTTATGACATGAAATGTATTTGTTATCTTCGAATATTTTGATATATATTGAAAAAAGTACCAGTAGGATTGTTTTAAACTATATCTTAAACGATTATATATCACTTTAATTATTTACTTTATCATTTTTTATTTCTATTATTCAAACTGGTGCTCAAATAAGTGCGAAAACTTGCGACATTATTTCTGTTGATGATACTTCGTATAGGCTAATTTGCTGATTTCTCTTCTGAAATCACAAACAGTTGTACAGCTCTAATCGATCTTTTAACTTACTGTGTTCATAAATAAGCTCAGGCTCCTTGGAACATGTATTACAAAATATGCTACAATTTAGGATTATGTGCAGTAGAACTATTATTATGGCTTTACTGTGATATTGAATCGTTAAAACAATAAAAACAACTACTCCCCGATTGAAACGAAGATATTTGAGTTGGTGTGTAAGGATGTCGCAGCCCAATCTGAACTCCATCCGTTCGAATCCCTATCCAACCACGGCTAAACTGTTTTTGCATCCTATTCATTATCGAATTAGTATAATGGCGTGAATTAGCGTAAGTCATCTCTAGTAACTGCGACCAAATAAAAACTCTGGGTCAGTGGTGGACTTTTTAAAATTCCAATAAAAAACAGTATAAAGTAAGGAATTGGTAGAGTTCAATTCTGAATTCCAGTTTCATTTTCATTGTTGCCGCAAAACCCTTCAATGTGCCCCGAGAAAAAATAACGAAAACATGAGCATTGCCCTAAAGCATAGTTCACAACAACGCCACCCTCAGGGAGATAAGATTAAAAGCCATGTCAACGTGCCATTTCGTGGAGCATTAAACAGATACCATCGTTAGCAAAACATACCGGAATTTTATAAGATAACAGGAATATTGTTCAAAAGATTTCACCAATATTTGAGAACTGGATGGAGGGGAAAATAGTGAATTCTATTTTTTGGAAGTTCACTTATTGTGCACGCATATTTTTCTATGAAACTTGATTTTTTAATTTCCTGGACATTTATGAATCACAAGAGAGTAAATATTTTCAAATGCGATTTAACATATTTTTCATACTTACAATATCCCTGATTGTAGCAGCCTGCATATAAATAACGGAATCGGCTAACTGCAGAGACCATCTGCGGCAAAAGGTAGAGGGGTGAAGTTCGAGCTGAATAGAAATGACGGAGTTTGAGAAAAGAAAAGGGAAACTTATTCTTTCTACTTATAAGGCAAGAAGAAAATGAAATCAACAAAGTTAAGTCAATGTGATGTAATTGTTATTAATCACAAGACACCAAATCTTGTCTTAAATAGCATTTCTATAAGAAACTCCTATGTTTTGAAACCACATACACTACCTAGGAGTAGAATGAATTATGCACCGTACCAATCTCATCAATTACGCCGTAGCAGGTATAATCTTAGCAGTTGATGTATCCTAACAAAAAAATATGTTGACTTAGTATAACTGGAACCCCGCTCAAGCGGCCGTAGTTTCGTCCACTAGGAGGACCGTGAAAGTTGTTTAATTTATAGTCACCGAATTTTAATTTTAAAATAAAAATTAAAATTAAATATCCAAAGAGACTTTACCTATACAAATATGGGTATCATATAACGAAGTTTAACTAAGATTTTCCTATGGGAATGCAAATTGAAGAATTTGGTAAAGGCAACTACAGATAATGCCTCCACTCTACTGATCAAGTGACGACGCACGTTGCAAGGTACTAACCAAATTTGTGCTGCTTTCCCAGAGGTTTAGTATTTGCATTCCTTTTTAGACGGAAAATATTTAATGAAAACTTCGTTGCAATTTTCCACAGTTAAAACTTTATTGCCGACCATGGTTTCGATACACTGTATGATACAGAAGATACATATGATACATATCATACATACGTACATACATATCATCTTCAGGTGAGACTCACCTGAAGATGATACAGTGTATCGAAACCATGGTCGGCAATAAAGTTTTAACTGTCGAAAATTGCAACGAAGTTTTCATTGTCTCGATTCCACAATATCACGCCTGATTCTTCACTTTTCGGAAAATATTTATCAACTGTACAGTTATTAGTTGCTTGGTGTTAAAGTCTTCCAAATTTATAGAATTTAATTTTATGAACAATCTGTTGGCCAAAACCCTGACAGCTATAATAAAATTTTTGTCGCTTTCGGTCGGTAATAAAAAAATTTCTTTTGGTTGGCAAAAAAATCTACGTCAAAAATGAACATTGGGTGAAATCAAACCTTCTTTCTTGCTGGTTAACTGAGCCTATGAAAATTGGTACACGTTATTCTGCACGATTATCCTTCCCTTGGATTACTAGGCACGCATATGTTCGCATGTAGGAACTAGTCAACTGCAGATTTGTATCGAAAATGTACATTTTGTGAAACTTTATCCTGAAAATTCCTGCAACTGGTATTTTTCAATGTAGACAACTGTAAGACTGAGCTGCAATATTGGTGAAATACTGAAAAATAATTCATCGAAGTAATAGCTTTCATCTTGAAAATAACTGCCTCACCCGCATTGAATTGTCAGATTCTCGCATATACCTGTATTTTGATCCCAAAATGAATTAAAATACGTTTTTCACTATTTGATTAAAAATACTATTGTACAAATAAATTATGGCGAATTGGTAGAGCTATATAAAGGGGGGATATCATTGGTTCTATGACTTATATTCGATAATTACTGATATTTCTTTATTTCTGTCTTTATTATTGGATAATAAAATGTAATGAATAATGATGACCAAGAATATTTTACTAAATCTAGAAAATAAAATCCTAACCGACACCAAAACAAGCAAATATAAAATATTTTCATGATATTCTTCCTCATATACTAATTAAATTCTACAAATTTTATTTTCCCAATTGACGATGATTAGACACATAAGGATTGTCCCCGTTCTCTTCAAAAATTTGCTCAATTCATCTTGTACCTTTTACTACCATTTAGGCCATTGCTGCAGTAGCTTACAGATTATTTTGTAAAGCTTTGTGTTGTGCGTCATCCTTATGAACAAAACAATTCAAAGAAATCTTGCAATAAAGTAAATAAAAAAACTCCAAACGTAAATACGTTTTTGATTCTTGTAGAAATCGAATGATTTATGTAAATAAAATCGCTTATTGTAACAAAGATATTACTTTCACCAATACGTTTTTATCATTTGCAACATACAGATTATTCCTTTACTATACAATTATCCTTCGACAAGAAGTGGTAAAATATTAACTTTGCCAAAAAACACCAATGAAACTTTTTCCTTTAATTCATAGGGATAACCATTGATTAATATCCCGTTTTTGACGAAGTTCTTCCTATCATACTTTTTTCACTCATTGAATATAATGAGAATGAATTCTAAGTACAATGACATCAAATACTCTTCCAATCCGTCTCACACCCTAAATGAATATAAAGAAGTGTACCTATCAACCTTTCCCGCCTGTCATCATCCCGGCATCTCAGATATAATTTCTTTTTCAGAGTTGTGACTGGTAACATCAAGATCAAGAAATCATCAAAGTTTTAAAATAAAAATTCTATATATTTTCTCCGAAACGGTAATTTTTGTATGCTACAATCACAGTTCCATTAGATAAAAATCGATTCCAGATCGCTTGACGTTTCGTTAGTACATATTAGCCATGTAAAATACAAATACTTCAAAACCCATGGTAAAATAACTATGCAATTCAGAACCATGAATAGACAATAAAACAACAACTGCTAAAAAAATCAGAGTTTGAAGCATCTTATATTTTTTCTACATTTGTAGACATCTTAAAATTTCTTAGACCATATGATCATTATTATTCTGCGCATAATTCTTTTATGACATACAAATTACTAACAATGGAAATTGGATATACGATATAGATAAATAGATATATATCCCAGAAAAACCTCGTATATAACCTAGTGAAGCTCATAAATTACTAGATATCTGTTATAACTACAGACTAATATATAAAATATATATATATATATATACATAAAATCTCTTTTTCATTCATAAATTGTGTAAATGTTTAGCATTTGAAACGGCTAACATAAAATTTATTTGCTCTGGGACCTACCTCTTCATCAACTATAGGCAAAAGATTTTAAAAAAATGAGAAATGTAACATTTGAATCCGTATTCTAGATGATGCTTATATTCCTGTGGAATGTTGTAACTAACAATTAATCATGTTCGGTGAATCACTATTAGCGTAACACTAGCCTAAAATGCACACAGAAGCTACCAAGCCAAATAATGATGCAATTGTTCTCCGGTATTAGACAGTTCTACCTCTCCTTGCAGAACTAATGTACGGAGGTTACAGATCAACAGGGAATATAACATATGCTTATTCTCAAATTCCACTTGGAAGAATAAGTGAATATGAACTCTATTCATAATTGCAATCTCTAATACTCCTAAATTACTGGACTATATTGGTTAGCATCATTTTTCTAATAAGGTAACTAGTATTGGAGTTCAATTTGATATACGTAGTTCACCAAATTTTATTTTCAGGTTTTAATTCCTACATATCGTGCAAAAATAATGCAGTATTATTACGGCGGCACTACATGATTTGGTGTATTATTGGAATCTTAATATTTGAGAAGCCATCCAACGATCCTTTGGTATAACCTTCAATGACAACAACTAAGTAGATTTGGACATATTCTGTATTTGCCAATCACTCTATGGCCAATTGCTTTTTTGGTTGTTATTAAATCTTTCTAAATGTAATAGATCTTCATGTAGTTGAAATTGTGGCATATATTTATTAACATTAGCCATTAACTCATTCATTCCAAGGTCGTGCAAGTGATACCTTTTCTCTCGATACGTTTAAATACTGATGCAAAAATTTCTTAACTATTTTTATTTATGTGGGTCGCGGTAGTCTATGGGCTAGAGCGTTGGACTACTGAACGGAGGACCCGGGTTCAATTCCCAGGCAAGGCACTGTGGGCATCTGCAGCTCCATCCAAGCTATGTGATTTTTCGGGTACCAGATCTTCCTGGGTACCCATTACCGGCACAGGGATAGGCCCCCCTACCCTGATGTGTGAATTTCACATGTCGTCGGGTTTAATACTGGGTGAACTCTACCATCACCTACCAAACCGACCTCCGGGTTGAATACTGTGCGTGTGTGTGTGTATTATAATAATAAATATTTAATTTAAAATCTATAAAAATATAAAAATCTATATAAATAATTAAAATCTATAAAATCTATAAATAAATCTTTAATTTAAAATCTATAATAATAATTTAAAATATAATGTATTACATCTTTATTTATACTGGATAAGCAGTAAGTATAGCACGATCAGGACGTTTGGTGACTTGCTACTTTTCTTCTACCTCCTCATCTAATACAAATCAATACAAAGTTATTATCTGTGCATAAATGATGAATATAGAGTTAAGAATTTAACTCTTCCTTCTTTTTAACTCCTTCAAGTATATCGTTTTCTGATAAATGTTTCCAATTTTGGAATCAGGATAGAAATCGGAATGGCCTGAAGAAAGTTTTGAATGACAATACATGGAGTTTCAAAAAAATATTCTATCGACTGCATTTATTTATACCGCCGCAGCTTGGAAATACATTGGTTACGGCGAAGGATTTAGCGCAACCTCGATCGAGGTTCGAAATGAGCCGAATTACAAATATTTATGCTCCCAAACACAATAACATCTCCGCCTCCTTCGTTTACCATTCTCTTTTTATTAATTCAAATTCGTCCCTTATTTTCGAGTGAGTTATTTCCTTCTTCGTCCATGAATACAAATCTGGGCGATATTAATTTATTTTTTTAAACAGCCTCCATGAATAATAATTCGAGACAAGTGTAGTTTAAAACAGGCCGAGCAGAGATAGGGCGCAAAACGCCGCTAGTCCCCGTGGTCGTCGCCGTTGTTGTTGCTGGGCATTAAAAAGGGGAATACTCGAGTTGCAGCAAGATAAAAAGCATTGGTTCGGAGGGAAAGGAGCGAATATTCATGCGCCGAGATCTCCTTCCGCATCTCGGTTTACTCGTGCGCGCACAGAAACACGCACACACCCCCCACGGATATACACGGAGGACGTCGCACAATCGCAGACGCGCCTTGCTCATTGCTAAAAAAATACGCGAGGCCGAATTATGATAATGAAACCCAACCGCCACCACCTACCGCTCCGAACGCCGCTCCTTCCGAATGTGTCTTGCCATAGAGCTTTCCTTTCCCTCCCGAGAGGGATTATTGTGGACATTTTCACATCCTTACACTTCTTCCTGGGTGCTACTTGTAGGCGAAGGTCGCTGATATTTGGCTCGATCAACTTGAAGCACCTACCAATTTGAAACTCACGTAGAGGCTGAGGTGGTGCACAAGGTGTGCAAACGTAGGCGTGTTCTCAGCATGGCTTTTGTGGAAATTTGTGGGAATGGTGATAAATTAGTTTTATGATGGAAACTCACCTACCAATAACACACATAAATGAACAATCATATATATATATATATATATATATTCATTCAAACAGAAATAGGTATAAGGAAAGGGGATAGGAAAACACATAAAAGGCGAACACAGGACATGTGGGGAAGGCGGTTTTTGAGCAGATCACGAAAGTAAAAATATTTCCTCATCCGGGATTTGAACCACGGACCTTCCACTTTCCAAAAGGCATGGGAAGAACTGGAGGTAGGAATGAAAGTCGGAGGAGAATTGGTAAAATTGGTTAGGTTTGCTGATAACCAAGCATTAGTTGCTCAGTCGGCCAAGGGGTTGCAAGCATTGCTGAGTGAATTGGAGGTTCAGTGCGATAGATATGGGATGAGAATCAATATTAATAAAACAAAGGTTATGCGATTTTCCAGAAAGAAAAAGGCTAAGCTAAATATTAAAATAGGCGGGGAAAAAATAGAGCAGGTAGAACAGTTTACATATCTGGGAAGTGTTTTGGACCAATACGGTCAAAGTAGTAGGGACGTAAGAAGAATTGCGCTAGGCAAGGAGGCTTTCTCAAGGAGGAGGGAGTTGATGACGGGGACGTTGAGTAGGGATGTTAAGACAAGACTCGTAAAAACTCTGATATGGAGCGTAGCTATGTACGGTGCGGAAACGTGGTCACTGAAGAAGGAGGATAGACGTAGATTGGAGTCTTTTGAAATGTGGGTGTGGAGAAGAACAGAGAAGGTGAAATGGACCGAAAGGAAAACAAACGAGGAAGTACTGGAGATGTTGGGTGAGGAGAGGGGTTTGTTGGGAAATATCCTATGGAGGGAGGAAAAATGGATGAAAAGCGTATTGAGCGACAGTGGAATGCTGAAGAAGGTAATAGAGGGGAGGATGTTGGGGGCAAGCGATGAAAGGGCAGGAAAAGGATAGGGACGTTGGACGGGATGAAGGGAGGAAAGAAGTATACAGAGATGAAGAGAGACCTGATGTAGAGTAGGTTTCTGGATTGGGTTTTGTTTGGAGTTACAAAATATTTATTTGATAGTTGTGTGCATCCAAAAACCTACCTTAACCGGTAGATTACCTAATAATAATACATATATAAATATATATATATATGTATATGTATATATATACAGAATAAAACAGATAACACGTAAAAAGACACTCACACTGTAGATGATTTAAGCTTTCGGCCTACTCCGAGGTCTTCTTGAAGAAGGCCTCGGAGTAGGCCGAAAGCTGAAATCATCTACAGTGTGAGTGTCTTTTTAGGTGTTATCTGTTTTATTCTGTGTTCTATTGTGCCGTCCAAAAGTTATATTGCTCTCGTGAGTACTTCTGCATCATCGATATATATATATAAATATATATATATATATATATATATATACGTTTGAAGCTGTCAGCAAGCTTCTATCCACCGAGCTACCTGGAATGACATTTTGCGATTCAGCTTCAAATATTACTAGGAAGATATAAGAGTTCATGGTACGTTCGTTCTTCGTCATAACTAATTTTCTCGCTATGCATCCCTTGCCTTTTAAGCTAATACGAGCATAGAGAATCGTATGATACCTTGCACCAGATGATGGACCTTTAAAACATCTTACGTCGTGGTGACGTAGGGAGCGTCGTCACTGAAGGGTCGGCACCGTTTTCTAATCCGGTTCGACAAAATCAGGTTTTACGATTTTCTGGCCACCATATTTGTTTTGGAAAATATTACATGACGCATTGTCTGAAGCGGGCATCCCGTAAAAGAGGAATTTGCAGCTCTAAGGCTTAGCGTGACATGAACTATATCTCATAGCCAATCACACCGGTTTTAAGTGGTAAATGTACTTGTATATATATATACATATATATATATATATATAAATTATCGAAGTCGAAACTATAATTACTAGTAGAAACTTGGTTTACTGGTTTGAATACGTAGTAGCAAGAAAGGTAGTAAGAAAGGTTCTCGTGAGCACCACTACATGTTGCGTTAGGGCAACGAGTTTCCCGCGTAGTAATAGGTAATTCTTACATGGTAACACCTCAAGCGTCAAATCTCTTGGAAGTGACTTGTTAAGATGGAGACAATTGAGATCCAAGTAGTGTTTAAATACTTCGCAATGAAAGGTATGAAAGCAAAGGAAATTCATACCGATTTACAAAACACTGGTGGACTTCTTGATATTCAGCTGTTGTCAAGAGAACAAACGAGTTTAAGTTTAGTCGGGACAGCTTAAGTGATGATCCGCGTAGTTGTCGGCCAAAATGTACCACTGCCCTAGAAAGTATAACAAAAGTTCATAAAATTGTCATAGAGGATCGCTGACTGAAAGTGCGCGAAATCGCTGAAGCTATACGGATTTCAACTAAACGAGCAGGTCACATTTCAAAAGCGGAATTTGACATGAGAAAATCATTTTCTTGATGGGTGCCGTGACTCTTGACGCAGGGTCACAATGGCATCAGACTGGAAAGTTCGGATGAATTTTTTACACATTTCAAGAGTATTGAACAGGATTTTCTGCGCCGCCTTTTGACCACAGATGAAACTTGGGTCCACTACTATACCCCAGAGACAAAAAAGCAGTCAAAGTAGTGGAAACATGTTGATTTACCACTACCAAAGACAGCAAAGGCAATACGGTCCACAGGAAAGGTGATGGTTTTCTGGAATGCGAAAGGGATTCTGTTGATAGATTATCTTTCCGCTGGCCAAACAATTACTGGAAAATACTCCGCTAATCTTCTGGACCAACTACCGAAAAAGATACGCGAAAAAAGGCCAGGTTTGGTAAGGAAGAAAATCATCTTTGATCAAGACAATGCACGCCCACAAACAAGTGTTGCATCCATACCAAAAATACGTGAACTAAGATATGTCACACCCCCCATTTGACTGATTTGGCTCCATAAGATTTTCATCTCTCCCCAAGCTAAATTCTCTTCAAACAAAGAGCCATCATCCGAAGTAGACGGGTATTTGGCAGGATTGGAACATCGCTGGACCAAGTGCATTAGTGTACAGGGAGACTCCATTGAAAATTTTAAAAGTTTTCCTGACCGAAGTCATTTATTTCTATTCCATTCCGAGAAATTTTCAAACAACCCTCGTAATTCCCTCTATGCATTAGTAAGAGTCCACCCTTGAAACTTGTTTACAAGTAATGAAGTTTGTAAGCACTAACACAATGATTTCAATCCTAAATATTTTCTTTGAAAATTAAAATTCTAACTTGGTGTGGCATTAATATGGTTGGAATTATAAAACTACTAAGTACATTTGAGTGAACTAATTCCTCGTATTGGCATCCTGCGTGCATTTTAAGTGTTAGGCATGGAAATGGAAAGAATAAGTGCAACAAAAGTTCCATTAATTTAACATGTGAATTAGGACGTAGTATTCAACGCAGCCATGTCAGACTTAACATGCGAGGATTCTCTTTCTTTGGTACCGTGAATATTTAACCTCTTGGAATGTTGCAGGAAATTGATCCAAATTATTCTCTACAATTAATTGCATTGACAATAATATTTTCATTTTTAGGCTCGAAATATTAATTTCTTCATCCCATTCTCACCCGTACAGGTTTCCCGTCACGCAGAGGTTTAAGTAGGTAAAGCTAAAGGGAATAAACAAAATAGGGATTCTATGGATCTCATGAACTTGCATCAGAAGTCAACGTATTACGTTATTTATCTCTGTGTAATGGGCATACGCAAAATATTACCAGTAATTTGGAAAAAACTATTTATTCAAGTATTCATTTTATCGGGAAAATAAATTTGAAAACCATTGAAATTCTCCTAAAAGTATATCTGAAAGTTTTGTTAAATTATTGCCGTATTATGTTGAAATATTTAATACTCTTAATGCAGTTTTTCAATAATAATTTGACAATAAGACAAAATAGGTCTTTAGCATTTTCATTGAATTAAAAAATACTTTACTATATAAACCAATAGAAACATTAATTCTGCTCAATATTCTGCAAAACCTCACTGATATAAAACAAGAGCAATAATTGTAAGATGGAAAACCAAATATTCCCAAGCTATTGAACCAAGGTAGTGAAATAATAAATATATTTTACTCAGAGGTCTCTTCTCTTCCCATTCATAAAATAATGCACTCATAAGCAGACAACCAATACTCTCTTTCATGGTGTTTACTATACGTATTAAATAATTTTTCATAAGAATTGAAGTATACTTATATAATTGGTGTGCTGCATGCATTGTAAATACAATGTACTGTAGAAGACTTCACATGCATTGTGTGCAGATTTAATTAGCATTTTGTCAATTCAGGTATTTTAGTCTTTATTTGAAATAATCAGCAAATAAATAATTTCCGAAAGTAGACGGCCGTATCGAATCATGGAGTAGAAACCTCCCGAAGGAAAGAAAGGCGAAAGATCAGCAAGGGGTTGTGGGTAAGGCACCTATGGGGTAAGAAGTGGAAGGAAGATGATGGCAACCAAATGAATGGAAAGAAAGACAAGCAGGGTGAGTAGGAAGGAAGGAGCGGAACCAGCAGTAACCAAACTCGCAATTTGAAGAATAATATTAATTAATGAATAAACTATAAGATATTCAATATCGATTCATTTCATGAATTGAGTATCCAAGATTAATTTCCACTTTCATGGATGAGTAGCCAATTAATATATTACCTACCCAAAACACATAACTTATACGAACTCGTAAGTAGGTACGGAATGTACGGAGAAACTTAGAAGATAGCCATACTTTTAATATTTATTCTACGAATTTTTATTCTTATCGCCTGACTTCTTTCGTCGTTTAGATTCTTAGACTTTTGAAACTCTAAAACCATTAAGTTCACTATCTGTACTCTCATATACACCTACCAGGAAACCCACCACAACTCAATTAACGGTAGACTTTCGTGGTACTATTTTTTCATAAAAAAACTAGAAATAATAAACTATTGAGAATAATACGGTTCAATAAACAACGATATTCAATAGCAAAATTTGAAATTACAATTTACATTGATGAAGAGGTGGCATATCTGTGGCGATTTACAGCCTTCATTCCAATCAGGCATTATTATTCCTCCGATTCAATTCAAATACACGCGAAGAACAAGGCGTCAGCCGTGCGCCAAGGCGCAACGACGCGCGGGCGGAGCGAAGCGCCCTCGCTCCCCCGTCTAGCGCCGCGCCCGCCCGACTGAGCGATTGCCGAATTTTTTCAGGGTGGCGATGCAACCCGCACGCCGAGCGAGCGGCCTCGGCCGCCGCCGGGTGGCCGGGGTCCGCCGACCGCCTCCGCCCCGGCGTCGCAGCCTCCTCCCCGTTCGTCCACTCACTCCCTCTCCCCGGCCACTGGACCCGGACTCGCCCGCCCGCCTCCGCCCCTCCTCTACCGTGCCTCCGCTTCAATGAGCAGGCAGTCTTACAACTTCCACCTGTACTGCATATACTTACTTAGTTATCGGCAATATACAACTCTCTCACGAGCTCCGCGGATTGTTGTGATCCCAGACGAAGAGAGACCCTCCCTACCTCACTCAGAACCATTGACGGGAATTTTTACGCCTTTCGGACGGAAAACCTGTCCCGTGGCGACATCAATGAGTAATCCTTTTCCGAATACTGCCCAATACGCTGCGTGCAATGGCGAGTAGTTCTCTCCTTACGTCACCTCGTTCCTTACGTTCCGGATCTTCTGTAGGGCATACTACAATCGGAGCCCTCTTACGTGAGGTCACAAACCCGATCCCTGCCCACTCCAATGATTGCACTTTACGTTGATTGTCTCTCTATGAGAAGTAATCATGTATTGTGGGGATCGGGTTGGTTCCGTGACCCATTTACTGATCCATGGGGCTTCCTACCCCGAGGGCCCAGGTTCGAATCCGGACGGGGAAAGTTTTTTCAGGTGATATTTCAATTCCTAATCGAGTACCATGTGGGGTGTACTTTGAATCTGCCATACGCCGGGTTTCCCTCCACCCATTCTCTGAGGAGCCTAACTCTACCACATAGTCCAGCTATACCTAATAGCACAAATGACCTTGCTGTTAGTCGCCTTCTCCAACTACTAGGACTCATTCCCCAAGTAATACAATCGTATAATCTTAGAAATCGTATATCAGAAGCCACACTGAGATCATCACATCATTTCATTTGGCAACGAATATTTCAGCTACTCGGAACATTTCATTTTTATACCTACTTTTGTCTGATGAAAACAATTTTCCCGCTGCACGCCACGGGCACATCAATGCAAAGTAAGCAAACATCCTATGACTTGGAATATGAGGTGTAGCAAGGGTACGTAATTGAATAAGCAGTTCCTTCATATCACTGCAAAATATGCATGGAAGATCAATTAAAAATATAAAAGTTTGTCATAGATATTCTAGGATATTTGAGATATATCTGCAAATCACTTACTTTTAACTATAGATCTTACAATCTTGTTAAGCAAATAAGTATATACGTATGTTTCTTGGTTAGACGTTAAAATTCATCATTTTCCTCTGTTAACATCAATGATTAACACTAAGATGAGGAAAAAGGAAAGAGTAACGTGAACATGCACATTTATTGCAGTATATTTTAAGCATTTGATGGAAACATATTTATGGTAGAATACTGAGTGGATACAAAGTTCCACTACCGACAAGATGGTCCAGGTTCTTAACCAAGGAAATCGGGAAACCCTCAGCTTTACTCTGCTTATTGAATAAAAACAGACGTTTCAGGGGTTTACTACATCATCATCATCTGATGATGATGTAGTAACATTGAAACCGGTAGCATTAAATTTTATTTTGTGGAAAATTGCTATTTTTAATTAATCCGCTTATTGAACTGTAATTTATGTGACATTTCGGACGACAGTCGTCTGAAAAACAGCAGATATCACAGGGAAAGGAGTAAGGTAAAAGTAATAATGAAGATCCATTTAGGCACTTTCGCTAAATTCAAATTCTTAAAATAAAAATTCACTACAGTTACTCTCATTGTACGATATAACTATCTAGTCGTCTGAGGCGTTTGCTAAAGAAGTCTTGGCATTAAAAGGCATTCCATATCTTAAATAATACTTCTTCTATTTGACGAGCATAAAATTTTGACATCATCCAAAAAAATCTAATGAAAAGTTTTTAAAAGGTCCACTTTGATATTTTCAAAGTTGACCTTTTAAACACTATCTACTAATATGACGATCATCTGAGACTTTCTTATCCAGATATTTTGCAGCATTCGCTGGGCGATTGATACTTAATCGAGAGAAGCCTTTTAGCCAGAGTTCGATGGGATTGGCGATGTGGGAATGATGGCGGCTCTCCATGAGTGATGAAGTATGTCCGTCAAGACACAGAGGTCTATCCTGGTCTCTTCCTTTCGTTAGCTATCGCTCTACGTTGACTTGCAAGGTAGTATATAATCTAACTCTACGAGTACGAGTATACTCGTATGTTCAAACGATATGTTGACGTTAATTATGAAATAGGCATATCTTGCTATGACTCATGCTAAAGTTAATGGAGTTTAGCCTTCATTAGGCATTCAGTCATATGGTAAGGAACAATTTGGAGGACTATCTCGCTATACTGAAGATTCATTTTTCAGCAGCATATTTCTGTAACGATTTGGGAAAAATCACGTGGCCATGAACCGAAATAAATGTCATTCAAATACCTTTTCTTCTTTGGAAGATGATGAGAGAATGTTATTCTTGCGTAAGTGAATTTGTCGGAAAGCGCCTACAAATGACATAGACTTCATTAAAAGAACAAAAAGAAAAGAATAAAGTTTAATTATTTTCTGATTTCAACAGGATACCCTTCACATCTTCTTTTATCCATTGCCTTACTTGTTTTTAGGAAATGCTTCGAATTGTTTTTTTTTAATTACTGACTGAAGCAGCCAAGAACGATGGCACATATGTGTAAGATGTATTATTTTCTTTTTTCGGCATAACATGGACCTTAAGTAACAGTTAACTCAGTAGTGTACGCCCATATGTACACAAGGAATGCATTAAAAGGGACGATGTCTACTTCTGGAAATGTGTAGACGCATTTGGTATTGGGTTCCCCACAGATGGACTCATCAGTGTACATCCTGATATAACCGTTTAAATTACGTAGTCCCTACAAGGTTCTAAACATAAGTTTAATAGATAACCCTTAGGCATGTGTTCTGTTCAAGTAAACACGTTTACGAGTAACCTTCTCCTGTGGATACCAAAAATTTCTCACAAAGTATACTTTAGGAGCTAAAGTCTTAACCCTTGTCTTACTTATATATGAAGGTCAGAGATAAGATAGATCTTGTAGTTGTCGTAGTAGTAGTTATTAGCGTAGATGACCGACAGCAGGGGACGTTAGCACCAGAAGGGATAGGTAACCTGGCAGTGGTAGGACTTTTCAGGGTAATGGAGGAAGGGTGGAGAGAAACCTGGCATCGGCTTTAGCCTACTAATAACGAAAGGCGCAAAAGGATTCACCAGTTAACGTTCCAAATGACGTACAGTGAGTTTACTGAAAGTGCTCTCCGCAGAGCATCCCAAAATAGGTGTCGAGATATACTGAAAAATCCGACTCCCACCCGGATTCATACCCGGGCCCTCGGGGTGGGAAGCCAGGATTTTAGCCACCGCACCGTCTCAATCCCCAAGATAAATCATTCTCTCCGAGAAATAAACAAAACGAATTTCAGTGCCCAATCTGCACAGTATCCATACATGGGTGCGGGTATTCTACGGGTAGTACACCAAGAAGATAAACTCAAAAATCTGAAGATGTTTAAAACAATAGTTCTTGCATCTTCAGAGTATCGTACGTGATGTCTCCAGTGTAACTCTATCAAATAAAACCACAAATTAACCTATAGATTCCACAACAGACAAATTGTGATTTCCTAAGGAGGACATTCTGGAGTTGGTTCCAAGTCATTTTAATCTTCCTCCCCACTGTCGAAAGTTTTAATGACTTGCTAAGTATGCAAGTCGCCAACAAGAGTAATGTCACTATAAGCTTTGCATACGGTTCACAACGCTAGTTATGGCAACACCAAACAGGTTAACGCTCAGAATGGAGCCTATTGGGGTTCCTTTCTTGAATACATGTGGTTTTGAGAGGCCTTTTAGGTCTATGCTTACTCTAAATTAACGATTGCTCAGAAAATCATAAAAATATATATCGGAAGGTAATTAATTCGTTCTAATTCTCCAATTTTTTTAATTTGTTTATATACGTAGTGTTGTAAGCTTGAAACAGAAATGATATCATGGAAAGGAATCTGGTATAATTCACATGCGTGTTAAACAAGTGTGCGAATTCCCTACGTTTATAGACATATGAGCTCTACCCTCACATACCAAACCAACCTAATGGGAAATGGATAATGATACTTAAGGAGAAGAGGTACAAGCTTCTCTTCATTGTATTAATACAATGTTCTAAGCACAAGCGAGACCAAATCGTAATTTGTAGATACTTTTAAAAAGACGCCGTTTGGAAAATAAACTAGTTTGCATAATTTCAAGAAACTGTAATAGTAACTTTAACGGAGTCACCCGCTATGTGTGCATTATAATGCAACCATTTCAGAGAGTAAAAATCATTCGCCTTGGCCGGGATCCCGGCCAAGGCGAATGATTTTTACTCTCTGAAATGGTTGCATTATAGTTTGCATAAATTTAACTATTCCAATGGTACTGCGGTCCCTACAACTCTCGCACTATAAAAACGTCTAATCGGTTTTTTGGACGTCATGTACAATACGAGCTTCAGATGAAAATTAACCTGATAATTTAGTAATTTGCTTTCAATGATAAATAGTATTATCTCAAGAAAATATATTGGGAGAAGTAATACATGTTCCCTAGAAATTTATGTCGTGATAATCCAAGTTCATAGAGAAATTTAAATGTTTTATTCGCTATGAAACAAAGAGTTTCTGTAATGACCAAAAATTAGTGCAAAAATAAAAAATTGATCGTTTTATATCCTTTCTAAACTATTGTGAAAGTTTCCCAATTTTTATCGAGTTTTTTCGTTTAGCATTCTATATCACGTTTCATAATTCTTCTATAAAAATTAATACAATGCTACGTTACGCTAAGGAAATTTGCATCATCTATTGTCTCTTCATTGAGCGTTGCCTCCTTCAACTGTCAATTTATGTGTTTATACTTGAATTCATGCAATGTTAAATTTCCTACAGGAGGAATACTAACCGCACTATTTGGATCTAAGTATTTTTCTTTGCATTAAGCGCCATTTTCCATTCTTATATTTTTTTATAATATACACATTTGCTAAAATGGCATAAGAACAAACCGTACTCAGCAAAAGTCCCTAGGTCCTTGCTTTTTATAAAGAAATTTTTCTTTAGAATGTATCCACTTTTATGGAATAAGTAGCCGAACATTTACATTACTGGATCATATTCGTATAGCAACATATACGAGTATACGGATGTTGAGAAGATGCCTTTTCCTCGCCATCGCCGCAGTACTTCGGCGTAGAACTGCAATAATGAACTTATACAAGGAGCAAGCCAATGTAGTCTCCAACGTAAAATAATGGCTAGATATCCATGATGACACATCTATAACACGGATAAGGGTAAATATTTTATCAATATTCAAGAGTGGTCTGCAAGGTTTCCGACCTAACAAAGATACAAGACATTTTTTCTGAAATTTTATGACTCAGAAACTTTTCAGACCACCCACGTATTTAATAAGTAATTTAAACACCAGATTTAGTCCAGACCTTGGCCATACTCGTCGGTGAACATAAAATTATGCTACGATGCTGCGTAAAAATGAAGAAAATCGTGATCAATATTGTTAAGGTATGATCCAGAGGTTTACTGACGGGCGTCAAATCAATTAGTTTTCAATCCAAATAGCAATAACTGCAGCTTTACATATTTTAGTTTTCACACTGATTATGTTTTGCTTTCCTTCATGTTTTTTAAATATTCTTTTGCACAAGTGGTGGATAAAAAGTATCGGTAGCAATTTTTACTGGCGTATGCGTTAAGTGCTGAATTCAGACCGTCAGTTAAGTGTGTGCACGCTCGAACATCATATCGGCATTGATAGGTGACAGTGCACACCATTTTCACTGAAAATTTGGCGATGCGAAAGATCTGCGCTAAACTCGTCCCAAAGATTTTGACGGACGACCGAAAGTCGAGCCGACTATCTGCTCGCGACGACTGCAATGGCATCACGACGATTCACCAACTCCCTCACAGTCCCGAATTGGCAGCAGCGGACTATTCTAAAATTGAAATATTCTCTCGAAGGACACCCCCATGGGACCCTAAATGCCGTCAAAGAAGCTTGCACGCGTATCCTTAAGGACCTACCGGAATCCCCCTACCAGGGAGGCTTCGAGCCGTGAAAAAGCCGCTGGTAAAATTGTGTCTACGCTCAAGGGTTTACTTTGAAGAATTTTGAGACCTTGCAGCACTATCAGAGATAAATCATTTTTTCCGAAACTTTTCTCGATGCCTTTTATGCCAACCACGTATTCATTCCTGCGCCTCCCTCGTGCAGACACCCATTCTATTTTCCACTACCGTTGATACTCAAGAATTTATAGCTTCGTAGTTAACCGATCTATGTATTACTTTTTCCAATATTTTCCACAATTCTTCCGCAGATGTCGATATAGGATTTTGGAACATGCTCAAGTATTCAACTAAAATTTCCCAAAAATCTATTAGTCGAAATGGACACTTAAGGAATTTATCATTTAGGTATTTAGAAAAAAATCTTATAAAACTGTGTTTCTGTGAATCCAAGAATCTATTGCCTTAGGACCCGCAAAATATGCAATATTTTCCATATTTTTTCAAATGGTCAGGCTGATGGGTATGCAATGCAAATACACGCATATTTAACTGCTTCATCTCGATCAAGTTTGAAATAAAGTAACAGTTAAAGTGTCAATGGAAACATGAAAACCAACAATTAAAACATTTTTTAATCTAAGCAACTTTTAATCTTTGATTAAGTATAGCCAATAACATTGAATATTTCTACTTCGAACTTTGTCGATAACCTTAAAATTCTAGCATTTTTAATCAATGAAATGATGCGGATTCCAAAACAAAGTTAAACGTAATTTACAATCACAATTATTTTTTTCATATGAAATTGAGGCGGATAATACAAGTAAATAGGGTAACAAAATACACGTAAACAGGGTGAAATAAAAGTGGCGGAAGACCCAGGCGAGGATATTGAGGGTTTATTGAGGAAGGGTGAATTTGGTGCGCTGTACGGGAAGGTGAAATTCCTGCCAGGAGGTTAAAAGAGAAAATCCTTGCAAACAGCAAACAAAATACAATTCTGGAAAATTATCAATTGAACCACGGAAGATTCAAGAGAGATGGGAGGAATATATTGAGGAACTATCAGGTAAAGACTTTCGGGCAGCAAGCTTTGACATACAGAATATTACGTATATGATGATATCTTAGGCCCAGCCTTACTCGCTCGTGAGATTGGGGATTGAAATCAAATATGGCCGTAGTGGTAGATATCATTTCTGAGGAACTACTTACGTAAAGGTTTAGGAAATGTGGAGAAGCAGAGTTTTCATCGACTAATCGGTAGCATTTATGAAGGAGAAACTTGGGCGAAAGATTTCGTGAGGTCCGTGTTAGTTCCGAATAAAGAGAATGGCAACCATATGTCAGGACTATAGAACATATAAGTTTTACTTCGCTCGTATTTAAATTGGTTTTCAGAATCATCAATAAGAGGATTGAGAAGAAGGTAAATAATTACCTATGGGAAGATAGGCTTGAGTATAGGAGGGATGGAGGCATGTTTGACGTCATAGCAGGAAAGAGGTCGCTGATACCGAGGAGCGTAAAACCAATCAGGAAGCACTTGCCTGTTTCGTAGATTTTTAGAGGGCGTTCGATAGTGCGAATTGGATTAAACTAATGTATGCATTGGAGAAAATAAGTGTAGATTGGAGGGAAAAGAGACATCCGCAACCTGAACATGTCTTAGACCTCTCAGGTGCGAGTTGTGGGTAGAGTCCAAATGGAAAGTGTTAGGAAGAGGATTAAGACAGGGATGCCCAGTATCACTTTTTAACATGTATGTAGTAAAAATGGTTAAAGAATCGAAAATTGGAATCAAATTCGGCGGACAACAAAAGTCAGTTTGGTTTATCAATGATCAAGTTATAGTTTCCAAGTCATCCAAATGCTTAGAAGCATTTCTACCGCAAGTTGATGCGGTAGGTATGGAATGAGAATCAAAGTGGATAAAACAATGTTTATGCGGTTTCCCAGAAAGAGTAAAGCAACGGTAAAATTAAAGGAGTTCATAAACTAAAGCAGGTGGACGTTCACCCATCACGGAAGTGTTTCAAAACAAGATGGTCAAATTACGGGTGGCATTAAGAAGATTTACGATAGGTAAAGAAGCTTTCATATGGAGGAAGAAATAAATGACAGGAACGTTAGTTCGGACGCAAAGGAAAGGTTTGTTACAACTTTCATATGGAGCGTACGTGCTCATTGAAGCAGGGGGGTAAGTGTAGATTGGTGACTGGTGAAATTTGGGTGTGGAGAAGAACGGAGAGGTGGAAGGGAACAAAACAAAAATAAACAAAGAAGTTCTAGTCACGGTGGGGGAGGAGCAGGTATTGTTGGGAGAAATCCAAAGGAGACAGAGAAGATGGATGCAGAACAATAGATTGGCAAAGGGACAATGTTAGGCAAATTAGGAAGGGGAAAGAATAGAATAGGCATGTTGGACGGAATAAAGGAGGAAGTATGCGAAATTGAAAAGGGGCTATTGTAGTGTAGGATTTCAGGTTGTATTTTGTTAAAAGAGGCAAGAAAACATACCTGTTTACCGTTTTATGGGCTGTTTACATAAAAACCTACCTAAATACATAGTGTCATTAATAATTATTATAAATGAGGTTTGAAAAAACGAAATTTTGTAGTTATAACTGTAAGAAATATATATTTCAAATGTCGATGCAGTCGCTTTTTGGAAAGCATAACAGGTAGCACAGTATCCTATCAAGATCTCGATTTAGCTAATTGATATTTTTAGACTCACTGGTCTTTAGCGAAAGATACTAAGGCATTTTTTCTAATACCTCAATACCCTGAAGATCTGCATTAACCTCGTGCATTATTGTGTGAATTCTCACTATGCTTATGGTACTGACAACTTTATAAGATTTTCTGTGCGATTGCCTATTTTAACTCAATACTACGCGTATTTCCACAAATTTTTTACTTGATTTCTTCGGTGCAAATTATCATGTACTGTAAGTAAACTTATAATATTTCCCTACGCCTGAGACTCTTTCTTATCCAATATTCATCTTCAAAAACTAAAATGCATCGCAATAATAAACCCTAGGTTTTTACCCGTTATTCCGAATGACAAATATATACAAAATCATACTTGAAGAAAATTCATTTTAAGCGAAAATTTCTGGACATAATAACTACCTTAAGATAATTTTTATATAATTTATTTAGAAACACTTGATACCTGTGAAATTTTTGCCTTAGGTTTTAAAAGAGTGATTAAAGGTGCAGCTCTTCCATTTCTTCGAAAGAACTATATCACTAATTATATTACGTTTATGTATGCTAAAATAAGACTATAACGCTTGGAAATACATGAACAAAAGTTGAAAGAATGTGAAAGCAAGAAAGTAATCTGTCACATCCCAATGTCCGCATGCAATTTCCACATACATTAATACGCAAAATAAATGCTGAGCATACCTGTAGTATCTTACAGATTTTTGTGTTAAGTCCACACAAAGCGAGAGAAACGCAAAATTAATTAATTAATAATATGACAAATAAAACTCAGTTAAATAAAACGTTTTGGCTGGAAGAGAAATCTAAGGAACAAATTTTCAGATCCTAACTACGGCTTGAAATTCACACTAAATTCAAGGTATTTTAAATCATTCTATATTCTAAATTCATGTTTAAATACGAGTAAATAAAATGAAAATTTCTTTTGTGAAAGGGCACGGACTGGTACGTTATTAACTCTCCTTTGAGCTTCAGGGCTATGGAGAAAATTGACAATACTGTCAGTTTAGAAAGAAACTAAATTTCATTTTTACGTAAGACAAATCTTGACTTTTTCCATAGCTACATTGATTATTTAGAACTTTGAGACAAGAAATGGGAAGGAATAGAGTCACTTGGTTCTAAAACAGACTCACTCCATGGCCTGAACGCATCCTATAAAACTGAGGATTATCCGAATGCATTCCAAAATGTAATGGAAATGTAATTTTTACAACAATCGTTACAGTATACTACTCGTATTAGTAATGATCTGGACTCCATACTGCTTCTGCTGGCATGCAACTAATTCCGATGCCGTATTTCTCCCCACAGTAAGTAAATTCCTAACATATTTTACCTCTCTCTTGGCCTCTTTCCCATGCACTACCATTCCTAAATGCGATATGGAAAATATACGCGTTACTGCGACAATTATTTTATCATCATGCAACAATATCGTAAATTACCGGTACTACCTTCTTCGATTTATGTAGTGCATTTACAGTGCATTATGTTGTTTCTTCGGCATTCCAGATTACCCGTAGATAAGGGAATAACATACCATAAGAATACCATAAAAATCTCCACTTTTTCTATATCAATCTATCACCCCTCACAGAGCTAATTTGAATCGTATATAAAAAGACCCAACACGTGTTAATCTGCTACAAAGCTGAATGGATGGTTCCTTCCCACCAGAGGGCTTAGAATGAGTTCAATTCACTGAGTGAAACTCAAACGGCAGAATAAGGAGGCCGCACCTTTCCCTCTACCGTATGAGTTTTCACAGGATGATTTGTACTCAGTCAATCATAAATCTTGGTGCTCAGAATCAAACCAGGGTCAATCTGTCAGCAGTCAAAAGCATTAGGTAGTAGTGCATTAAAAAAAATCGTTTGCTATTTTAATTATCATTCATCTAAAGAATTTTACGCAGTTGTATCAGTCGAAGGCAAAGAATAGCCCAAGCATGAACGCATTCATGAAGAAGAGGAAATACTATATTCAAAGAACCTGAGGCTGGAAACAAGGAAACAATTCGTCAAGAATTTCGTGTGGAACATGGCACTCTATGGTTCCGAGAGTGGGAAAAGTGGGCCTGCGAAGAATATAAGCCTTGAAAACATGAAGATAAAATGGACAGACAAAGAAAGGAATGGGGAAGTATACAGAAGAACAGAAGAGGATAAGCCCATATTGAGAACTCTACGACAAAGAAGAAATAGGTGGATTGGACACACATAGAGGCACAATAGATTGATTAGGAATATAATAAAAAGAAAAGTAAAATAGAAGGGAAGATTCCACGAGGAAGACCAAGAGACATGTACATAGGACAAATTAAGATGGACGTAAAACAGGGAAGGTATCAAGAATTGAGGGAATTGACATTAAATATAGTAGAATGGAGGGCTGCGGTAAACCAATCCTACGATTACAATACCGATGATGATGATCAGTCGAAATATGGATCGCGACTTAATTATTTTTTTACTTTTCTATTTAATTTTCTTTTCCAGAGTAAAAATAATTTTATTGCTTATGAAAACTTTATATGTCACACAAAATTCATGTAATCATAAGAAAATATAATGCTATGAAAATTCAGCAAGACTATTTGAAACGTTCATAAAACATCCTTCAGTTAAACTGAACTTCTTTCATCACATTTCTCCCATTGTGAATTATGACAAATACAGACTTGAGAACCAAAATTCCTTCTTTTTAATGATCTAAATTATATGTTTAATGTAATGTATAATGACCAAAATTTCATCTTAAGATATCGCCGGATAATTTACGAAATCAAAGTAATATAACCAAGAAAATAAAATGTATTCTGGGTTGAAGAAGAGATTTTAATGTAGCGTGTCAGGTTGTATCTTGTTAGGTCAGGCTTAGAAATAATCGAACCCTGCAAAACTACATAATAATAATTATTACCGAATATATAAATTAAGTACGTGCATTGCAATCGGAGACAATTGGGAGTGGCTCAGGGGAATTTTTTGTAACATATTTTGTCGGTATGAAATCCATTTCCAACTTTCTGGTAATTGTACTTTTATTAACATTGACTGCTCTAATGCGAAATTTTAATTTTTTCATCGTTAAACTAGTCATATATACCACCTGGATTACCCTGGAGAGTGCGCCCACGCTGCCAACTCAAAGGTCGCGGCATGAATATGAAGCGTAAGGTGATACGATCCTAAGAAATCTAATAAAAAATAGAGGCTTATTGGGAATTAAAGGACGAGCGGTTCACAAAAAAAGGCAGAAATCAATTCTAATGTTGGTTCGAGAGGTGAGGACAGACCTCACTTAATATACCCGCTAAGTTAAACGGCGCGCCTTTTCAGGACGTGAAATTTGCACAGTAGGGTATGGGAGCCAACCTTTCCTTACAGCGCTTGTAGTTTCCCGGGAAGATCAGGTAGGCAGCAAAAATATCATCCAGCTTGGTGAAGGTGGGCCACTCAGGGCCGTCATCCAGATGTTTGCCCGAACCTCCGTGATCAGCAGTCTAGCGCTCCACTCACTGGACTACCACACCTTCATATAGTCCATTATTCGTGCAAAAATGCAAACACCTTTGGTTATTTTACGATAATCTTGTAATTGAGGAAAAAGGAATCTCGTAATCTTGCCAGTAATTGGTATTTGCAGACATCCAACGAAACCCTACAGACGTACTGAGATTCAGTGTACATTCATTAGAAGTGCGTTCAGAAAGATAGAAAAAACAGACAACAGCCAAGTAAGAAACTTAAAAATGGTTATGACTGCGAGACCTGGTAATATTTTATTTCTTATAAAAAGTTTAATTTACAAACGAAGTGGGGAAAACTCCAGAAAAGTGGTGGTAAAAAAGATCAAGATGCACGAGTCACTCCGAACTCTCTCCGACGAAAGATTAGCAATAATGAAGTGAAAATGTAATAATCCAAGGGAAGACTGCAGAAGCTAAAATATAGAATTTTTCTAAGCAAAGTTTATGTGGCTATTTTTCCAATAAAGTTTTCAGCTCTTCGGGAATATAAATACCAACTCTAGACATCCAATTGCCTTAAATATGTATTGAAATCCCCACGTTGTTTGCTTAATCCAGTTTGCTTTTCAACAGCAAGAGGTTTCCGACGGCACGACATTAATGTTTTCAACGTTAGGAGAGTAATTTACGCAAAAGATATTAGACATTGCATTCACCATACATTTACTCCCAATTCCGTTTAGTTAGCGTAACTTAGTTAGCGTAAGTCCTAAGGCGTGATTCTCCATGCAAGGTATTGTGGAAATAAAGGACATTAGGATCCAAAGTTCCCAGAAGGCATTGAAACGTAATCTTGTAATAATTAAGTATTTAATGGTCAATTAATCTTTGAGAAGAGAGGATTAGTGCAAGATAGAGACTTGGAATTTGGATAATGGATAAGAACAGAAAAATTAAATGGATAGAAAGGAAGGTTATGCCTAGTATGGCAGCGAAAGTCAAGATCATTGAAGAAATGAACTCAAAGGAGGCAGGAAAAGTGGGAGAAGAATATATTACACACATATGTGATAGCAATGCTTGAGTGAAGAGAGATATTTAGTTTAAGAATCAGTGAAAAATTATACGCCTTTTAGGCGGAATTGTAATAAAATAGTAATGCATTTGTAATAATAATTTAGACTTAGAGAAATGGCACTTTTTTAATAATAAAAATGAAATCTTAGTTTGACCGGCTGACTGTTACTGCTATGTTTCATGCTAATTCAATTTCCACGTCACTGACTCTCCATATGAATGAATTTTTTTAGCTTTATTAACAAATTCACCCGCACCTACTTTTTGATAAATTATTTCTTTTTTTGATAAACTATTTCCTTTTGATAAATTTCCTTTAACCTGGAATTATAAGTTATTATATCTTTGCATATTTCATTCGAAATACTGCTTACGTGAGTATATACCCCACCTTCTCTGATACCTTATGCACACATCGTCTTCGTAATTGTTCAAAATTCTATGACCTCTCATTGTGGATCGTCTTCAGTACTCATATTTCCTTTTACATACTGTGATGCGTTTAGAATTAACTTAAATTACGTGATCAACTTTCCCGCTCTTTGGTGTTAATCAAATGACAGAATATAGATTACTACTTCAAATTACTTCCTTCCATGGAAATTACTGATACAATGCAAATCAGAATTGTCTGCCGTTGACAATATCTGATTGATAAAGCATAACAAGAAATCGACAGCGTATGACAAAACCCATATTTTTGATCGAGGCAGATATCCGCAGGTGAACTCAGGTAATTTCTTTTACTTTACTAAAGAATCCATGTCTATGAGGAATGTACTCGATAGGATTTAAGTATTCTTTCTTTTACGTCTAGCCGTCACATTCGAATAGAATGGCGGCCCTCAAAATTAAAAGCACTATCTGCTGAACCTCTCTATCGTAAAACGGCGAATGAGTTAGGCAGGGCGAAATATTGGCGGTTACGCGCCAGGTGGTCCTGAAAGCTCACTTCGAGAGTTTTCACAAATTTCAATTTTTCTAAGGGAAAAAAAATTCAATGGAAGGAGTGTGTGCCATCGGCGATTTGCTCCATAGTTTCCGTCGTGCTTGTTTCAGCCACTCGCTAGCTGGGAGTAGACACGGGGAAGGCGAACTGACCGAGGAGGGAGCGAGGGGGTGGAGACGGATGTGGACGGAGGTTGAAGGAGGAGCAGGAAGGGGGGAGTCGGGAGGCAGCGCGCGGTCTCCGGAGGCGACGTCTGAGCGAAAAAGCTTAGGTCGGCCTTCCCCTAGAGCTGCGATTCCAATTGTTTACAAGCTCATCAATAAAAATCGACCAGAGTCGAAAGACGAGGGAAAACAAACATTTGGTTGGAAACTGTGCGGAGATGGAATCGGAGGAAAGGGACTCAGGAGAGGGACGGGAGGGGAGAGAGATAGGAAAGGAAGCGGAAGTGGAATCAGAGTGCGCTGAGGGAAGGAAGAAGTGAAAATCAGGACCGCCGGGCGCGCACACACACTTGTGGGTCCGCGCGCCATTTGGTCTGTTTCAGCTCTGAGGAGCGTGGCCGAGATTGCCAGGGATACCAGAAGTGAGAACGCTTACCGACGGACGGTTTTGTGAAGAATTATGGACGACCGGGAGGGAAGGAAAAAAACCGGCGAACCTTGCAGAGAGTTTACATACTTGCAAGCGAATAGTCTCAGCCGACCACAGCTGGCTGAAGTATCAGAAATTGGAGTGGACGGACGACTGAAGTCATTCGCAACCATCTCAAACGCAAGCAACAACACTATCCATGGCAGAAGCGGGGATTCGAGACCGTTACTTTTAATGCCGAAATGGAGTGCTCACAGCCCACCATTTTAACTCTCCGTTCTCGAGAGGAGCTGTGTTGTCACAAGTTGTTGGCATTTAAGTCGGATCATACTTCCTGGGAAGAATGACATTAGACCCAAGAACACTTAGCAGCCAAAAAATAAAATAGTTGAATTCTGTAAATAATGAAAATAAAATGACAGTATGATATCCTAAGTGAATAAGAGCACCATGAATCCCTGCCAATTATTTCTACCACAAATGCTAAAAGTGAGATGATGTGTTTCATGGATGAGGTAGGAAGGACATTGAGGAACATTAATTTGCGCTCCTAGCCGACCCATATTAAGCTATAAGCAACGCAATAGAGGTCCGGATAATGTATAAATTCCGAAGCAAGCCTCGAAAATGAATACGAATATTGTACCATAAAAAATATCTTTACATTTATAAAAAATATATATACCATATATAAAAAATATATATACCATAAACACAGTAATTAACCCGAAGGTCGGTTTAGTAGATGATGGTAGAGTTCACATAGTACTAAGCCCGACGGCGTGTGAAATTCATACATCAGGGAAGGGGGGCCAGTTCCTTTCCCTGTGCCGGTTATGGTTTCCCAGGAAGATCTGGTACCCGAAAAATCACATAGTTTGGGTATATATACCATAAATTGATAAAATTATCCGATGTCGAAAAACCCCAAACAAATCCACTTCTGAATTTTTATCGCCTATCTTAAATGTAGATTAGATATTCACTCTAACGATTTCAGGAAAAATATTTTTCCACTATTCCTAACAACCTATACACTTTCCTGTGAATGTTTTATGAAAACTAGGTAAATTCTTCGTGGAATTCATCAGACAATATTTATAAATCATTTACAAAATCTACCGATTTATGTGCAACTAGAACAGTAACCATAGTCTTTGATGTCAATGCGTTAGCAGTTGCATTTTTGTCCAGAGGCAGGAAGTTTCCGATTTCACATATACATTATTTTACAACTGTAGCCTTGGGCTCAAATAGATTTTTGTTACGTCACTGTCTAAACTGGCTAAAAGGATGCGTCTTTGACACCCGGCAAAAGGCATTCCTTGCTTCCTCATCTGAGACTGCGACTCTTGAAGATCGGACACTTGCGTAAGCACGCACGCCTGTGCGCAGGAAGCAAATATAAAGCGTATAGGGTGGGGACAACCTCCACCCTGCGGCACATGACAATGGAATCGACGCCACTGGAAGGAACCCACGGAAGGAATTCATAATTCTGCATCTGCGGGGCGTAGGGAGAACGGGAAGGAAAAGAAAGGGCGGGGAAATCGAAATGCGCCTCATATTTTCATAAGGGACGCTTGAATATTCATTGGCGCCCGATTCGTGTCGACATGGCATGTGAGCGCTCGCTATTTGTACATACGTGGCGACCTCTTTCGACGTCGCCGTGCCCGTAAGGAAAACAAGTGACGGGGATGATGCTTCACGGGGTGTGCGGCACTCGGGCCTGAGCGCCTTGCCACGAAATGAACTTATTTCCTCCTCCCCGTCCCCCCACCCCCATCCACCACCACCCTCCTCCCTCTGCGCACCCCTCCACTCTCTTTCGAGTTTAGAGACATTCGATAACGGCCGAGAGGACTGACTGTTTTGTTTCTCCCTCTCTCTCTCTCCCCCCTCCCATTGCCTCTCTTCCTTTCTCCCTACCTCCCTCCCCTCCCGATACCCAACTCCTCCTCCCACACCACGCCCCTTCGCTCCCTATCGGATATACGCCCCAGTAGATCAGATGGGTTTTTCGGTATTTCAATTATCGGGCCGTACCGGTCGATTTTGTTTTTCGGGCCAGGAGGATATTCGCAATTTAGTGCGCCGTGGCATTGCAATTGTTCGATTACTGGCTGGTTGGCTATTCGTTGCCGGTAATGTACGTATGTGTACGCACACATACACACACACGCGCCTGCGCACACACATAAATATGTACAAATCCACGGTATACATAACTACACGTCCATACACACTCCTCACGTAACTTCCCCGTCACAAAATCGGCCAAAAGGTTTAAATTTGCGAATCTGAGACCCGATAGGATTTTCGGAAAATAGCGCAATGAACCGAAATGAGCTCATTGGATTTAGCGTATCCGGCCGATTTTTTCGAAAATGAACGCGAAAAGAAGTTGTATTTTCAGAAATAAAGTACCCGCTTATCGGTGGATAACTCAGAATCAATGGAAATATAAGTATTAACGAATTTTTATCACATATCTTGATCTAGTTTAAGTATTTGTGAAACTTATTTTTTTCAAATGAAATAAATATTTAGTTCGAAAAATTCACTAAATTTAGTAAATAATTATGATAAATCATGAAAATTACTATGATTTCATGTCCATGCATTTTTAAGAAATCCTAAAATAAATCATTTCAAATTCTTCAATGATTGAAAATTACTAAAGTTAATAACTTTTTTAATTAATCGATACTGAAAAATTGGAAGAATCAAAAATTTTAAAATATACCGGATAAACAAGCTTCGATATGTAGACTAAGATTGATAACATTTCGCCTCCATCCATAGATAACGTTCACAGTTCTGTAAAACTAGTACTGTGTCGTATCTAAAGGAAGACTAACAAAAAATAAATTATACCAAAATAATGTAATCCTTAAAAGAAAAATGACAACTATGATCAATTCAAATTTGACACATGAACCAACCTGATTTCTTAGTTAATTCTTTGCGTGCTTCATTAGATTGATGCTTGCTGAACTTTTTGAACTTTCTCGATTTTCTCAATGCTGGTTTAAGTTTTTCTTAACTTGAAATTTCCAATAAAGGGTTGGAGAAAAGCGAACAATATATGAAAAAATATTCTACGTAAATTATGCCTCCATTAAATCGTCGGAACCTATTGCAAAATAAAGTGGTACTTCTTTATCCGAGTACGTAACCCAAAGTTAGGTTCAATTATGATCAGGTACCACCGGGACAGCCAAGGGTAATAGTGAGTAAATATAAAATACATAAGTCAATATAAAATAATGAGTGTAAAGTGTAGCCAACTCCAGAAATAAGACAAGGGGTCTAATCGTAATAAAATTAAATGTTAATATGTGTGCCGTAGTGGGGATATAAGAAAAGAATTACTTTTGTGAAAAAGGCATTAGCAAAGAGAGGGGGAGATTCACGTTAAGTGGACACGTAAAAAAGGTTAGAACAGCATTTAGCATAGTATTGTATAGTTCAGTAACTTGGGACACTGAGGTATGGGGTTTCAGGAAATACTGTGTGCTTGGATGGTGGTTTTTGAGATGTGGGTACGAAGAAAAATTGATAAAATAATATGTACGAAGAAATGGATGAACGGTGATTCAAATTATGATGGAGGTAAATCGAAATGTGAGTTAGAGTTTGAATAAGACAGAACAGAGGACTTACTTAGAGGTATTTTAAGCCTTGAAACGGGTAGTACGATGTGAAAGGCCGTTTAAGAGACCCGAATGTTGTGCAAAAGAGAGGAAGAAAGAGGACAAGACATGTCAAGCGGCATGAGGAATGGTGATAAATTAGCATTGAAGAAGAAAATAATACAGGGTATGTAGATAAAAGTAGAGGTTGTGGAGATGTCCAAACAATATATAATAGATAATATGGAGTGACAAAAACCTACTTTAAATGAGTAGATTACGTATGATGATCCTATCCAAATGCTTTACGGTAACAATAACCATTCCTCTCTATCCAATAGTTATGCACACATAAGCAGTATCTCTTTTCAATAAATGAGGAAGAATATGTATTCGGAGATGAGTAGAATTAAATCGCTAAATTTATTATATGCATAAAATGGTAGAAGATTGTAACTATAAATGTAGAAAACGAATCCACTCGTCCTAAGTCAGCATTCGTACAGTGTTGTTGAGATTATTAATGAATTCTATTGCAGAAATAGAAAAAACCATTCTTGTCCTTACACGCAACATTAACTAGAGAAGAAATAATTTAGCAAAAATAAACAATATGTATATGGAAGAATTCAACAGAAAAATAGTTAATGGATATAATTCTCGAAGTAAAATACAGAGAACTTTATAAAACAGCAAAAGATTGTTTGCATTAGTCAGTAACGATGGATAAGTAAGCAAATGGAGCACATCACGGAGCAATAATTAAATAATTAAGGGTGAGGCAATGTTACTACTGTAGTGGCATTATGTCAGACTTAAAAACTAACTCCTAAAAACAAAATGAAGAGGACATTATTGCACCCCCGTTCTCTTATTCAAATTTCATTACATGAACTATCAGTATGGTCAGGAATGCATGTATGTTAGTTGAAGACACAAAAATTATCTAGATGATGAGCCATTTTCAGGTCGCTGATGAAATACATAATCATCAGAAAAAAGACGAGCTTGCATTTGAACATGAGCACTTTGAGGCACTATGACTGATGCAGTTACTTGAAAACTGTAGGAAAAGAAAGTACTATAACCCAAACTGTCATAATATAGTCGATTACGTGTTGCCGAACGCGTCAATATGATACACGGGACTCAATTATCAATGGGAGATCGACCACATTTTCAAAATGGCGGCTGGTCCTCCATCGGACCTATAGCTGGATTCGTGGATTGGAAACCGGTTTCTGCCCAGAGTCGAACGGCTCCCATACGCCATGTCTGTCCGTTGCTATTTGACGGCGTGTGTTCACCATTCCATGCTTACTCGTAAGTTGAATACGAAGTCGGGAATTCAATATTAAAATACCACATGTCTAAAAAACAATTTAATAAAACATTTAATCATAATTTAGGAGACGTATTCACTTGCGTTAGAGTTTAATCAATGATTTCCAAGAGAGTCCAGAGCTCAAACACAACAAAATTCCGGAGCGACTGCTGATCACTTCAGTTTGCAAATACTTTTGCTTTTTACAGCAGCCAGCACCTCTCCACCTTGGGGGGAAAAATGCGCAATTTCTTCAGTCGGCCAGATATCGCCCTGACGCGCCTCAAGTCCGAGATTTTACATTTTCCCTAAGGTGGACATTTTACTTTAGAAAAGTACATGTTCTACATTCACTGGCATCTTTCGCTTTCGGCAGCGTTAAGAAAGATCCAATTACTTTTTAAATGAAACAGATATCAGCAAAAGCGAAAAAAACTGCTACTTTCTCTCGATTTCTAATAAACGTCACTGTTCATTGTATGGAAATATAATAAGGATTCCTCCTCTCATTTCATCACAGTGTTGGAGGATGAATTTTCACGTTAAAGGCCTCAATTTTCTGACTACTTGAAATTATATGTTCGTGTGTCTAATATACACCATCAAGTATCAGCGTAAATTTGGCAGTTAAGTCGTATATAAGTCATCGTTAAGTCGTCGATGATTAATGATGGAACCAAGGCAATTTCAAAGGTAAAAGTTTTATTTAAACAAAGGTAATTATTTATTTCAATTTATCTTCATTGAATACAGTAAAAATATCATGTATTAAATTGACTTTTCCATTAGTTATATAATTTTAGAAATATCCATAATTATCAGAGCATTTTACACTGCTTAAACGGGTGGTAAGCACATGTGCGATCCATATTTTCACCGTTTTTACGGGAAGCATATGTACATTTTTTAGAGAAAAGTACTTAATTTGGTAAAACGTTTTACTTGAAATATATGGCAATGAAGCTCGTTCTAAGTTATGAAATAGACTGGGGCCACCGTCCATTTAATTCAAGAACAAAAATTATTCATTATATGATAATTTTTTCGATGACTATTGAAGAAATTTACCTCCATTGGGCACATTATTCGTCTACAAAATGTGTTTGCTAAATCTTTTGAGGGGCATTTCTAAAAGAAAGCTCACTCTTGACATCCGTCAATTCATTTTCAACTGATCGGGTGTGTTTTGAAAAAAAGAAACTTCTCCAACGATAAGGATTTCACAGTCCATAATAAAAAAAATTGAATGAAAAATGAATAGAGTAAGAAATTCTTAAAGTGAAGAAATCATGTAATTTAATGGTCAAACCAAACATATAAACTACATGATTAGGTACTCCCAGCGCCCGTGTGGAAATTAATAGCCACCCCTGTACGTTAGAATTATCCCCCTCTTGGCCGACGTTGGATGTGCCTCGGAAGTGAGAAATGATAATCACATCCGCTTAATCCTATATCTCTCACGTCTGCTGTGGCTACTCCTCCTTATCCGACGCCAAACTGCACTTAATGCATCCCTGCCTTGAGGGCGAGTTGGGGAGGGAGGGAGGAAAGAAAAAATGCGCCAATCTCCGCATATTGAATTCGCGCAGATTTTCCAAAGGGGCAAAGGGAGGGAAAAATTACACAACTATCCATCTCTAAATCAACCATTTTTTCGAATTCCGCCCTCCCTGAGTAGTGGCGGCGACCGTGGCGACGGCGGCGACTGTGGTGGTGGTGGTAGCAGCAGGAGGAGTAGCGGAGGACCGAAACATGTCACTTCAGCCGCTCTCGTTACGCTTTCCCGAACAAGATTCGCAGATCAAGAGCCTTAAATCAAACATTTTTACCTCCCTCCCGTGTCCTTTTATTAAGAGAGAGAGAGAGGGAGGGATAGGAGAGGGGATGGTTACTGTGGTGGGGGGGTTTAGGGTGAAGAGGATGGATTTGGGAGAGTGGGGAAGAGGAGGAGAGGGCGGAAAAAACCTCATATCCGAGGGAAAAAAGATGAACACACAAACGCCTTTCGACCGTAAGCCAAATTTATAGAAATCTACTCGAAAGAGAAATTGAAGGGACGAGATGGTGGTGGGGAGGGGGTCGAGGAGTAGGGTGGAGGTGGGGAGAAGGGCGACGCGGGCGGGAGAATTGTGTGAGGGGCGAGAGAGAGAGGAAAAGGGGTAAGAACGGAAAGGTACGGGGGCGGGATGCATAAAGAGAGGCGGCTAAGGGTTGGGGCGGGGGCGAGGAGGAGGTGGGGGTCGGGGGGCGCTGTGGGGAAGGAGGTGGGAACAAGGGAGAGGAGACGATGAACATGGGATGATGATCAGCCGCGATAACGAATGGAGATATATCCACCTCCCCCCTTCCCCGACCCCTCTCCCCCTTCTCCCTCTCTTCTCCCCCACACTCACATCCGCCCGCCACCTCTCCCTCCGACCCCCCCCGCCCAACCCCGCTATCTCTCCACCTCACTCCCCCCCCTCTCGCTCAATTTCTTCCTTGCTATCTATTCGCCTCCCTTGCTCCGATTGTAGAGAAACGAAAAACGACGGAAAATGAGGCCGTGATTGGATGACGAACCGAAATGAGCCATTTACTCGATGATGTGAAAATCAGGGTGCACGCCCAGCGGAGCCCTAAACCTCTCCAGAGGACGGACATGGACGTCGAATACCTCCCTCTTTGAGTATTCCTTCGAGGCCGGAGTCAGTGTGCAGCACGGAGGCGAATCAAATCGAGATATTTTGATAGTGATTCTCTCCAATTATTAATCCCAATGAAGAGATAGGGTTCTTGTCGATGCGCTCTGAAGACTTGTTCGAAAATAGTGGATTGGATTTAGTTGAGAATGTAAGGTGGAAATTCAAATTTTGAATACTTCACTTGATTAAGAAATTCGAGAAACCATCAATGTAAGCTTTTTGGGTAGGGTTGATTCTGACAGCTGAAATAGTACGGGATCGAATTCCACTGTGAAGAACTCAGCGTGGCCAAGGCCTATGCAGAATATTGAGAAATACAAAAAGAGTTAAAAGGTGAGAAAAAGTTGCAGTCTTCTTTGTTTATTGTAGAATATAGAAAAACGAATGCCCTCAGATATCTGCGATTCTTTTGCAGTATCAATACCCTTTGGACATATTTTATTTGATGAAAGAGATTGAGCTTTCAGATGAGAAGCATCATTCTTAAATATATTTCTGAATGGATTCTTTTACAAAAAATGGTTCTATAATGTCATCCTCAGGGATATGATATGCCTAAGCGAGTAATATGAATGATGAATATGAAATACCTGTACGTTGTTGGACAGAATTAGAAAAACGACCGAAGAAAGACGAAGCAGTATTATTCTCCTTATGATTCAGCAGTATCTTGACCAAAAAATTATGGTGATGAGCACTTTCACTTGTTTGGTTTAGGGAAAGGAAAAGCGGTGAAAGAATAATGTATCAATTAACAATTGAATCTTCATAAATAAATGGAATAAGTATATTCCAACGGTTATCCTCCCATCAAGGCATTCTTAAATTCAGTTTCGGTGCAATTCTCACTAAAACTTAGACTCCTGGTATAATACCATCAAGAACTTTTCTAGGTTTTAACAGAGTAACTAGCACTCGACTACGTGGAAATACATCTTGAATAAAAGAAGTATACTAGATATTTTCCACAGACTTTTTATTTGGTACAATAGTTTCAAACGAATAGGCGTTATCCTCAGGTAAAAACAGTTTTCGATTTGAGAGGTGTTTAAACCCCCACTACCTCTCTCCTCACCCACTCCGCTCTAACCCCTCTAGAGTACAAATACCTCTGCCATATCCAAAAATTGTTTGTACCTTAGGATAATACCTATGCGTTGAAATTAGTTGCACATAATAAAAAGTGAGTGGAAAATACCCAGTACTCTTCTTTCATCCGAGGTACTAGCGTTTAGCAACCTTCGCTACCAACAAGAAAGCCAAAAATGACGAGGAAAGCAACATAAGGTCACATTAAATTTTGATAAGACCTATCTATCTTCGAATGAAGCTAAAGAAAATGCACTGGCACATGGAACAGTTCCAAGGCAACTAGTGGGCCGATGAAACAGTAAAAAACACCTAATAAGGGATGTTGACCTAGTGGGTGGAGCGTTCTGCTGCTGAGTCCAGGTTCTAATCCAGGTGATGCACCTAGATGTCCTTGAATTCATCCGAGCTGTCTTTTTTTGGGTACCTGTTGTTCCTTAGAAACCGCAAAATGCTCTTTCCTTTCTACCCAGCTAAATTTGAAGATGATACATTTGTGAGAGCGATCCTCGAGTCCTGAGAGATGGACATCGTGCAGTTTGATGGTGAATATCATCAATGATTAAGGTAATAAATAAATCCAAACCTCATAACATTAAATTATTCTATGTAAGTACCTAGGAAATCGAACAAAAATATAATTATATTTCCTTATTCTATGAAGAATTAGAAATACTTGAGCCTTCTTATAAAAATTGAAACAGTTCATTCCGTTAACATTATGGAATCAAAATTAATTTACGCTTCAAAAGAAACATAATTAACATCAAAGAAGTCTCTTCAAAGAATTTTTTCTTCGCACTACATTCATATATTTTTTTACTCGACTGAAAAAGAGCGTTCGAATATATTCTGTATGGCAATCAGAATTTTAAAAACAAAGTTAGAAGCCAAAAAGATGCAAAAGCTATCCTAATATGAGGGATAAGTGTATTAAACAGCAAAAATAAATGCTATATTTTTAAAAAATTGGTAGTGGAAATTTGTCTTCCTACTTACCAAATTTAAGCTTGCACGATATTGGATGAATTTCTTAATACATCCTAAATTTAATTATTTGTTAGATGATAGCATATGTAATTGCATGCGTGTAGAATGAGAGGAGGTAGATATGCGTTTGCATACGTGTAAAATGATAGGATTTTTCCATGAAAGTATGCACCACTATGGGTATGGGTTCATATATGTGCTGGTTTTGAATGCGGTTTTTTTCCTTTTCGGGTGGTGGCTTACAGCAATAGTAGCAGAACGCTCCACCCACTCGGTCAACATCTCTTATTAGGTGTTTACTGTTTCATCGGCCCCCTAGTTAACTTGGAAGCTGCTGATTCTGTGTGCCAGTGCATTTTCTTTAGCTTCAATCGAAGATAGATAGGCCTGCAGGTCTGTTTCAGAAGTCGTATGCTTGTCCGTGCATGCAAACAGCAATGTCCGTGACAATCGTTGATCCGCTGTTTAGTGCGTTCTGTCATACGGTTCTTGTCTGCAAAAGGCTTGTTGGTTGCTGAAATTCATCGGGAGTTATGCCTAGTTTATGGACCTACAGTTATGAGTAAAGAAAAGGCTAGAAAATGGTGCCGTGATTTTTAAAATGGACGAACAAATGTCCACGACGAAGAGCGAAGTGGCAGGCCCAATATTCTGACCAATGAAATTGTTTCGCAAGTGGAACCAAAAACTGCGATGTGATCGTCGACTGACGATTAAGTTTTGTAAGTAAGAATTTTGACGAGTAAGATTTGGCCTGTCTGAACAATTTCCTCAACTTGGACGCACAACTGTCTACAATATTATCACGGAAAACCTTGGATACCACATATTGTGTACAAGGTGAGTACCGAAAATGCTCACCGACCACCACAAAGAGCAAAGAATGTCTAGTGTACGTGAGTTTTCGGGTCGTTACCAACAAGAGGGAGATGATGAGACCATGCACCTAGTGATTACTTCCTCTTCTTGCACTAAAAACAGTGGCCCGGTGGACAACGTATCGAAACCGAAGAGGAACTCAAGAAGGGCGTTGTTAATTGGTTTAACTATCAGGCGGCGAGCTTCTATGCAAAGGGGTTAAAGAAGGTGGTGCAGTGGAACGAAAAATGCTTAGAAGCGAACGAAGATTATGTAGAGAAGTGAAGTAGGTTTTTAGCTAACTAAAAGTGCCAATAAAATATGTTTCATATGAGTATATTTTTTCCTGTGACCAAACGGCCCTTACTTTATGAGCATGCCTCGTAAATATATGAAAAAGAGTCCCATTCAAAGTAAGAAAAACCTTTTAAATCGATATGTAGGAAATTATTTAATATCGAGTTGACGCTAAGCGTAGTCTGGCATTCTGGTCTAGTTTCTATAATTTCATAATTAAGATCAGAAATTATAGGCACGGTGCGGGAAGATAGAGTGGGTGACATTCAAACAAGACAGGAAAGATAGAGGCAGAGCATTTTGATTGGCATTGGAATCCTCAAGACTATGACATAAGGGAGGGTGCTAGGCAGGCAAGGTAGGAGCAGGAAAAAAATAGGTTCGTTGGACGGAATGGAGTACGCGCAATTAAAGAACAGTTTAATGTTGCATGTCAAAGGGAAAGTGTTTGCTTATTATAGTTTACTTAGCTCCACTCATCCCTTAGCGAAATTATTCCATTATTTAGTTCATAATTCTACTTGTTGGCGATCCCCTCAGAATTCTCTCTTTTATTTCTTCTTCAACTCACTCAATGGTCATCAGCTAGAGGGTCCAGCCCGCAACGCACCTGTGCGTTTCAAGGAGAGTACGCAAAATCCCAAATACCGGTTCTTGCTCTCTCATGAAGACGTGGGATTAATGCGAAATTCATTGAAAAAATTAAGCGTGCTTCAATAGGCCCATTTAGTCTGGAGGTCCAAGTAGTATTACGTGATTGTCATTATCATGTATTGCCTTGTCGTTGCCTTAGGTGCTGATCTACATGTCTTATATTCACTAAATAGGACAAGCTACTACATGGATATGAGACAGGTGTATTAGGACACAGGTGCTCAATTTTTTGATTGAAGTAAGCTTTGAGTTAATTTTATGAGCTGGCCGTCCAATACAAGTCAGGTTATAACAGGTTTTATACTTCATTTACATTTCGGTAGTTGCCTTCTTTTGTTGTGACTGCGAATTATAGGAGAGAAAAGGTAGTCTATTAATTAATCGAACGATTCACTGACCGATGGATTATATTTGTTCGACATCCAAAGTACATCTAAGTTTTTTTAAAACTTTTTGAAACTGTAAATATAGATTTTCTTGCTTAAAAAATCAACCGTTTTGGTAACATTCTAACAATATTTTGAAACATAATTTCTCCAATTAATTCTTTTGCAAAAATCTTGAGCATCCTATTTTGTTCTTTTTCATGATTATAGCTTTTTTCGGATTAAACCAATGAAGAATGAGTAGGAAAAAGCATGTGCACTCTCTTGCGACGGGATCACGTATGCGTACTATATACGAGTATTGTCAATAAAATAACTTACTTTTCGGTCTGGCGTGGAGAATGGTTGGACTAGAGCCTCAACCTTGGTGCCTAAACGTCCCTACATTCGGTGCCCATACTTCTATGATGATGTGCTGACTGTAGTTCTTCTACTTTGCTCACATTGCGAACTGTTAAAATGTGCGCTACAATAGAAAATCCCGCGAGTTGGGAAGTACGATCTGTGGTAATGCTTTTACTACCAAAAAACCACAAGCCAATTGAAATTCGTAGACACCTTTGTGAAGTGTACAGAGAGGAAATAATGAGGGAAGTAGGAGTGAGACAGTGGTGCATTGTTTAAAAATGGCTGCACCAATGTTCATTATGAGGACCATAGTGGATGACCCAGCTTTGTGATCGATGGACTGACGATGAAAATCAACTGAAAGATTCGTAAAAATCGTCAATTACCGATTACGGATTTCTCGCTCCATTTTCCTTATATTTAACGAAGTCTACCGCATGAAATTGTAAGGGGAAAGCTTAGCTAAAACCAGTTTTGTGCCAGATGTGCCAAAAATCTCAACGACACCACAAAAAGTGTATCGCTGCATCCATGCATTTCCTCGAAACCTATGAAAAAGATGATACAAAGAGTCCAGATCCGGTGCTGGGTAATTTCCACCTCTTTCCAGCGCTGAAGACGTGGCTTGCAACACAGCGATTTGACAGTGACGCAGAATTGCATGTTGGTGTAATCAAGTGATTAAATGTTAAGGCCAGAGGTTTCTTCAGAGATGGGATTGAAAAGTTTGTGTATCGTTATGATAAACGCCTTAATTTTAATGGCAACTATCTAGAAAAATAGTTTTTAAATGTGCATTTCCATTGTATACAATACAAATTTGTCTTATCACTAGGTTCATATTTTCTTTCAAAATATAAGGTGCTTTCTGGAAAGTCCTCATAAAATAATATAAGGAATTCGCATTCAATCATTTAACGTACTTCTATCATTTAAAAGATGTAAATAGAAAATTCCACGAGGAAGAGAGTTTGAGCTCAGGAACAATATCGTATTAGTGAGAAAAGTTTTCTCTAAAGGGCTCTTCTACTCATCAGAAGCTTGCCTATATTCCCATTCTCCATTCTTCTCGGTCATTACAATCTCCTCCTCTAAACATTGATTTCTCATTATTAAGGCTCTTTCTGCTCCCATGCTTTCCTAGGCCATCACGTATTCTCCTTTCTGGTGATCACCATTCAAACATAGTTCTAGGCCTCTTTCCTCGTTCATTCTTTGATCATGTCCATACCATTGGAAAACTCGTCTCTGGATTCTTTGTTCGACAAATTATTTCATGCCCATTACTTCTCTAATTCCGTGCTTTTATTCCTTTTGGCTTCGATACTCTGGCTCCTCTCCTTATCCTCTCCATCTTCACAACTTGTAGGCAATGAAAGGACAACTTTTTAGGCGTTCACTCAAAATCAAGCTCTTTGCTGCATAAGTCATTATCTTTTTACCATTTTTTTCGGGTATACTGTAATTTTTCATTTATCTTTTTCTGTTCCTAGATATAACTATGATCCAATACGATTCAAATACGATTACTTAGTTTTGAAGAAAAGTTAAGTTTTGTAAAACAGAAGAGAACAATAGAAAAGGATACATTCTTTTAAGAGAACGTTAAAAAAAATAAATTTGCACTAGTCAGGATGCATTGATTCACTTGAAACGCTGACAAAATTATTAAGGCGTTGAATTAGAATATTGGAAATAAGAAAAGAGTAAACAAGAGACAAGAGGCGTTTTGTTCGAAACGTCTTTGAATGAAACAACTCAGACAAAAATGGTAAGGTTTGTAAGGAATTGCAATTGGCAGCAAAAGAAGAGCGAATCTGTGCTGCGGGAACCAATATACAATAGGATTGCCAGTGACCGCCCTCTCTAAGACCGCCTAAGACCGCACTCTTTCAATTAAGTGTCCTAAATCATGGATATGCATAGGAGAGGGGCAGGATAAAAAGGCATGGTAGAAATTAAAGTATTTTGGAAGTTGATATATTCAGCTTTTTGCATCATTAAGTTTAAATAATGAATTCAGACATTGTATGGCGATCATTATTGAGCAAAACATAAATTATGAGTAAAAAGAAATTGAATGGAATAAAATGGAATGAAGATAAATCATTAGAAGATTAAAGTAATTCTGTGAGAGAATAGTGAGAGTAAAAACATAGAGAGGTCAAATTAAACTGTTGGTGAAATGAAAGAATATATTTGGAATACACAGAACTTGCACATGCTATATTTAGAACAAAATGACCACATTGTAGAAGAAATTAAGATAGTAAATTCGTGAGCAGAAGAATTAACCAGAAGAAAAGTGATAATGGGGGCTCTAAAAATGGATGTGAAGAAGAGATTAATGAAAACTATAGTTAAGTGATTCCTAAACCTAGTATATGGAAAAGGAGAGTTTATGAGGACTCAGGAGAATTAAACATTTCGAAAAATTGATCAAATAAGAAGGGCAAAGAATCAAAAGGAATGTTTTAAGTTGTATTATGTATGCGTTCAAAATTTAAAAAAAATGTAAACAATGAAGGAAGGAGTAAAGAACTGTAATTAGATATGAAAAACAAAGATAGTGGGAAGCATTTTACATAAGCGGGCAAAATATGGGGAAAGAACAATCATCTAGGATTGCATAAGCATGCTGCCATACAACTGGCATCATTAGTGATGAGGTAGAGAAGTTCTAACGACTAGCAGAAGCAGGAACACGCGAACAGGTTTTTTCAAAGGCTGTCTAAAATTAATGTTTATTCGTCAAAATATTCTTTTAAATGCCCTCACCCAAAACACAAAATTTCTTTCAATATTTTTCCATAATCAATGCATGACATTTAAAACATGCAATATGGTCGCCCTAAGATTATCTAGCCCAAGGGAAAATAAAATTTAGCGATCCTAATATCTTTTTCAATGTTATATGCTAACACGAACGCAGTTGCATACATTACTACTCGTATATTAAAAAATTATCAACGGAATGTAAAAAAGAAATATTTTGTGCAAAATCTTAATATCCAAAGTTTTGAAGCAATTTATCTCTATCCATTTTAGATGCACTAAATTGCGTCATAACACTAAGACGATTGCCTAGGTATATCTAATGTTAAAAATGGGCATATTATTGGTTTGAAATAACTAAATGTCTTTAGGGCAATGCTGTTATGAATAATAATGCATTTATAATAAAGTGTAGAATTGAAAACGAGCGAGAACACGATGGCCAGAAAGTACTGGAAAGTGACTCATTTCTTTAGGAAATGAACTATAATTTTTATGAGTAGTTGTATTTTCATTTCTTATGCGATTCAGCTAAAGCTTTTCATAAGTATTCATCTCCGAATGAAGAAATATGTGAACATTTTTTTTGACTCCATTGAATTTAGCAAAATTACTCATTTATTAAAATATCATAGATCTTCTGTGGAGAGACGTTTCATTTACGTACAAAGTACTAGTCGTCAGAGAAAACGTACTCGCCTGTGATTCTTTCTGACCTAATATTAACCTCAGTTCTATTTTGTGGAAGAAAACAGCTTTCTCAAAATTGGGAGGGCAGGATCTATAATAAATCTCCTTTAGCTTAGTACGAAATATCACCATTCACACAATCTCCGTCTATGTTTACTAATTAATATCACATTCCAATCCAGTCCGTCGCTATCTGGAGGAACTGCTTTTATTTTCTTCGTTGCAATCTGAATATAATATGAACCTAAGCAGAGGAATAAAAAACTCTATCGAGAGTTTTGGGAAGGCGGGGACGTGAGAGGAGAAAGAAATTTCTGGTTGCATTTACAACTGAATGAGTACGGTTTCCAAAGTAGCGTAATTAACGGGCATTTGTTTCATATTTTCCCTCCATGGTTTTTTTACCATAAAAATGAATAAGAAAATTAAAATAAAACTGAATTGAATATATTTTAATATAATCGCTACTCTTTATTTCATCTCCATTTTTTTACCATTCTTTCCCATTGGTTATGCAGTTTCACAACTAGTTTTTTTACGACATTTCTTAGCTCGAGTCCCGTACGACGCCTCTCGGTGAACTTCAATGTCGCAGGGAAGGTTACTGGAGATCGCATTTCTCTTTTCCTAAATAACTTGACTCTTTCCTTCTAACTGACCATTCTAAATACACATTTACATCTTGGACCGTAGAATACAGGAAAATTGCCATGCACGACTCTTTCATTCTTAAAAATAATACTTTTACGTACAATGTGTCATATGACGTTTTTCAAATTGAATGTTATGTATTTCAAAGCATACGGAATCTCACTGACACGAGGAAGACTGTGAATGCATAACAGGGTGTAATTTTTATTACCACCTGTCAAATCTGGATAAAAGTATATTCAAACACAGCAACCAAATACCAAAAAATCAGCCAAAAGAACGTGTTCTGTACGTAGTAAGTTTTCAGAGCAGAAATATCTCTGCCAGGTTAAGTCAACTGAAAATCTATCCCCTAACACTTTGAAAGAAAATGCAGGAATGAAAATCTGATAGGTGGACGTAACGTAAAAATTAACTATTACCTCAGAATTGTAATTTTATAGCATAAAAGAGATGTTGCAGCAAAACGTGAGTTCGGCGTAACGCTGTGACAGGATATGTCATTGCCCAAAAGTGTCTACAGATGCTCAGAATAATGAAACATCTTGGATTAGGTATTTTTTAATATATTCACACTAATCATACTACCCACTGGAAAATATTATCAAACTATCACATTCAATTTATCTTTGATAATTAAATATAAACGGCGAGGGCCGATATCATCCAATTAAAATAAAATGTGTAACATATTTGCTCATGTCCACAATCAGTGTCGCGTATTACCGTACCTAATGTAAAATTTCTTAATGTGATATCTTATGAACGACAGACAACAATTTGCTTAAGTGCCATTATTAGTAGAATGCTTCCTTTCTGCTCATTTTAATGATCATGCGCACGCTTGTCAAAAGTATTGCATGAAAATCTCATATAAGTTTAGTCAGTTCCATTGAAGTTCTCACGCGAATTCACTTTGAACTGCCGTGGAAGATGTAAGTATGGTTAAAGAGACGAAGGAAAAAACAGTATGCAAGAAGTACTTATGAAAGAGCTTCCCGTGAAGCAGAGTAAATATTTCAAGTGGTGAACTGAATCACCAGATAGCACAAGACATGTACTTGCGCATTTATTGGTCAATACGATCCGGTCAATATGACGGCGTTGTTTGCGCTCTATCCCGGTGGCCTGTTTACATGAAACTCGAAACTGAAAAACCCCTACGTAATTCCCAAGGGTGGCCAAAGACCAACCAAGATTGGTAGCGCCAAAGATCACGATAAAAAATGCACATGGAACATCAAAGCCAAACTATTAAAGTGCTGCTCTGATCTCCAACGGACTCGCGAAAATTGAAAACTGCCTGAGACTGCATTAAACATTTAGTGCAATGGCCCCTGAAATTTTCAGGACCCTGCTGAATCATGTAAGGTGGCCAGAAATTTCGATTTAACAGCGCCACCGACAGTGAAACATAAAGAAAACCATTTAGAAAATGAGCTAGCTCACGACGAAACTGTCGCTTCTGCGAGGGTCATAGCAACACGGTCTTCTCAAAGCGCATGCGTGGCGATGCAAATTTCACTACCAAGGTGAAATAACAACTCGGAGAAGTCGGCAAGACCTGCGCTTGCTCCTATCACTGTGCGTTAGAATGAAATGAAAACGGTTTTCTTCACGGTTTTCTTTCTAACTCCTGGATGAAGATCGACGATATAGAGGACGGAAGAGGCAAATTGGCACCAGGCCTCCTATTGTATGTGTGTGGTTTGAAAATCACATCAACGATGCAGAAAAAGTGAGCCCTCGACAATTTCCTCTCGTTCCCTACCAGGTTCTTTTTCACAAAACCACTTCCGCTCCTCGTCCTTTCGCCATTACGTCCTTCCCATTCCCTTCCCCCTGACCTATGAGAGAGCCCTCCAGCACGACTCCTTCGCCCGCCCACTCCTCGCCTCCTCCCCAACACATCTCTCCCCCACGCCTCTTCCTCCCGGCTCGAGAGGGTAAATCTTTCCTCTCTCTTCTCCTCTTCTTCCGCCTTCCTGATAACCACCTTTCCCATGACGCCAACATGAGGTTTTCTCATGAAATGTATGCGGGACGAGAGAGGCGGAAAAAATAAACTCACGCTCGCCACTTACTATCCCGCGTGTACACCGGTGGCGGCCGTGTTAATGCAGTGATCCCCACTCCCACTCACCATTACCACCATTTCCCCCTCCCCCACCTTTTCCAGCACCATACACCATGTGTCGATGAAGTAATTCCAGCGGCCCCTATATTATATGATGATTTCTAATATTGCTATTCAATTAAATGATTTTACCAACTGATGAATGAAAAAAGCATTTTTCTCCACTGCCATACATATTCGCAACACTTATTTCTATAGGGAAATGCTTTATAAAGGAATTATTAAGGGAAACTAGTGAATAAACATTCCAGCTAATACAGACATCAGGGTATCAATCGCTTTAGCCTAGAATGAAGAAGAAGGCAATAAACTTTTTTATTTCATAAATGAATGTTTCAAAACTAATTTGACATACACACCTGTGCACGAGGTTACGACATATACCAAGGTACCGATAAGTTTTATCGCTATGGTGACCAGTGTACGTGGTTATTCAATACTTGCTTGTAGCGAGGAGGAAACAAGAGTGGGAGATTTATCCATCGAATCATTAATTTTTAATCTACTGTTTAAGGTAGATTTTGGATGGAAATATACGGAAAATGATTAAATTTCTTTGCCTCACCTAAAAAGGAAAACGGATACGCTATAATACAATAAAACCCTTGCACTTGCATACTTTATTGCTCCCGCCATTCCGTCCAACATGCCTATCCTATTCCTACCCTTTCCTTGCTTGCCTAATATTCTCCCCACTATCGTAGTCATAAGCATTCCATCGGTAAACAAAATACTTGCATCCCTCTTTCCCACCTTCTTTGGATTTCTTGCATTTACAATTACAACATCTCCTATTCCCAATCTTCCCCGACTATACCTAATATTTCTTACGTTACTTTTCTTTCCGCCAATTTTACCTTTTCAGTCATTGTCCATACCCATATCTCAAAAGCCTCCCATCTACGCTTATCATTATGTTCCAACGAACAAATTTCTGAGGCCATATTCTACAAAAATGTTTTTGCTAGACTTTTCTTAACAGTCTTACTGACCATCATTGTTATCAAACTTCTTTTCCCAATGCTATTCTTTTTCTCCAATACCCCTGCTACTTTGATTATCTTGGTCTAAAATATATACGATGCTTTCAGACATAACTTTGTCGACACAAGTTTCAGAAAGACTTGTGTCGACGATGCTTCGAAACTAGTTTTACCGAATGCATTGCTTCATTCACGCTCTTTAGCTATTCCTTTAATAAGCCATAACATAATGTGATATTCATCTCCTTAAGAGTCACTTCAATCACATTCATCTATGGCTTTCTTGGTCTACTCCTTCCTCTCAAAGCATTTAATCGTCCCTCGTTACGTTAGAATATTAACATAATTCTACTTATTGCACATATCGAAGTGATTCTCCTTCCTTGGACAAAAAAGATTCTTTCGTCCATTTTTTAAGGGTCACCAAACAGGTGAAATACACCTGTACTGTTTTCATATGAGCGGTGCCTCCAATCAACATTCATTCAAGATCCACTCAATCCTTACTCTATCTCTTCTATTTTTACCGAAAACACTTCTCAAAAACAAAATTTAATTAACATATACTGCTGAATTAAACTCCAAAAATGACATTAGCCATCGGTCATATCCTCTAATAACTGTTACTATCACTAACTGATTTCCTAACACACACCAAGCCCATTTAAATTATTGTCAAATTCTGCCGCTTAACGTGCGCCGGGAACGGTAGGCAACTTCAACCCCTCTGACGCAACTATTATCCAATCTAGCTAAAACAGTTTTAAATACGAATAAAAATATTGTGGGAAGATACATTAGTATTTTGTTTCCGTGACATGGTCTAAAACACAGCCTTTTTTGGGAAACCGTTTCTCCTGTTCGTGTTTGTGAACTCCTAATTTGATATTTTAACAAGTCTTTCTCTTTCTCGAAAACTACATAACCATAGATTTTTTAAAGTTTATTCTTTTCTCATCTATTTCACTGACATTCAAATGCACTCAGCAATATTTGTAACCACTTGTCTAACTAAAACTCAATCATTCGAAAACGTAAATTTTTATTTTTTATTTTATGAATTCCCCACCGACTTTAAGTCCTACAGGAGGCAAGCATTTTTGAGTGCATTGGAAATTCAGTTGCGACAGATATGGGATGAAAATAAATATTAACAAAACAAAGGTCATGCGATTTTCCAGAAAGAGACATACAAGGATTATCATTAAAATAGGAGGGGAAAAAATAGAGCAGGTAGAACAGTTTACGTATCTCGGAAGTGTTTTGGACCAATACGGTCAAAGTAGAAGGGACGTAAGGAGAAGAATTGCCCTAGGCAAATAGGCTTTCAAAAGGAGTAGGGAGTTGATGACAGGGACGTTGAGTAGGGGGGTTAAGAAATGACTCGTAAAAACTTTGATATGGAGCGTAGATATGTACAATGCGGAAACGTGGTCACTGAAGCAGGAGGATAGACGTAGATTGGAGGATTTTGAAATGTGGGTGTGGAGAATATGAAATGGAACGAAAGGAAAACAAATGAGGAAGTACTAGGTGTAGTGAGCGTGGAGAAGGGTTTGTTGGGAGAAATCCTATGGAGGCAGGAAAAATGGATGAAAGGCGTATTGAACGGCAGTGGGATGTTTAAGAAGGTAATAGAGGGAGGAAAGTTAGGCTAACTAGGAAAGGGCAGGAACAGAATAAGGATGTTGGACGGGATGAAGGGAGGAAAGAAGTACACAGAAATAAAGAGAGACCTGATGTAGAGTAGTTGCTGATTGTGTTTTGTTTGGAGTCATAAAACATTTATTTGATAGTTGTGTCCATCCAAAAACCCATCTTAACCGGTAGATTACCTTATAATAATAATTATGTATATGTATATATATATATATATATATATATATATATACACATGGTATGAATAAAAAGTATCGGGGACTTGACTGTACGTCTCAACGCGCTCGCACCACAGAGGTTCCGTAGTAGGGGATATGACCTTCAACAAGCTCCAAGCGCCTGCGAGCGTTCGAGTTTTGTATTGGACTAGAGAAATCGGGTTCGATGACGTTTGGCATGATTTTCTAGGCGTTTAAGGATGAAATAATGTCACGAACTACACCTTTTAAGCGGCTCAAGCTCGTCAAATATGGCCGGGAATGTGGGGAGAACGTGCCCCGTGCTGGACGGTTGTCCACGTCAAGAATTAACGACAACGTGTACGTGGAGTGCTGTATTCAGACCGTCGTTAACTTGTACGCAGGATCACATATCCTATCCGTATTGACAAGATGATAGTGCACACCATTATTACAGAAAGTTTGGCGTTACGAAATATCTGCGTTAAACCCGTCCCGAAGGTCTTGCAAGAACGACCAAAAACAGAGTTCATTATCAATACAAAGACCTGCAACATGTTGAAGAAGATTCGAGTTCTTGAATAGTCCCAGCATTGCACCAGCACACTATTTCACATTCCAAAAGTGAAATACTCCCTCGAATGACACCACCATAGGACCCTAAGTGATGCCGAAGAAGGTTGCACGCGTAGTCTTAAGGACCATTAGGAATCCGCCAACCAGGGAGCCTTCAGTCGTGGTAAAGCTCCCACAAAAGTGGGTCTCTGCTCCAGGGATGTACTTTGAAGAATTTTGAGGCATTGTACCTTTATCTCAAATCAATCTATTTTTCTGAAACTTTCTCCTATGTTTTTACACAGACCTCTAATGTGTGCGTCTGTGTATATGCGTAGTGACCATGTTAGGACAGCTAAGTACAAATACTATTAATATACACCTAAGTTGCTATTTTACGATGCACAGCCACCTAGCTTGGACCCAGACTCGGCCTGGACTTCACCACCGGAAACGGTGTTGTTACTTCAACGTTTGTTTTACCGAACGCATTTACAGTAAGAAATTAATGTGAAGTTTAATGCAATACTCTAATCTGATTGAAAATGAAAAGTTAATAAAATGTTCTTGTCAATGAAAATTATAAAATCGAATGTGGTTAGCTATTTTTTGATTGCACAAAATAACTGCACTTTTTTATAAAAACTGTTATTTTTGCCGTAGAGCTATTGAATAAGAGTAATTAGACATTAATCCGCCAGAATGAATCATAAAATAAATTATACAGCACAACCGCTTCATCCAAAGGTGCTTATTCGGGATAATGATTAGTAAAAAATATATATCAGTTTTTTAATATAAGTGCGTATCTTTGCATTATATTTTCAAAACCTGTGTTACACTATCATCGTTATTTTTTAGCAATACTTATACGTTTTAAAAATATAAATGTTCTCAATTTTTAATTGCCTAAACATTGCACACTTTCATTTACATTTCTGATCCACACACAAGAACTATTTTTGCTAAACGTTAAACATTGGCATTTCCCTGTTGTGGAAGTTGCATTTATCGTAAAATGGTCCATTATTTCAAAATATAATTTCTACGTTGCTTTTATATACTTAATATACACGATTGGAAAAAATTTAAGCGAAATTTGTTTTAACTACTTGGAATTATTTTCAAAATTGAGCAACGACCAGCTAAATACCATAAGTACCGTAAGCGACCACAACAACTGAACAACTTATTTGCAACTTTACTCATAGTTGTTATATATTTATAAATTAAAGAATGTTGAAACTAAAGAATTGCTTTACTGTAATAAAAGTATATATCCCTTAAAAAATCGGCATTTACAGTTCTCACACATCAAACAGTGTGCCCGTTTCAACTCAAAACAATTGTACAATCAACGTTGGAATATATAAATGAGTTTAGAAACTAACTAATTTCAAGCCCAAAGGGGAGTAAAATTCGCACATCATGGTGAGGACCATTTCTTTTTCTGTGCAGTCTGTGATTTCTCCGAAAGATCTGGTATCCAAAAAATCACACAGCTTGAGTGAATCTGAGGCGTCATCCGGAATTTAAATCACGTGGTCCAGTCAACAATCGAGAAATTTTCTCACTAAGCTGCCTCGCCCCTAATTTGCACTAAGAAACATTTATTTAGCAATGCAATTTTTTTAAGTGCTTTCGGGAGTTTCATTCTAAAATATAATGAAATTCAACACAATGGAAGTGGCATTTCATCGCATGCCAACGGGTATGGATATTTTGTTTCCTTGGCTATCAATTCCAAATTAATTTACTTTATAAATTATTGAAATAATATTACATATTATACCTTTATTCGCAGAAATGGTTATAATTAATTTGGCTACAATCAAGTGGTCGTCGGAAGTTAAAAGAAACACGCAGCATGTTTAATTTTTAAAATTTTGCTAGATGAAGTAAATAATAACTTTAATTGAAAAATCGAAGGCACCTAGTTCCAAACTAACGCCAACATTATATTGAAGTAGAAAGGAACGAGCGGAAAAAAATCGGAATGCAGTTGCAGTAAGTACTTGTGGATGGATAGTTAAGAGCTATACGAGTAAACCCATTCAAAGACTCATAGGCTCTGCTTTTCGCCACCGCTACATATGGCACCTAGGGAGAATCTAGATTGGAAACAAATAATTGACAGATGATTTCGTAGAAGACAACGAACTAGGAGATGAATTCGCCTTTAAATAGGCAGCAAGAAGTCTCTAATCCACATTACAGGCTAGGAATGTGCATTTATTGAATTAAAAGTGTTTAAGAATTTAAAAAGATATCTCAATGAAAGAACAAAAGAAACATTTGCTTTACCCAAAAATATTTACTAATTATCCACAAGTAACCGATTTACTGTATTCGGCAATAAATGCATTCGCCGTCACTCCCGCGCCGTTTTTGAACCATATTGCATACCACACTGCACTTCAACTATTGGGGAGGCTCATTGAGGACAAACGCCTTTAGAAGACCAATGCATCTGTATGATGGAGTGATTATTAAACACCATTAATCGTAACATGATAGCAAAAAGGAAATGGTACCTAGTAGGTGCTACAATCCCTTGGAGAAAGAAACACCTCTCTCTTTCTCATATTCACGAAAAGCTGTGCAAGTCCTATCCCGCTCTACTTTTATACTCATAATTAGCATATATAATGTCATGAACTGAAGCATTAAATAAATATACTTTCAATGTTTGGAAAGAGTGTAAATATAACAATTAATCTGCAGACTAACTAATTTGGTGTTCAGAACAGACCGCTTAAATTGAGAGCACAAAGTGATACCGGAAAAAATAAACTATTATTGTTGTATATTTCATAATGTTGTCAAGAAATAGCGATTAATTTTATTATTTAAAAGAATGTTGAGAGGTGGGAAGGTTAGCCTCATTAACCAAATAGAACAATCGCTGCCTGGTTATCAACAAACATTCAGAAATTGAATGCCAAACAACTATAGCTGAGAGACCAAGAGTTGTAGTATCTACCTCACCTATACATATAATCAGTCCAAACTAATTCATCTGGATTTATTTTGCAAATTCCTCTAATATCTTGCAATCAAGCAGAAAGTGTATTTTCAAACCTAAGATGCGCTCTGATTTTATGAGTCTACCCAATACGAATTTATATATTTTGTGCTTGCACTAAAAATAAGCGGATGTTAGAAGCGGATGAAGAAGAGATAATACCGTAATTTCCCATATGCCAGAGAATTAAAACAAGTGAATCGTTCTAAAAAAATGACAAAGAGAAAAATAGTGACGGAGAACGAAAAACATAGGTGGAAAATAAAAGATATGATTGCGCATGTTTGAACTTTAGTCATTAAGAGGCTATTTGTGTGGAAAAATGTTGATCCATAAAAAAAATGTTTATACTATTGAGTGCTTGCTGTTTTGACAGCTAAGGTCCATCAAGAAAACTTCAATTAGGCGAGACAACATCTATGCTCGAGGGATCGGAATAGCAGTGTTTTCAAGATGCTATAAGACCTTATGACATATTTCATCGATTATTCAGACCAGAAAAATCCATTACTTAAATAAACAGCTCCCACGTTCGAGATTGAATTTAATTTCTTATCCTTTTGGCCAGCCGGAGAATGTGGGACAGAAAATCGGAAAAGTTTTTAAGGCCGCCTTTGTCTTAGTCTTTTGTAGAAATATTAAATCATTTGAATGATTTCAGGAGACCTATTGCTATGAACAGCTATAAAATTTAATTTATAAACTTAACAACGATCATTCCTAAGCAAGTATTTATAGTGAGATCTCAATTGGAGAGTTGGGAGAATACATAAGAAGATTGGCCGAAGATCCATGCGCTGGTTAAGCGCAACAAAATAATTGAAATGAGGCAAGTATGCAAAGGTTAATTCAAAAATACCTTCATAAAGTACCGATTAGGAGCAAGTAAGTGTCCTTCCATATTTAGAGTTGTCTAAATTTGAACAAAAACAAAATTTGTTTCGTTGTGTGTTAATAAAATTGGAGATGTGATTTATCGATTTCTTTCGTTTCACGGATTTCTGCAAGTTAGCATATTTATAGGCACAAAGTTTTCATAAATATTAATAAAATAGTAAAATCTGAGTACCCTCAAAAATTGCTCGTATGAGAATAAATTTCAAAAACCTTGATATGGATGGTAAATAATGCTACATCAATTAATGCGTGATGATTTCAAAAGAATGCATGACTCCCTTCTTTCGGTTGGATAAATTATTATTCACCAAAATGTAACACTAGTGATAAATGTATTTGCTCCTACATTAAGTATAACCTAAGAATTTCCTGAATGTTCTAAACATAGCAAGGATTGAGAGCAAGGACCATTTTAATCAGAATGACGGCTATGAATCTTATGTAATGTTTTGGAGTCAAGAAAAGCGAATTATTTCCACACTTTACCTCCAGTTAGGGGTTGCATTCATGAAAATATATTATTACAGCTTAAATTAGTTTAAATGATGAGTAAAAAAAGCAAATTCTAACCTCTGTAGCATATGAGGCAAATGCTAAAACTTAACCTCTTATCTTAGTCTTGAATCGAAAATCATTCATTAGCGATGATTTCGCAATGTAAAGGAGCAGAATTAAAATTTCTCCTGTTTTATGTAATAAAAGTGTACAACCAACAGTCTAAGAGTCACAATATAATGTGATATTCATCTCCTTAACAGTTACTTCAATCACACTCACCTATGACTTTCTTCGTCTACTGCTTCCTCTAAAAGCATTTAATCGTCTCTCGTAACGTTAGAATATTAACATAATTCTACTTATTGCACTTATCGAAGTGATCCTCTTTCCTTGGACTAAAAGGATTATTTCGTCCATTTTTTAAGCGTCGCCAAACCGCTGTAATACACTTGCGCTATTTACATAAGAGCGGTACCTCCTATCAACATTCATTCAAGGCCCACTCATTCCTTACTCTATCTCTCCTATTTATACCGAAAACACTTCTCAAAAACAAAATGAATTTATATACTGCTGAATTAAACTCCAAAAATGGCATTAGCCATCGGTCATCTCCCCGAACAACCTTTACTATCACTAACTTATCTCCTAACACACACCAAGCCCATTTCAATTATTCTCAAATCCTGCCTCTCAACGTGCGCCGGGAACGGTAGGCAAATTCAAAACACTTGACGCAAATATTGTCAAACCTAGCTAAAACAGGTTTCCCGACTGACATGTGACAGTGACGTAGAAATCTTAAGATATTTTACTCCCCTGGTGTCTTTACCTCCACACATAGTGGAATGTAATTAGCGCGAAGGAATTTTTGCGCAATTTTCTATGCCTGGTCATATCGTATTTCTAAGGGAGCTTCTCGCCCACTTTTGGCACTATTTTCATTATTTATCAATAGAACAAACGTTTAGTTTATCACTTCGATAGAGATAAAGCTCATATACATAAAACTGTTTCCATTGTATATGTTTTAATTCAATAAAATGAATGTCATTTAAACAATACAATTTCAGGCGTGTCATGGTAATAATCCTTCGTGATGAAAGAAAAATCTTTTCTTTTTAAAAATAGAATATTTTTATGACGGCCTAGTGTTCGTTACAGCGTAACATCATCAGGTCTAAAGATGTTAAGCTTAACAAAACGTCGAAATAAAAATATTCTATGGTTAAAAGCAAAGTATCTTCATTCATCGGGCATGTCATTTGTTGATATTCTGACAATGCAGTCACTATTTTAAATGTATTGTGCAGATTATGAATTTACTGGTAGTCTTTTTTGTTATATTTAGTCAAGTTGTTCTCACGAGTATATTTATAATGCTTTAACCTGGTTTTATGATCACATTTCTTTTGTTAAAAATTTAATTTGGAATAAAAGCATTTTGTGTATGATTTATGTCCTTAAATTAAAACTCTTTGAAACGAAAATTCTTTCTCTATTAAAGGTACATCAACAAGTGAATTATGCCAAAAAACTATTCTTTTTATTGTATTATTTTTTATAATCGCGACTGTCTTACCACTATTTGGAATAAACAGGTCATTTGGCAGCCTAAAAATAGGACCGAGAAGTAAGGCTGAATGACTATGATTCCTATTTGAAAAGCAATGGAAATATTTCCCTCTCGACTCTGAGGTCATGGAATAAAGGTAGAAATTGACTTAGTAGCGTATTGCTTCATATCAGGTAAAACAAAAGGGTTACTAATGAAGCCAGAAAAGCGAGCCTCGAATCTCCTCTAATGGTGTTTTAACCCACTAAGATGCGCATCCCAATAGTTAATAACCATTATCCATCTTCATACCGACGAAAGAGCAGAATCAACAAAGTTCTCATTTGATGAATTACAATTCCCAACATTTCTCCATTATACCGTATATTCAAATAATAAAATTATATTGAAATTACGTCATCACAACTTATATAAATCGCATTTTGTTTTTGGGAATATTAATACTTAATCCTTTCTTTATGATGCTCAATAAAGGAAGCCGTATTTTTAATTAAGAGTCTAAATTTTTCAATTTTCACATAACATGATTGCAATATTTATTTTAGAGCCGGATTAAGCCCTTTTGGTTGTAATTAAACATATTTTGTCTGAGTTATGACTGTGGGACTACAGGACTGTGAGACCCGCACAATTCTGCATCAACCTCTTGAAAAGAAGGGGAACATATACCATTTAATGAAAGGTTACAAAAGATAATTCTATAATGAAATAAATAACGTACAGCCCCGCTGGGTACACTTGAGTAGTTCCAGTAGCCTTTGCTAAAATTGTAAAACTTAGACCATCCTAACTCACATACACAACTGAGTACGTATGGTTAATAAAGGTAAAAAAATAAAGTTAAGGCAAGACATAAAAAATTCGAACTGATTAGCACATACTAACCAAAATTAACGAGTCAATAGCTGCTAGTGTAGAAAATTCTTTTCATAGAGTAGAAGGGTAATTGAATCTTGTATTTGCAATAATGCACTAAAGGTAATTGGGGCTTTGGGGGTAAATTAGGGTGAAAAACACAACCGAGGACCTGCATTGTGGCTGCAACGTTTGCAGTTATGAACGAAAGTATTCCTTAATACTAATCAAATACCACCCAAATGACTAAACTCCATTGGATGTAATTTTCGTTTTTACAACAAATTACAGGTCAACTAAATAGAGCATAGAGCCAAATGCCATGCCATAGAGTAAAATGCCATGCTATTAAAAGCCTACAAAATGTTAAAGCAATTTATTGATTGTAACTTAAGTGCCAAAAAATTAATTACCCAATATGGGTACCTCACAATGGGCCCTAAAAGTCCTCAGGAAGTCTAAAGTGTGCAACAATATTTTATACTAAATGTTATTTTCATGTATTTTGCTGAAATTTTAAAAGCTTAAATTAAAAAAGCTAAAAAAAAAGAAATTTTAAATGCTGAAAGTTTCAAAATTTTAAGAATGAGCAATTAACTTCAACATAATGTTGACTAAATGAAATATAACCGATTTTTACATTCAAGAAATCATTTAAGGAACATGTTTGGACATTAATTCATTGAGATGGTTATTCACTTTAAAAGTTGATACACTAATGGATGCCGAAAGGGATGGCAATCTGAGCCGGTAATTTTTAAATACTTCTTTGTTGCGAACAGTAACCGCGGGTTTTGCGCCTTCTGAAGGAGGATTTCGCAAATAAATAACCTATAGCTTAGTAGCGAGTAGACTGAGATTTCAAAATGAAAAGGTAGAGAATTCTCTCCCTGGTGGTGGAATTAAAACAAATTAATAAGATTTAAAGACCTCATTAAATTTAGTTGCCTTCAACATTGTTAAATATAGTATTCGTCAGCCCTGAACAATATACAATATTTCATGAATATTCTGTCAGATGGAATGTTACTTGTAACACAACCTATTAAAAAATATTAATCATTTGGTACAAAGTTTGATAAAGACTCATCATTGCGGGTTATCAATCCGAACATTGGTTTGTAGCGGCTGTCCAGACTACCTTTTTCTCTGCCAATTGCTTAATTCTCTCATTACTCCTTACACGGACGTTTCCAATCATCTGCCTCTCGTTAATTCTGGTTCTTTCTCTGGAATTCTTCCCCTACAATATTCCATGAGTTACGACATCGAGTAAACCGTTGCACCTCAAGATGCGTCCAAACAATTCTCACCTTTTTCTTGCAAGTATCTTCCGTAGGCTGCTCTCTTCACACAACCTTCGAACTATGTCCTCATTCATTAATATCTCTTTTCATTTTATTTTCAACTTTCTTCTCTATCACCGTATTTAATCTTCTCCAATGTTCTTTTTTTACTGGTCCCATCTTCAAAACCTCACATACATTGAAAAGTAGACTCTAATGATAAAAACACACGTATTTGGCGAGACTATTGTTATTATTTAAGTGGGCCATTTTTTTATGAACCAGTCTCATGAATTCACTCTATAGAGCAAAGGATCACAATGAAGATTAATCTAAGAAAAATTTGCCGATTCGAAAATATCACACAACTAGAGATGATAAGGAAATTGAACAAATTCTTTCAAACGTGATTTCATTGATTTTCCGTAATTTCCTTGATTTGTTTCTAACCCTACATTATATTTTTAGTGTGTATTAATACTTGACCATATTTAATTTTTAATTCTTTTGTGTAATAAGATTTCATATAATAATTTAACAGGTCAAAGAAATTTGTTTTTGTTTCATTATTAAATATTCGAAAAGCGATATACCACTAACATATTTCGCGCACTACTGCGACACATAGGCGGTGTCATTACGTTGAAATGGAAACAATTTACAAATCAGGTGGAGTATTTTTTTCGTTACACATTTCAAAAATAAACCATTCTTTTCCAAGTCACCCCCAAGCTCCAACCCAATCCCCGAAATATTTCCTTGACAATCCTAACCATAGGTTTGCTGGACCCTTGCTAACCTCCAATCCCTCCTTAGACCGATTACCTATTTTTTGCTTTCGCCCCTTTTCGTTATCTCCTCCGCTAAAATACCGTACGCGAGGGCAACGTTCTCCCGGCTGCTGCTAAGCGCCCGCCCGCGAATCCCCCCTTGATCGACCCCTCCCACTACGATGCCGCTTCCCTCCCTTGCGCCTGGGATTGGCGATATTGGATGAAGTATCGATGTGTATGAATGCGATATTTTATTAACTGAAGGTATCCTTAATATCAAAAACGCTTTTTTCGATGCAATTAATTTTAGTGGTACAGCTTACACGGGACATTAAAATTAACAAATAACTTCCTTATCACTCACGGGATTACGTCCTCTAACAGGAGACCATAAACATTCTCAGGAAATAAATTTGCTTAAAAATTCGTATGCAATATTTTACGGTAGTATTGATAGCCTGAGGTCTTCTGTGATACTTTCGCATTTTGCATAAAATTTTTTGTGCCTTCAACGTTTACAATCATTTTTGTAAATTTTAAGTGTTAAAATATGTTTTGATAAATAAGAGAGCCATTAATTTTTCCGACATCTCTTATTTCCACTTTGATTCGTTCTGTTTCAGATATGAGGAATGAATAAGCCTCCAAATATAAGTTTGGCTTTTCTAAGATTTAGACTCTTCAATTCTTTCTAAGATAAATTTAGTGCATCAGCTTAATGTAGGATTCTATAAAATATTATCTCATTATATCTTTAAATGTAAGATCATCCCCAGTTTTTCCTCTATTTTTAGAATACAATGATTGCTTTCGCCTGTTAAATTGCACACATATATATATATATATATATATATATATATATATATATATATATATATATATATATATATATATATATATATATATATATACATACATGCATATATATATATACATATATATATGTATATGTATATACATATATATATAAACACACAAACACTCGGATAATAAATATTCCACACACAGAAACCTAAATGAAGGACACTTAGAGTAGATATTGACGTTTCGACGGCACCGCCGTCGTCATCAGAATGACGACGACATTAGAATAACGACGACGACATCTGATGACGACGGTGGTGCCGTCGAAACGTCAGTATCTACTCTAAGTGTCCTTCATTTATGTTTATGTTGTGGAATATTTATTATCCGAGTGTTTGTGTGTTTGTGCGTCGCCGGAGAGCGTCAATTTCAAGGATATATATATATATATATATATATATATATATATATATATATATATATATATATATATATATACGAAGTCCCGCCATACGGCGCACAAATATTCATTCAAACATAGAAATAGATATAAGGAAAGGGGATAGGAAAACACATAAAAGGCGAACACAGGACATGTGGGGAAGGCGGTTTTTGAGCAGATCACGAAAGTAAAAATGTTTCCTTGACCGGGATTTGAACACCGGATCTTCCACTTGCCTTCCTTTGGCAAATGATTCGGAGCACTTGGGCGTCCTGAAAACATCGCAGATCTCAGGGTAAATTAAGTTTCCTCGGTGGTGTAATGGTAGCACATCCGCCCGGCAAGTGGAAGATCCGGTGTTCAAATTCCGGTCAAGGAAACATTTTTACTTTAGTGATCTGCTCAAAAACCTCATACCCCACATGTCCTGTGTTCGCCTTTTATGTGTTTTCCTATCCCCTTTTCTTATACCTATTTCTATGTTTGAATGAATATATATATATATTTAAACTCGAAAATCCCGCCATACGGCGAACAAATATTTTCGCACATAGAAATAGACATATAAGGAAAGGGGATAGGAAAACACATAAAAGACCAACATATATATATATATATAACATACACCTACATATAAATTAGGATTTAGGTTACAGTCAGTTTACATTAATACACGAACATCTTACATGAGTTTGATACATGTTTGTAGAAAATAATGTGAATTGCCCCTAGTTATTTGTATCATATATTCCTTATGTGCATGCGAACTTTGATTCTTTCTTCATGGTAGTTCTCCCCTTTGCGCACAAGAACAAAAGCATTGGTTCCCCGCTAAACTAAACAAGAAATACGAGGCGGAGTCAGTCGGGAAGAAAAAAAAACACTCAGCCCCTATTTTTCTGCGACACTCCTAAAGCTTGCAAGAAGAGTGCTCACTACTAGGGGAAAGGCGGGAGTGCAAAATAATTTGCCATTCTAACTTTCATATCTCTACTTTAATACTCTGAATAAATCAATTAAATGCTCATGTTTTTTATGCGAATGGGTTCTAATTTTTCTTCATACTTTTTTAAGAACAAAATGCAATTGAGAGAATCTCGAAATATAGCACCTACTTTCAATTTTGGATGTTAAGATGATAAAAACCGACAAGGTCTCGTCTATGTTGAAAAAATACTGTTATAGTGCTTTGACACGTTTAAGAAGTCTGCTCTTTCGATTTCCACACTCATTCCTGAATAAAACCTTTTAGAAAAGTAAAATCTTTTTCCTACTAGATCAGAAACACAGTAACCAAAACTAAGGATGGTTTGATAGATTACGGTGTATAGTATATCTCTTTGTACTAAGACCTAAGTTGTGTGAAATTCAAAAATCAGGAAAACGTCAGTTCCTTTCCCGGGGAAACCTATTCGAAAATTGCAAATATTGTGTGAAGCTGGTGGTGCCCACGGGTATCACTCGGCCCCTCAAGTCAGTATACCCGACATTAACGCCCTGTCTTCATTTTCATTTGCAAAACTAATGTTATAATCGTACCTTATCCTACTTCATCAAAAGTGTCTCATCTCACTAGTATTCCAATGTGATGCTTCATTCCTCATGATATCGTTTATTTCTTTACATTAGCTCTGAATTCACTCTTCTTTAGTTTTCTGTAGCTCTCAAATGTTCCACACCTTACATTCGCAATCTAGGCTCTCATATTTCTATCTTTCTCCTAGAAACTATTTCATTTTCTTCGATACATACGACCAACTAGGGATTTCTCTAACTAACAAGTTGCTCTTCAGCTATTTTTGCCTACTTCATAAAATTTTTATCCGCCTCATAATTCCTCATTGTTTTCAGTGTTCTGGGTTAATCACAAACTTTTATCGAAGGCAGGGATGAATAATGTCTCTATGTCTCTGGTGCGTCATCTCAAGTAAAGGATTTCGTTCTTATGTTGAATCAATTTTCACTTTCTACAGTCATTCCTTCTTTTTTGCTCCAACTCTGTTCTTCTTTTATTTATTTAATACCACCTAGGGTTAATCATTCTCAGGTAAGTTTTTCCTCTAAAGTTTTTCTGTTCAAGCTTAAAATTCTGCCCTCTTCATTTTCTTATACATTTCCCTCAGCGACTACGAGGTGATTATAATTAATAACTGTCTCGGCATAGTATTCCATTGCTCGAATTTTTCTGGGATATCTAACAGCGAGAAAAATTAATATGAGCCAGTTAAAATCTCTTAGAACCATCCCCGAAAGTTACCCTAAGTCATTGTTTCCTTGAACTTTTTCGCCATTAACAAGTACTTCACGTTTTATAATATTACTCTTTTTCCTCCTTTGATGTTTTGCTGAATCCAATAAAAGTGTTCTATGCTCCTCATCCAGTTAAAGATTATTTCTTCCTGCACTTCTTTGGGCTCCCCTGAAAACACCTACTTTTTCATAGATCTATTTCCATATCGTTATTTCTGTCGGGGTTTTGAAAAGTAGCAGAACATAAATATTGGATCCATCCGATACTATCTCGACCGGTAGATAACTCATTTTCGTACATCAGGGCTGAAAGCGTGTAATTACATGGAAATAGCCAACTAGGTATGTATGAATATAAAAAACATATTCAACTCTTTTTCAATGATTTTTAAGCCAACCAAATTTAGTGGAGTGCCTCTTGATATGACCGTGTTGGAAAAGCTACCAAGATCGTCTAACCATTCTAATATGTCCTGCCAGCAATTCCAATGTATAATAGATGTGGGACGAGCGCGCGATTTAAACTGAGGATATTTTGTTCTTGGAGAGCCAGGAAGTGGGGTTCATGGCAATGGAACTGGAGGAAGGGCACCCTCTTACTCTCATGGTACAAATTGCATCATTTGAATCGGTGAAAACTCACATTTAGAGCGCAGTGCCGACGGATTGCGACTTTTTGTGCCAGAAATTGGGTTTCATAGGCAACTACGCATAGGCGTTGGGTCGATTTTTCAGGAATAAATTGTACAAACCAAGGTACATCGATACTTTTTAGACGCAGGAGTCCAGAATTCGGCATTAAAAATTACACATTTTCTATATAGTATGTGATGGGCATCTCTGTGTACTTCTTTCCTCCCCTCATCCCGTCCAACACCCCTGTCCTGTTCCTGCCCTGTCCTCTATTGCCTAACATTCTCCCTTCTATTACAGCTTTCAGCGTCACACTGCCGATCAATACGCTCTTCATCCATTTTTCCTGCCTCCTTAGGATTTCTAACGCCTTTCCGAAATCTATAAAACTGGCAAATACGTCCTCCTTGTATTTTATATTCCTCCCAATTAGTGATCTCATTCCTGCATTGGCATCACGCATACCTTTCCCCTTCCTAAATCCAAACTGATCATCCCCTAAGTAGTCATTTGCCTTACTCTCTATCCTTTTGTTGATGATCCTGAGAATAACTTTAGCTGCGTGGGAGGTCAAACTAATTGTTCTGTACTCCTCATATGATGTAGTCTTTACCTTTTTTGAAATAGAAACCAACATTAATCTCACAAAGTCTTCTTGCCAGATTTCTTCCCCTAGATGCTAAGAATCAGTCCATATAGACTCTTCCTCCCACATTTTCCTAAACCTTTCAGTAGTTTTTCAGGAATGTAGTCTACCCCCACGGACTTACTTGGTTTCATCTCCCTTATGCCCTTCATACCCCGTCGTCCAGCATGCCTGGGTCTAAGCTATCTTCTTCTGCGTCATGGTATCTTTATGCCTAACCTTTTTGGTCTTTACCATACAGTTATTCTAGATATTCCTTCCATGTCTCGTGAAGCTTTTCTATTTTAGCTTATATTTAACCGACTTATCTCTAACTGTTAACACAAATCTTCCCTTCTTATTTTCCGTTTGTGCTTTTTTTTACCTTCTTGTATGGCGCATCAATTTCACTATTCTTCTGCAAACTTTTCATATCCTCGCGCTACCTCCTCCATCCCGTTTCTTTTGTTTTATTTTTTATCTATCTAAATCATTAATTTAACTCCTTGAACTTTCTTCTACTTAAGTCTGTGTTTACATTCTTCCAATTACTTCTCTCGGCTGCCTTTCTAATGACCTCATTCGTGATGCATTCTTTCCTCGTTCTTTTCCCATAAACGTTTCCTATATAAGAATGTGTGGGTCGCGGTAGGCCATGGGTAGAACGTTGTAGTACTGACAGTAAGGCCCGGTTTCGATTCCTGGGCAAGTCACTCTGGGCAACTGCAGCTCCACCCAAGCTATGTGATTTTTCGGGTACCAGATCTTCCTGAGAAACCATAATCGTCACAGGGAAAGGAACTGGACCCCCTACCCTGATGTGTGGATTTCACACGCCGTCGGGCTTAGTACTGGGTGAACTCTACCACAACCTACCTGACCGACCTTCGGGTTGATTACTGTGTTTATGGGTTTTTTATATATGAATGTGCAAAAAATATATTTCAACTTAAATGGCTGCTTTTAATAAAAACGAGAATACTGTATTTGAATCTTTTGGGTAGTGTCATATTCTAAATCAAGCTGCTTTTAAGGTTTACATACAATATCCCTTAATACTAGAAAATATTCACCCTTCCATTATCGGGAAGAGAGTTGGGTGCTTTTATCTCGTTATCAAAAAGCAGTTATTAAGGTACTTAGGGCTTAGGGGATAATTGTAAGAAATTTGGAATCACTTTATGAAGAAAGAACTCTGCTCGATCGAAACATATGCTTCTCTTTTTTTTACTTAATAAGATGATGCGACAAATGACCCGCGCTAAACAGGGTTTAACTAAAGGCCGTCTTATGATAAAACATTACAGAGAGAGTGGTTCTTCAGTAGCCATTGTTTGATATCACGAGCTCTGTTTATGCTAAATAAGCAGTTATCGAGAAACAAGTATTACTCTCCCCTACTTCGTAAGCATATAAAAATTGCAATATTTTTAAATATTAGCCATAAACTTCTGTTCTATATTTCTTACCCTGATTAAAGGAATTACGTTTTACCGCAGACACCAAGTTAACGATTCTCTGAAGTAATCTTGGGTCAGCGAAATTTGTTAAAGACAAGAATAAATCTCTCAGTGTATGTTATTTTAAGATTATAGCTAAAAGGAGAAAGAGAAAATATAAAAAAGATCATATTAGAATGAATTCATTGGACTAAATGAAATGAAGCAAACTGCTAGCTATCTACCTCCTTCAAATATTCAAATCAACAGAAATTTTGGCGATAGTTATAATATTAACCCAAAATGCTAATTTCGGTGAAGTTTTGAAACCAATAAAATGGAGTATTCTCTTCTTTCTTTTAAGGTCTGGAAATTGGCCATTGGAAGACACTAGCAACTTTTATATGGGAAAATAATTGGCACATTGCTATGCAAATGTTAACGTTGGAGAATAATTTCTCTAATACAGATTCAATCCTACAATTAAAATATGTTTATTGCTATTTCTCAGTAGTTAAAATCCCTCATCTGTTGTCACATACCTTAAAAACTAATTATAGACGTGGACAGCAATACTCGCTATATAGGAGAAGACATTGCCTTCTTGGGAATCGAGTTGGAAATAATTCAAGTCTAACAAAGTCCTGTCATCATCCTGTGGAAAGTTAATTTTCTTTACACCCAGATTTCTTAGGCTTATTAAAAGCTATTTTAGTCTTGCAGTTCGACTTCATCCTTTCCACAATTACACCTCCTTACCCCATTACCGAATATTGCATTTTCGGATTCACGAATCACTAAAATCATTTGATAAAACATCAATATTTCCACGAAAACATTGTAATTTTTATCCCTGACCAATGAGACATTTCAAAATGTTTTCTCAAGGAAATAATTGAGCTTTTCGCCTCCAGAATGATTTCAATAGATAATCTTGCTTTCTATTATCGTGTTTCTTTCATTTTCAAAAATTTTCCGAGCTCAAAACAAGTTTTCCAAATGCTTCTGAATTTATTATCCTATGTTATTCAATATCATTAAACAATGGGCTACGTTTAACAGCGGCGTAGAAGGGCAAAATCAATTAGAACATTAAAGAACTGTTCTCTTATTTCGGATAAATAATGGGTGTAAATGGGAAGAGATTTGCATAATTTAGGAGAGTAAATGTCTGAGCAAAATAATAATTTATAAAGAATGGTTTTGATGACGGGGACACTAATTTATAGCTTTTTCAGCTAGTTTACAAAATTTAGCTAAAGACAGAGAGCCCAAGGTTGCATGGTTTGAAGCTTTGTCGGTGAGGAAATAAGACATGTTTAGATTGGAACTGAATGAGATACAGGACATAGATTAATAACATTAGTTTCATACTGGTAAATGCCAACGCCAAATAGAGTCAGGGAGAAAAGAATAAGTGACAAATTTTGTGGAGAAATTCTTATAACGGAGAAGGTGGATGAAAATATACAATTTGAATTTGGTCGAGAAATTAAAAAGAAATATATGCAATAACAGTCAGACAATATATGGTAGTACATCCCACTTCGTAGCTCCAGTTAAATATTTTGAAACGATCTCCTATTGTCTCTTCTCCCTTTCATGTAAATAAATAATTCAAACACTTAAAAAACGAGGCGTAGAATGGAAAACTTTCTTGAGATGATAGCCTAAATGTTTAATAGACTTTTTAAATGGAATAATGCAGAAATTAATGATTCTTGTACATATATGCATGAAGATTTAACTAATTACCTAAATTTGAGTAAATATTCCCCCATTAGTAATTGCCATAGTTCAACATTAATGGGGCAATTTTACCTCAAAGGATATTATACGGTATGAAAATCCATTAAAAAATTGGTAATAAGAAATCTTATTGCTATAACATACCCCAAATAATTAGTAAAAGAATACGCGTGTGGTCTCAAAAGTTTCCGACCTAAAAAATTTCAGAAAAAATGTCTTGCATCTTTGTCATGTCGGAAAATTTTCAGACCACCCTTTAAAAGTATTTAAAAAAATGTCCTAGGGTCGCTAGACATTTAACCTCTTTTTGTTACTAATTTTTTCAATGACAATGGTAGTTCAGGAAAAATTGATTACACAAACAAATGGTTTCAATACCTAATAAGAATCTTCAATGAACGGTATAAAAATTTCCCCTTAACTACTCATATTTTGTTGGGAATTTGGGTTTTACTGGAAAGTTACAAAGTGTAAAAAGGGAGCAGCATTTTATTTCTCCGACGGAAAAGGGGAGTCGGATCCATGACAAACGCATGAAAGGAATTACGAAAGCCAAAGACAGCGCAAAAGAAAAGCGGTCACTCGACACAGACTCAATGAATTGTCACTAAGGAAGATATATTGAATTCTGAAGAGGTTTCGAAGAGTGAACAAGGCTGACAAACATTTGATGTACTAGAACGCCGAAAGCATAGAAGCGAATATGGCACAGCTAATGTACTAAGGAAATTTCCTCGAATAAAATTAAATATAAACTGCTGAAAAAAATTAATACTTTGCAGTAAAAATTATGGTAAGGGAGTTGAAAATATACTCCACCGCGGAGATAACTGTTATTTATCAATTTTTATCAAAGACAATAAAATTTTAGCACCACAATTGAGATCGTCATCTGACGTACTTTTCAAATTATTCATTTTCTATGCTTCAATATTAATTTGAAATTTGCAACGAAACTTTTGTCATATTTTTCTCTCTTCAGACTACTTGTATCATTAATACGTACGATAGTATATATAGAATTAAGTTCGTCGTCTCCGGCGTAACTTTATGGAATTCACACCACACATTGAAATGAACTAATTAATTTTGTAAATCCATGCACACTTTATTTAGGACACGACCTAGGTTTCGGCGTTAAACGTCGTCACATCATCTGATGATGTTCAAAGCCGACACTTTGGTCGTATTCTAAATAGAGTGTGTGTGGAATTACTAAGTTCCTTATTTCATTTCAATCCATCGAATTACATCTGGACTTCACTCGTGTGTATGCAGTGACTGATATTCTACGCTCTGCAAATATTTACTATTATATTACATCCCGGTCAAGTAGAAAGATTTTTACACTCTGAAATTGTTGATTTGTATTACTATTATATTATTACTTTCTTCTTTTATTCCATGTGTTCCACCTTATTGTATTCCTTTATTCCACCTTAGTGTATTGATAATTGAATCTTGAAATGAGAAATTGGTATTACTTCATTTAATTACAACAAAAATTCCAAGCTATATGCTAAGGTAACGCCCTTTCAGTTTTTATTCGACATAAATAAGTCAAATCTGAACTGTGCGGCAAAACCTAAAATGATGCAAGGCCTTTAAAAAAATCCTTAAAACATATATCTCAAATTTTTTATGGAAACTTTCAAAGCGGTTGCATTTGAATGAATGATTACCTGTATGCAGTTCATTAGCCAATTAATCTTTCCTTTCATTTTTTTAATGTGGAAAGAAGTAACGAGTCATTATTTTTGAGAATTTCAGTCGCATTTGAGTATATTTTCTCGATGATAAAAACATACGGTGGTTTCAATCACATTTTAAATCACAGAATTAGCGAAAATCCTAGCATTCAGGATCGCATAGGTATTAAAAATAAATCCCATTTATGGCTCATAGTAAAAGAGTATCTAATTCTTATCTAACCCTTAATTTTACGTAGACTCGAACAGCATAAAAAAAATATCGAAAGAGCCGTTCCCGCCCGCTGCCTCGCATAGATGGATCTTTATTTACGGCTGACAGATCCGGGTTTAACCGAAAGATAAATCCTACGGGTATCATTTTCTGACGAAACTTCTCCATAAAAAGGGATCGCTATAGATTTTACGACAACACTCCGGGTCATAACATAAGCTTAAGCAATAAAAGCAAAATATACCTTTAAATTTTTACTTCAGGCTTTTTACTGCAGCCAAAAAAAAATGGAATGTAACATATCCAAGAAAATCAATAAACGTTTGAATTTCTTGTGCAGTTACAGGTGACGCCTACAAGCGTCGGAAGTTATCACCTTGTTCCTTTCCTCTTTTGTAATTGGCGAACGCTACAACTTTTTCGCTTAAGCTCATAGGAGGATACCGCTTTGATGGTAAATTGGTTAAGGAATCCAATGGTGAAAAATTAAAATAATTGTTAACTGCATTGGGTTTTTATAGCATCCCAGAGGTGAATGTTAGGAATGCAAAATGTAATATGGTAAAAACTTTTATAATTTATCAGTTTTATCGCATTTCCATTCCTTCGTCAAGAAGATTTGCCTCCCTTGCTCATGTCACTGACTTTCATTGACGTGAGGATTTTACGTATCAGATTGTTACAGCATCACGACATCCACCGACACGACAGCCGTCTGCAGGGAATAAAACAAAAATGGCATTAGAGACCAGTCGGTGCCTACAAGGAAAACGCTTTCGGACAAATCGGGAGCCGGAGAAAAACAGCACTGCAGTGTATGCGCCACATTTTCCAATCCCCTTCACGGAATGATGATGTCCTTTGCCGGGCGCAGACAATGCTTCTATAACGATGATGACGTTAGTTCTTTTTACGATCACTCAAGCGACAGCGAATCATTGCCGCTATACGAAAAGGGCAAATGTTATTACGCGAGATTGGAGCTCTCAAATTCCTCTCTGCACACACACACACACATTCGCGCGCTCACGCACACAGAAGTGCGCGCGTACACGTCCGAGCGCACAAGGGGGTCTCGTTCGAACCCATGGTCTCCTGCGATCGATAATCGATACCTCCTCATCCCACCGCAGCCATTTGGCCACCCCCTCCTTTCCTACTTCCCACTTCCCCTCCTCACTTTCCCGCCCACCCATCCCCACATTGCCCCATCGTTCGTCTTCACTCTTCCTCCTATCCGTCCCCATTCCCTCCCTCTATACCCCTCACAAACGGCCCCTCCTCCACCGAACAGATCGGGAGCGAGTATGGCGAGGGGAGAGGGTGGGTTAGGTGGGGGTGGGAGGGATGGCGAGATGGGGGGAGTGGTTCGAACGGGAGCGGCGAGAGAGAGAGAGAAACCTTCGGGGAAGGGAATGTTGCTGTCGAATTTCATAGGTTCCACATTTGAGCCGACATGCATCACGTAACGATTGACGAGGACTCGTTCTCACGCGATTGTAAATAATGGAACGCCTCGGAACTGATGGAAACCGCGCGATCAATTTCGGTAATAGTTTGCCTCAGCCGCGCCCTCGCGCGCGCTTCCACGGACGGAGAGAGAGGTCCACTTGCATGCGCCCATCTATCGGCCCTACCTATCCGCCCTATACGTCTGGGCACAACTCCCCCCCCTTTCCCCCGCCTCGCTCACACTCTGAAACCCCCCTCAGCCCCGCGTGCATTGAGCGGTTCGGACAGACGTCGGTCGGGGGGGGGGACCCTCCATGGCTCGAAGGAGTAAAAAAATAGAAAGAGAGAGAGAGCATAGGAGCGGAAAATTTCGGAAAATACGGCGAATTACGCCCGTGATGGGTTGCGCTCCTCGTCGCGTGTTTATTTTATTTTTCGTTTCAACCCGTACGCCGCTGCGTGCTCTATCGAGAAAAGCGCATCGCGGGAGCTCTGGCTGCAAAGAGAGGAAAAGTCTCGAAAAGCGAAGAAAAAGAGTACGAAAATGAATAATAGAAGTAACACTATGGATTCCCAGCATCGATTTAATCGTAGGCTCGATACGTGAATTTATTCCCCCGCCCTCGTACTAAGCTACCTCACCAAAGGGGTTTCCCGACTACGTCATAACCGGTTCTTAGACTGCGAGGCATCTTATGGGTGCTTCGACCAATCGAAGACGTGCGCGGCAAGTTTGAATGAGACCACCGCGCAAGCTAATGTCGGAAAATCCCTGTCCTAACTTACTATGTAATTAAATGAGAAGAAAAATAGTATGCCTTAATTAATGCCAGTCACTATGCTAGTTATGAGTATTTTACCCAGCAACTATAATTATAAAACCGAAGGTCGCTTTGATAGGTGAGGATACAGCTCACCTAATACTAAGCCTAATAGCGCGTGAAATTCGCACATCGGAGTTGAGGGGCTAGTTCCTTTTTCATCCATGATGCCGCTCGTGGTTTCCCAGAAAGATCTGGTAGACGAAAAATCAAACATTTTGGGTGAAGCTCAGGGTATCATGAGGAGACCCCCAGAATCGAACCCAGGCCGTCCGGTCAGTGACCCAGAGGCCTAACCACTGGTCTACCACGTTTTTTAGGACAAATTCATTAATGAAAATAAACGAGCTGCATTAAGTGAGTCCCTCGGGGCTTATTAATGATAAATGTAATTGAACATTTCCCTGAACAATTTTTTATCCTGTTACAATATCCACTTGAAAGAAGCAATATCATAGAACCACGGACCTTCAGTTCGTCGGACAGGACGTATGCAGACATCACATATACAATGCAAAGCATCAATTTCCTTCAATTCTCTAATAACTGTCTTGGAATTAGGAATCCTGAGTGAATTGTTTTAATCTTTCCCCAGACAATTTGGAGCGGCAAGAGTAGAACTCTCTTTGACTACTGAAATATTTTATTGACTAATTTAAGTTTGTGTTTTTCATGAGAATAGTGTGCTATTAAATGTTATGACAAAATATTAACAGAAATAAAAATTGTTAAATGAAAATAAAATGTCCGGAAAATCTTGAGACACTTACAGCTTTTTGTATGTCAACGTATTTTGTTCCGTGAGCATTCGATAGGACATATATCGTCTTAAAATTTTAAAAACTTATGGTGTCCATTTCCTCCTCTATTTGTCAAATAAGCACGGATTGATTACCGTGTCATAATATATCCTATAATTACCCAGGGTCATTTATGAACATATGATAATGAGGTAATGTTTCAAAATCCACGTAAGCGAATTTACGTATCTACCCTAATTGATTCCGTTTTTCATTTTTTAAGTCCACTCTTTGTTATAAAACACTTTTCTATTTACATCCACAAATTCAAAAATTATTTTACCTTATAAAAAATCCTTTTTACCTCTTTTGATTAATTACTACACTGCCTACATCACAAGAAATGGCATGGACCACATCTCACAATATTTTCATTATTCTTGATTCCAGAAACTTACCTGGATGGCCAGATTTGACAATTAATAAAAAAGCAACTCTGCTCCCTGAGCCTCACTAAGCCAAAAGAAGAGTTTCAGAAGTGTTTTCAACTTTTACTAATTTGTTTGTAGGAATTATTTCGATAAAACATGTACACCAAGAACGAGTAAACAATATGCGAGATAATAAATGAATATGAGTAATACTGTAGTTTCAAGCGATGGAAATGATTTAATAGTGAATGCTTAGTCCTTTTGTAAATGAGAAGAATCTGACACGTGTTCCATAATCGGCACGAGAATGAATAACTTCCATAGTTACTAAGTTTAATGACCATTTTTTATATCATTATACTATAGTTTATCATTAACACTGCTCACTAATGCATTTTATCGAAACTTGATTCCTAACCCACCTGCCGCTTCCTCAGTAAAACACAAATTTGATAACTTAGTAAACTTCATAATAGTGTATATCCTAGATGATTCGATAAATATTCCCGCCACGCATGTTTCTCTAGGGATAGGTGTCAAAAAAAGGCTGATTATAGATTTTACCAAGAGTATTACTCCCGGACAAATATTTTCCGGTTGAAAATAAATGGTACAACCATGTTATAGATACAGGCGTAAGGTGACCACACAGTATTTGCTCTTTATCATGCAAGCAATATTAGTCACTAAACAATTACAACTGGTTTAGGATATAACTCTCTATCCCTTGCTTCCAAGAATAAGAGCACTTTTTTACCATCTTAATTACCTACACTAAATTTGAATTCATTACATTCAAGCGTTTTTTTTCATTGTTGGCAGTTATTTCATTCTTAAAGTTTGTTTTTGTCAAAATAGTGAACATTTTTTTAAATACGTTCGTCTTTCCAGGGATTTGATGCCTTGCGATTTACGAACGTGCAATCTTTATTTACGCAGACAAGGAAGATGAGCATATTTGATTTTTGTTTATTCATGCACGTAAATACGAGTACGCACCGCTTTACGCGAGATGCCAACATTATCAGACGGTAGAGTGTTAACATTAAGGCAATAAGTAAAGAGCATCTGAACATCACCTCATTTTTTGCCTCGTTGGTAGGGAGAAGAGGGAAAAATGGCCCATCCCGGCGCTGCAAGCACGCTGATATGACAATTGCTTCTGACTTTATAATTCTTCGCGTGACTCACGCACCTGGGATTCTGACGGCAACAGTTATGGAAAAGGGTACGTAAATTGCGAGTAAATACCATATCTCGATCGTATGTAAAACAGTCTTTGAGTTCCTGAACGCTTTAGTCCGAGTGTACGCAGTGTTGACGCACTTGGACACCAAAATAAACCCAAAAGTGGGCATTACGATATACGTACTTAAAAGCCATGCGTGAACTTAATTCAGCCATTTAAGGGAACCTTGACCAGCAACAACCATTTCACTTTTCAAAAAATGCAATTTTTAGACCATTCCTTTGTAATATAATTATTTGTTTGACTTATATAATTTCATTTTATTTTTATTGTACGTTTATTTACTTCAGTATTCTCTCTAATATATAAACAAACGTAACTATTTCGTTATCATTTAATTTTTCAATTAATACAGCCAGCTTCGGCAAACCGATTACTGATACAAACCTAAATGTATTTTCAAATAATTTATTCTTAAGTAATTTGCGTTTTGCCTCTCAATTAGCAATGAGGTACTCTGTTGGAGATATCTATTTCAAAATTATTGATAACTTTGGATATATTTATTACTATAGCTCAGATGTATGTACCACGATAATTTAATTAAACTTTATTTGAATTGAAGTGGACGAGCTAAATGAATTAACCATAATTAAAGTGTTATCGTAATTATTTCGAGTTTTTACATCCCCATGATTTTTACATCAATGGCTATTAAACCTTTTCGAAATATGGCAGCAGCACAAAAATACGGATTCGGCTTTGGAAGAAAAGTTCGACTACAAATTTTGTTTAAAGTAAATATGCAATGCACAAAACGGTACAGATGTTTCCAGGCATTTCTCTAAAATACGTATCTTGCTATAACCAACAGGCTCTATGGGCACATTAGGCTCCAAAATATTAATTCATTTAGTTTTTAAAATCATCAAGTATTTAGGAATCCTTGCATTAACAGTGTATTGGTGCCACTTGGCGCACTCAGATTGCATCATGAAGAGAAACAGCCTTGCAAGGAATTCGAAAGGAAAAGGAATGACAGAATCAATTGTGTATACTGACCATATATTGATTAAACCGGCACTTATGATAAGACACATGCCAGTTACACAGTGGCCATTACATATCAACAGTGGTTGCAATTCGGTAGGAATAATATTCGATTTGCACTTCTGCGCACAAATTCTTCTTCAATTCACCATTTAACAGCGTCTTTAAACATATTATTTCATGCATTTAGAAGGCAATGAATCAGACTTAGAAATGATTTGACGGATATATAGACAAAGGAAAATGCATCTGAGGTTTGCGGACGAAAAAACAATGCTCGCGGGAAAGGAGGCCTGTTGAGGATGAAGCTTTATGGATAAGAGAACGAAAATACATAACCTCCAGGTTAATAATTGTAATATTAAGACAATGCTTCTCAATCAAATTTTTTAGAGATAATTGGAGAAACAGCGGAAGAAGTCACCAGGGAAATGGGTTGAATATTGTTATTAAGGCAAATAGATACCCATAAAAGTAAAAACTAGCGAACATGCAGAGAAAAATCTAGAACTACTTGTTATGAAAAAACTTCTAATGACAAGAGCATATATAAGCTTAATATTGTACTTCATTCCAAGTTACACACCGAGTACACATTTCTCTCACAAACAGAATCATATAAAGGAATATTAGAAAATATATGATACAGAAAAAAAATAAAAACACAATATAAATTAAGTCAAAAATAAGGAAGTTATTTCAAGAGCTTTTACAGAGTGATTCCTAAGGAAGAGATGTTTAAAAATTGAATGGAAATAATTGGACACAGGGTACTCTAGTGAAGACAGTATTGTAAAGTATCGTAGAAAGTAAGCAGCATTGAGCGAATGAACTATAAAAGGATACGAGAAAAGAGAAATACAAGAGGTTGGCGAAGGCAGAAATTAAGAAAAAAAGTAAAGCAGAAATAAAGAAAAAAGGAAAGAAGAAATTATGGCTCGCGAGGCCATAATGCACGAAAAATAGCCTCGTAACTTGGAGATATTATTTAAAACAACCCTTGAATCGACAAAATAAGATTAGGACAGACTGAAACACCATTTGCATTTAAAATAGCCTTCTCAAAAGAAAAGGAAACCGGTAGACGATATTTTATATTTTTTGGAGAAGTCATTTGTAACATAAATGTTACTATATAAACTAGAATAAAAATCTTCCGCGTACGATGAGGTAAAAAGATCACCATGTTTTGAGCCCGCAGTATCGAAGTACTGTTGCCAAAATTCTAGATCAATTCCATCAGCATTGTAGCGCACAAAGAAAGAATCAAAAAGGCATTGCGTTTCCACAAGAAAGATTTTTCATTTCCTGATGAACATTATATATTTTTATGTGGAATATTATACAGTATATTAAAATAATGGATTTCCACAAAGGATCGCTCTCAACTATCTCTCAAATCCATCAGCATTGATTAACTTATTCAAAGAAAAGTTAGCGTTTGTGAAAGATGATAGTATTTATATTTTTTTCCTCCGGTGCCTTTAAGGAACCCGAGGATTTGAAGATGGGCTGGTGAAGTGACATCAAAAGGAATTGGGATTAAAAGGAAAAATTAAGTAACAAACAAATTTCGACTGAATAATATGCTGCACATTATGTCTATGATTAATCAAGAAAAACTACAATTCTCTGTATCTTGGTATGCATGTTAATGATGATCTTCAATCACAATGAAGATAATATTTAGTTAGGCTTTACTTTCAAAAACTTGAATTTTGTGAGAATCTTATATTATTACTCCCGTAAGTAGATAACTAGCAACAATTCAATAAAAGAGAGAGGTAACGCGAGACCTTCCAGATAAAGAAATGCAACATTTTTAAATTACTTCGAAAGAATATGCGTAATCAAGAATGCTGTCCTGTGGCATACTTGAAGGAAGCGGATAAATAACCCAACATGGTCATTTATGACCCGTACAAGAAAGAGTCGAAAGAAAATTTCACTGTAAAAAGCAATGGGAAAAAATTGATTAGCAAGTATAGTTTGTAGAGCTGCTAAAAACCAAACATTGAATTTATGATCCATGGAATACTGTGGAGTGCCAGAGAAGCAAATAATAGAGAAAGATTCCCTTTTTTCTGCATTACCGTTAGCCAATTGCTCATTTTCCTGTGAACCCTTGAACCGTAAAGTTAAGTGATTCACACGCCAAGGACACCCTTATAAGTGATATGAAGCCTCAGTATCATGAGCTGAGATTAACCTGGTAATCCAAATCAAAATCTCAGAATCACAGAATACGTTCACTAATTATCCTTCCCTTAAATATTTTGCGAAAGCATGGACAATCTACATTTTAATAGAAAATATTTATTCGTTACATGCTAATCATTACATAATTATAATGAGTATATGTAAACGGTAAATAATTTTATACGTTTTTGGACCTGGCATTGTTTAATGCTTACATTGTTCTGGCCATTACCATAAGGTTTAATCGGGGCAAACGGTTTTTAATGATTACACAGGCCTACAAAAAAATTTTTTTGGTGCCGGGAACCTTTGTGTTGATTTTAACTATATTTGTAGAGCTGAATCCAAATATGAAATCCGTTTTTATTTAACAGCTCTACTTTTTTAGATATGGCACATCTTACGATTAGTTGTTTTAATATTTGATATATTCCGGAAAATAATTTTCAAAGTTAAATAAATCTATAAGTATGCATGGGAATATATGGTAAAAGAAAATAGGAAAAATATTACAGACTTTGTAAAACGTGCATACTTGGGACATTTTGGTGTTAAGCTTGGTGACCAAGATAAAACATGGGCACCGCATTTTGTGTGTAAAACATGTACTGAACATCTGCGGCAATGGACAACAGGACAAAGGAAAAGTCTAAAATTTGGTGTGCCAATGGTGTGGAGAGAACTTGTGAACCATATTGACGACTGTTATTTTTGCATAGTAAATGTTTCGGGAATTAATCGAAAAAATCGCCACAGGTGGACATATCCAGATTAGCCTTCAGCTAGACGCCCGGTACCCCATTCAGAAGACATACCGATCCCAATATTCCAGACGTTACCAGATATATCTAAGGAAGAATTTGAGTTATTTGAAAACATTTCTCATTCTATTGACGATAGTGACAGTGACTACGAGGGGGTATCAACAATTCCTCGACTATTTAATCAAGATGAACTAAGCGATCTTGCTAGAGAACTGAACTTATCGAAGGAAGTATCCGAACTACTAGCATCAAGACTGCATGAAAAGAATTTACTGCAACCCGGTACAAAAATAAGTTTTTATCGCACAAGTGAAAAGGATGTGCTACCCTTCTTTACTCAAGAAGACAATCTTACATTTTGTTTAGACATTAAGGAAAGTCTTTTGGAAAAAATGGGACTACTATCACAATATGATGCTAGTGATTGGCGTTTGTTTATTGATAGCTCCAAGCGTAGTTTAAAATGTGTACTTCTTCACAATGGTAACAGGTTTGGCGCAATACCAATCGCTCATTCAACTAAAATGAAAGAAGAATATGATACAATAGCATTTGTCTTACAGAAGATAAAATACCAGGAACATCGCTGAGTGATTTGTGTAGATTTAAAAATGGTGAACTTTCTTCTTGGGCAGCAAAGTGGCTACACAAAATATCCTTGTTTCTTGTGCCTCTGGGATAGCAGGGGCAGACAAAACCACTGGATTAAGGAGTGGCCTAAGAGAGAAAACTTGGTTGTTGGGAAAGAAAACATCATTGCTGAATCTTTAGTTGAAAGAGAGGAAATCATCTTACCGCCTCTACATATTAAACTAGGCCTAATGAAGCAATTTGTAAAGGCTCTTGACAAGGATGGACCATGCTTCGGCTACTTAAGACTAAAGATGCCCCATATAAGTATTGAAAAACTTAAAGCTGGTATTTTTGAGGGGCCACAAATCAGACAAATTACAAAGGATCCTGCTTTTGTCGAGTCAATGAATGAGATTGAAAAAATTAGTTGGATGTCATTTGTTGAGGTCATAAAAAATTTTCTAGGAAATCACAAAAGTGAAAATTATATTGAGCTGGTAAACATTATGCTCAGTAACTTCAAATCACTTGGATGTAATATGAGCACAAAAGTTCACTACCTACACAGCCACTTAGACAATTTTCTTGGAAATTTAGGAGACACAAGTGAAGAACAAGGTGAAAGATTTCACCAGGATATAAAAACAATGGAAGCTCGCTACCAAGGAAGATGGGATAACCATATGATGGCAGATTACTGCTGGTGCTTAAAACGAGACTGTTTGAACAAAGTGCACTCAATAAAATCGTGCAAAAGAAGCTTCCGATGTGTTGAGTGATGTTTTTATGTATTTTTTCCTTTTCAATTTGTTTTATTACAGTAAAAAATTTTAGTATTTGTGCTCAATTGTATTATAAAATTCTGTTGTGTTTGTGGGTGATTTAATAGCCCTAGAAATAAATCAAGTCTTTATATTTAGTGGGTTTTATTATTAATATTCCCATATCATCATGTAGAAGATTTTTTTACGTAAGTAACAACATATCTATATCTTGAAAACTATAGCTGATAGGAAAAAACTAGTGTCATAATTGGATTCAGCACTCCAATTGTTCTTTAAATCAGCATTAAAAGCTCCGGCACCAAAACCACTGTTGGCTTGTGTTAATGGAAAGTCCTAATATACTTTTCATTTGTAAAAATAAAATACACTTGGCACCTTATGAAGGAACTTGAAATGAAATCAACAACATATTTTAGGTAATATAATGCATTATAAGTTTGCTGCTACTTCAAATGTAGTTCAAATACCCAGAATTTTAGTTTGATTTGGTGTAGTGGCTTATGTACTTCGGTCAGGGATATACAAAATTAAGCTTGAGAGAAGACTAGGATTTCTTTTTGTATTTTGAATTTAGAGAAGTCGTTTTGCATAGGGCAGATTGGGAAGATTTACCGAATGTATTTAAAGAGTAAACTAGAGGGATAGGTGACATTCGAAAACTGTAGGTACGTGTGGCGATCGGAGAGTCTTGATAAGACGCGTTAGACAGGGGAATTCAGGTATGACTGTCCATTATGAACCATGCTTTTCAATGTATGCCCGCAGTAAATGGCTATTAATTGGAGGGTAGAATACAAAGTAGATGGAGAAATCGTGAAATCAATGACACATGCGGATGATCAAGCTTTGGTTAGCTACTCAGCGGAGAGTTACAATCATTGTTGAGCGCATTAGAAAAGCGTTGAGTTAGATATAAGATGAGAATCGACTTAAATAAAAACATATCTTAGGAGGTTTCTGGGAAATAGGAAGGCTAAGTTAAACTTTAACAATTGAGTATATACATTGAACTGTATTGAGCAGGTGGAACAGTTTACCATGTTGAAATTCTTTTTGGACCAAAATGGCAAAGTGCCAGGTAGTGTCCTCGTGGGCTCGGGTAGATAAGGTTTGCGTCCACTTATCTTAAACGGCAAACTACGAATTTTTTTTTTTTAAAGATCAGTTTAATTTTTGTGAGGCATGAGCTACGTCTTTTGCCATATTTCCCTTAACATATTTTATTTCCAATTATCATTGTCAGTTATCAAATTAAAAAGAGGATAATAATTTTATTGCCACATGTTGGGCACACATGTAAAACCTTTCAGAAAATATTATGAGGCTCATATTAGACGCAATCGAACGTTGCAGAGCCCAAAGAAAATACTCACGGTAACAGTATTTGAGAAAATATTGGAAGAAAATATACAATATGTTCATCTTCATAAGAGCGGCGACAAATGAAGTCTGCCATACACAACACAAGTTTGATCAAACAAAGTAATAGGGACCGCAGACATTATATGTACGAAATACAAGTGAGGATTGTTTTAAAATGTTTCGTGCATTCCTAATTTAGCTGCTACCTAACATATATTAGGCTATATATACAAAATTAACTACTCTCTCCTGGGTTTAAAATAAAGGTAATTAGCAAAAAAACTTTATAGTTGCATTTTTCGATTCATATGATACATCAAGTCCAAAAGTAAGCCGAAAATATAGTATGTAAAATGGCAACCAGTACATAAGTACATTTAGTGTCATCCAAAATGAATCCAATTATTTCTTTTATACCACCATAAATGTTCGTTCGAATAATAACGCTGTGACTGACGGAAGACAAGAAAATCTACGTTCGAAGCAAACCGCGCCCTCGCGTTCCTCCAATCCGATTGGGAAGATGGCGGCCGGTGCAGCTCATGATTGGTTTGGTGGATTCATTCTTAGCGCGAGGTATGAAATGAGTTATTATTAATAAATTTTAACGGTTAGAGATGACGGCACAAAACTGTGTTTTTAACATTTGACATTTGCACATACTACATAAGTAAATACACCACAATTATCCTCTTGTAACAGAAAATACGATGGCATCTGAAATGTGGAATATTAAGGGTTTTTAAGGGTCTTTTTAATTGAAAATTTAAATATTTAAAATAATGAGCATAGGCATATCTACATAAAAATATACCCTAACATATTAAACCTCCAATTAAATGATAAATCAAATCTTTTAACTATTTATAACTCATGGATTCAAATTTTGATATTAATAAATGACTAGTTTTGTGCTGTTACCTTTTGAAATGAAAACCGAATTGCTGAGTAATTCCGTCATATTAATGTAATTCACGGTCATTTCTTTGTTACGTGTCTTATAAAACTACCTAATTACTTGTACTATACCAAGCCTAAAGGTAATGAACATACTATGACATATGACTAGTTGGTTTACAAAGTATTTTGGAGAGAGCATGTTCTAATCCGTGATATATCTAAGGAAAATATGCATGAAATAGTGTTTGTCAAATTTTCAAACTAAGTCCATTATTATTTATTGTAATAAATTGTTACAAATCGTAAAATTTATAAAATAGACTAAAACTTTTATACTTCGGTAGCTTTAAAACTTTTGCAGTGTTATTACTTTATCGAAACGTCGATTATCACAAATAATTCCAGTGGATATTCTAGGAAAACCGATCATTAGACAATATATACATATAAAAAACAATGTATACCAGATACACACACATACATATATATATATATATATAGTATATATATATGCGTGTTTGTGTATTTATGTATATACATATATAATACTCGTGTAATAATGTTAATTAACTAAAATGTCCTGTTACTTAATCCGCAATTTGACGGTGAACTCAAAAATTGATTGCGTTGATTGCTACAGATTATGGATTCATCATGCTAATGCTCATAATTTAACCCCCCACAATAATTTAATCTCCGCGAATAAAGCTAATAATTTAACGAAGCACTCTAAGCTTTCATCATTAAAACGCCTGTCAACTACACATTACCAGACGGCCGAAAACGTTTGGGAAATTTACAATAAAATCGTTGACATAAAACTAATACTCATAAGATCATTTTCTACTTATATAATTAAAGATGAAATTATCAAACGTTTTTGTACTTTTGTGGTATTACGCGGATCCTTATAGACGCGATCATTAAAGATATTGAATCATTATAGTCCTTTGTCCTATATTATCAAACATCTACATTGACTGGTAGATAAATGTTAATAATTAATAATGTAAAATTTCATTTGAATAACTAATCAGTTTTTATCTTTCTATTCTTGCATTTATGGTCATTATTAGTAGAATTTTACTCATTTTGAATGCTTTTATAAAAGACAAAGCTGGTTATTAAATATGCCGAAATAAGCGTAAATCAAGAGTTTTAACTACAGATGAGTTACTTATTTGTAATAATATAAGAAAAATTATATATGAGCTAGAGAATCTTATAATTTTTAATAATCACAGCTTATACTTCACACTTAATCATTCAATGTAACCAACGGCCGCGCCTCATTCGCAATGAAATAATTTGAATAAAACAAAAGGCACATTAACTATTGCCGAGGATATTCGTAATTTAATATATGTACACAAAAATATTCAACTACAAACCTGACTGACATATATTGCGCTAATATAATTAAAAGATAAATTTTCCTTCGAGACTGTATCGTACTACTATCACAACTGAATTCTTAATAGTTACATGTAGTCGGTATGGATGAATATTATTTATAGATGAGTTCAATTTATTAGATTCTTAATTGACAAATTAAAACACGTCCCAAGGATAGTCGTTTTTGTATGCGTTTTAACAATATTTGAAACTTAAAGACAATCCATGTAACAAAATAACCTTTCAGACGTTATGCTTTTTTCAGTTTCGATTATTCTCAAAAGGCATACGGCAATGCGATTCAAATTCATAAATTCAGAAGGAGAAAACAGCTATGCTTTTGGAAAAATTCGAAGAAAAATTTACTGGTATTCCCCAAAACAGTATCTGCGAATGAATGGAGGTGGATAACATTAATTTTGCATTAAATTAATGACAATCATACTTCTCATGAAAATTATTACTGGTATGAACACACACTTATGTCATGTGCCTATCAGGAAATTTTCTATCACGTCATTTAGGCCAATCTTTTTAATACAGCGTTTGATAATTAGTACAAATTAAAAACTATCATTAAAAATAACATTTTCCTTAGTAACCCAACGTCATCAACTGTATTATTAATATGATGCATTAAATTAATTTATCTTTTTACCAAGTTTGGAAACTTTCAACTCATTTCATTGCATACTACTTTTTTCTTTTCAAGGCTAATTAAACATTTACCCTAATACCCTTGTAATATACGTATTAAAAGGATAACATGCCAGGATATTTCCCACATTACAGGCCAAAAATGACAGGCCATAATTTAATTCTCTGACAGTTTACTACAACTGAAATTATTTCATTTTATTACTCTATACAAATATGCAAATGTTGTGCAATTTTTCTTTTCATATATACAGTCTTAAAGTTATGCAGACCAAAAAACTATTTTCTTCGAATGAATTCCAACATTTTAGCCCTAGATCACAATTAGTGACTATATATAACTATGGAAATCGTTTACCATGAAACCCTTCATTCATTCTAGTGCATTTTGCGAAAAAAAGCTGTTTTTTGACTCACTCCCTCTTTCAAACCGGATTGCCATAATATAACAAGTATTATAATTACCATCTATCCAACTACTTTGAAATTTTTACCGTGAATCATTATATTGGTTCAAATAAAGACACTGGTGTGCCGAAATATTCATTCAAAAATAGCGTTACTTGAGTGTTACCTGATTCGAACTCATATCTTCCATTAGTGATCATAACTTCATTTTATAAAAGTAAATAATTGTTCTCCCTCCAAAATTCACCTTTAAGAGTGGCTTAGCCGTATGGTTAACATTTTACGAGAAAAGCCTGGATTTTAATTCTCGTTAAGGCATAAAAAGAAAGTTTCCTTATATTATATTCTGAATTGTTTGAGGCGAAAGAAAGTATTTTGATTTATCATGATAAAATGGCAGAAAATAAACCTCATCTCACCATCTTAGTTAAATATGTAAATACGTACTATTTCCTGTAGCTAAATTGTTTTTTCTCATTGCTAAAAGCACTTTCCAGATATGTAGAAATCTCGTTCATTTTCAAGCCACCTTGGGGGCTGAGATTAGTTATTTGAAATAGACTATTCTACGATTGGTACATCCCGCTCGCACTTTTTCTAATTTTCACTGATGAAATTTCACGGGATCTCAGCATATTTCCAAAGTTATGTTCTCAAGCATTATTGACCGGGACATATGGAAGGCAAACCGCAAAAAAAAATTCGGACAAACTATGAGCTGACATATGTATGTACACATTCAACCGCATTTTTCTTGGAATCCCCGCATTCGGAAATGACGCTTCATCTTGCCGAGGGTGGCGGCGGCATTGTTATTGCAGTATGAATATTCATTTGCGACCACATTTAAACATTCAGCCAACCGCAAACACGGCAAATAATTTTCAGCACGGCACAGTGCATTCGCGCCGTTGGCACTACCACCACCACCACCGGGATCGATCGATTGAAAATGCGTGCGTGCCGGGAGGAGGAGGGTGTGGAGAGGGTGGGAATTTCGTTGCGAGAGCGACACACAGATATAGCAGCCATAAACGGGTGTTGTCGTGAAATTTCAGTTGAGGAGCCAAGTAGCCATGTTCTGTGAATGTTGTTCCCGCTTCCAGTGCCGCTCGTGTGGAAGCCGAAAAGAGAGGAGGATACTGGAGCCGACAAAGGAGAAAACGGTTCAGAAAAGATATATGCGAAGGGCTAGCCCATGTACAACTACGACAGAGAAACATTGCCAACATGGAATTTCTAAAATAAATGTATGAACTTGGTAACTCTTCAACATCATTTCCTGGTGAACGGGGATGAAGGAATGCAACTTATGCGTCATAGTACGATGAAGGACAAGGATGACGACAAAGACTAATTCATATTGTCCAAATAACTATTGCAAATTCTCATTAAGAACCTAGTTTAGCTGTAAAATAATGCTCTCATACGTAATAAAAAGTTTCGTTTCATAATTTTACAGTAAATTAGTACTTAAGAACTGGTCTGATATTTTGATAACCGGAATACTCAATTATTCAATGACTTCAATTATTCAATAACTCAAATACTCATAATATTCAATACTTATAGAGGTTACTAAAATTAACTACCGTAACGTCAATCATCCCAAATTTTTATTTTCGTTCATTAAAATGACATAACGTAATGCATATAATGTTAACATAAAATTATAATGTCGCTGAAGACATGCTGGTGATGATTTGTTTGGTCATAGTTTTAATAACGCGTATTTTAGTAACGAGTATTGAAATTTCTTTTCGTTCAATAACTAGGTAAAACACTGACGCTTCTTTTAAATTACACATACATTTTACCTACAAGTTTCCATCATAAAACGGTGCACCGAAATAGTCGAATAAAATTAAGAAAGCTGTATTTTTCTATTCTAGAGTATTCATAATGATTCCTTCGCTGAAGAGAAAAAAAATGTAAATAAAGAGGCCACTTGCAGTAAGACTTTAGGAAGAATAACATTTTTGAAGAATTGCAAATATTAAGAATCTTCTAAAAATTTTCAATAGGCCGCCAAAATCGTGAAAGCATCCAACAATAAAAATAAGGATTAATAAAACTAAAATAAAAATTGTGAGAGCAATACAGAGAAAACCTATTCCACATAGTAACATCAAAAGAAAACGATGCTTTTTAGAAAATATGATCTTAAGAAGAGAGACAATCTATTAGAATATACAACAATCAGTAAGTGTAAAGATGAATGTGTGGCAGTGTAATGACTGAAATAAATCGAAGAAATAATTTTCGAGAAATGATTCTGAAAAGACCTATTTTGTAAAAACAAGGTGTACTCGGCTAGCATTGAAGAACATAATGGTAATTTAAGATAGTATTAGTCAAATTAGTAAGCATAACGTATTTCTATCACAACAAAGATTAAATCTAAAATGGATAGGTGCCATGCAGAAAAAGTTTTTAATATAAGTCCATGTTTAATTACCTGATAAAGCTCGTATGTAGAATTTAATCGGGTTGTTTGCGGCATATTTTTAATAAATATGATACCTCGATTCACGTTTTGATTTACATGATGAATTCAGGAAATTTCCAATTGTAAATAACGATTTTTACAAATGATAACGTGACTTACTGCCGAAGAGTAATCATATTTTGATATTACAGTGGTTATACCACAAAGAAGTCTATTGAATAAAGAAAAATCCTCTAACATTATATAAAACCGTAGGAAAAGATTTAAACTTAACCGGTATTAAAAAATAGAAGAAATTGGGAAAAGTCAAATCTTGGTCCAAATACGAATGAAGATAAAGCAAATTTTAGGAAGCTGAAATACTATACTGTGCCCGGCATGAATGAGTGACAAGAGGGCGCCGTGAGAATTAGATTTTAATAGAGATTGCAAAACTCACCAACATTTTATTTGAAAGTCGATGTAGATTTGGAACCCCTAAAGAGTGCTGAAGAATTTTTAAGGTGTTGCTACCAATATTTAATAAAATTGAAGGCGAAAGATCAAAATCAATGTAAAATATAGAAACAGGAAACATGCAAACCTCTTCCAAAGAACATAATTCAAAGAATAAACAAGAATTCATAGCATTGAAGAAATTAAAATTAAGGAGATAAGGTAAAACATGATGGAGAAAATCCTGCGAATTTCATATTCAATTAAATGGAGGAAGTGATTGCCGATAAGGCATTGCGGGCTTAAAATAATTGCCAATTAAATAAGAAAGAAAGAAACAGCTTCATAACACAGAAACTTCTCAAAACACCGAAATTTAAAACGTATTTAGAACTGGGATACCATGATACTACAAAGACCAGGATAAATTATAAAATGCATCCACTGTCGCATAGAGCTTGGCGGTTTGGAGGAAGTATGGTGTGGATGATTACGAAGACATTAAATAAATCTCTATCAGAGTAAAATTTACAATTTAAAGAAGACTGTAGGAGTGCAAATATTTGCTAAAATAATGACAATTTATAATTGTTTACTATTGTGGTTTGGTGGACTGCTGTTTAACCAGGTGCTAAATTAATAACCAATTAAATTGCATTAATTAACTTATTTATAGCTTCAATTTATATTTCCTTGTTTTTATGCACTAATATTCTCTTTAGGTACCCATAGAAAATTTAGGATAAAATGTGTTTAGAAATTCAGCTTGAGGGAAAAAAATGTTAATTTCATATTTTTGTGAAGAAACTTGGCTTGGGATAAAAGACAATCAAAAATTATAATAACAAAAGATAATTAGATATGGAGATGGCATGTATACTCTTATTTACAAATTAGCATATGAAGCCGACAATGCTTGTCATTGACTTCTAACTTTTTATCATTCTTGTAATCTTTTGAAAAAAGTGGTAAGTTAAACGCATGTTTGGCGCCGATGATAGTATCAATCAAAAGCAAGGGTCGTCTAAAAAGTTTCAACAAAGATACAAGAGATTTTTTCTGAAATTTTATGAGTCGGAAACTTTTCAGACCACCCACGTAGTCACGAGTTTGGCTATTGTTAGATCAGTTATCATAATTAACTTCTAAGGAAAGGTTGTTGATAATAGGATATGATAGGATACAAAATATTTACTATTGCTGGAACCTTTTTCCTGCTTGGATACCGAGACATATAAATAAAAATGCCATTGTCTTTCGAAGTCTCATTCTTTCCCTTACTATAACAATCACTGTCACCCGCTAGATAAGCAGCTACCCTAAGATACTCCTTGTGTGTGTAGCATCTTACCAATTCAATTCAAGTTAAAACCGAATGAGTGTTAAGATATTTAATCCTAACCTGGAAAAGAGCACGTAATGCAAACAAGGCGTAACCCTGGTCTTCACCATAGCTATCCTGTTCTTCTGATAAGGAAATTCTGTAACAAATGGAAAAGGTCTCTCATTTGTGTACATTACCCATCCTTCCCTGACTGCCGTGAACAATTTTCCTTCTATCTATCAATATAATAACCAAAACTCTAAAAAACATTATTTTAAAATATCTTGCCCATGGCAAGCATGCCGGTAGGTTAAAAACCTTAGAGGCCTTGGCGAAATAAAACTAAGCTCTTTACTAACTTTTATTAATGAGTGCCTACCTTTCCTTTCTTCTCTTAAAAGCCTAAGTTCAAATAATAATTCATAGTGTCATTTAAAATCTATGAGCACTCCGAAAATCGACGGAGTAACACAACACCTGTTTGCCCGCTGCATTGGCGTATATGGTGTCACCTCTCAACAGGAATATCACGGCCTAGCAACCGGAGTGCCTGGGGCTTTTGTCTAATCGTACTAAAACACAATATACTGCGAGTGAACCACAAAGCTAATGAATTGACTAACGTCCTGCTGAGCTCCAGTGGTCCTATTCATGAACATGCGCCCATTCCAAAGGCTGACACTCTTTTCCATTTAATCGCCCATCCTCTAATGCGTCGTTATTTCCATAAATTAATTGCAAAGTACACCTGTCATTCATTTTCTCATTAGATTCACTCACTAGTTTCCACTAGTTTCCAAACCCCACTACTCACACTATTTTAAGTAATCCTCTAAACTTCTTTAGTAACGCCTCACAGACGACTTCCTGAACTAAAGTACAGTTTTTTGAAGACCATGAGATGTCAGATAAGCGGAATGGCCCGGCAACCTGCCTGTGACACCACCATTCTCTCCCAAGTGCACGGTAAAGGACAGAAAACGTTAATCAACCCAGAGAAATACACCTGGGACCTCTTCCCTCCGGTTAAATAGGTGCACCAATCCCTTAACAGACAATACATAAGTTTTTGAACGCTCACCTGAAATGCTGACGGATATTATTTGAGAACATTCCCTGTGCCGATAATTATGGAGCCAAAATACTCAGTACGTCCGGTTTCGACTTCACTGTTCGGTCACTAGATGCATTTTATTCCTTCGTCATTCATCGGGACCACAAAAAATGTCACTTTGAGAAATTCAAAGGGTTAAATATAGTGTACTCCGAATCATTTTCACTTCAAAATATTTTATTCTTATCTACAAGAGAGAATTATGTTTAAGGTGTACTACTACGCACAAGAAAGAATTCTCGAATGCTTGTCGCTTAATTGAGGGGCAATGGGTTCAAATCCAGTTTAATGCCATTTCATAAGTTCATGTGGAAGTTTAGTTAGCACAATTTTCTAGTTATTATTATTTCGTATCAAACCGGATGGATACGCGGGAAATAAACTGCCTTCCAAAATTGAATGTGTTTATTTCGCACTACAAGTACTTAGGACTTCGTTCAGCTCACGCTCAACCATCCAAACCATTATTCGCGTCGACTACCGTGATATTGATTATAAAGGCTTTGACCTTCAACATTCACATTAAAATAGCAAGCAAAAAAAGGAAAAGATAAAAAATGATGATGTAGTGACAGACAGCGAAGAAAAGACCACGTTACCGTGTGTGAAGCACATACGAAAGACATATGAGGGACAATATTTGCAGAAGATAAAGAACGTCTTGCGCCTATTCCATAAAACTATACATGAATTTACAAGCTCTGTACAAACCCTATTCAAATCTTATAGCTCATTCATGAGAAAAATTTATGCAAATGGAAGTAAGGAAATAAATATCCGAACTGTTGAATTGCAAAACAAGACCCTTTATGTGCTAACTACTAGGTGTCTTGTTAACTTGAGACTCAGGGTCCTGGGTGTGGAAAAAAAACCCAGAAGAGAAGGGAAAGAAGTGGAATGGCAAAAATCTAAAATAAACAAATGTTAGACGAAGATACGGGTAGAATGTAGGAAAAAGGAATATAACATCAATCAAACTAGGCAATGGCAAATTTCAAAGAGTAAATAAAGAGTAAGAGTAATTCACGGAGACGACCGAAAGCTCATTTTTATCATTAGGGATAGGTGTGTAACATGGTGGACGTAAGATTTTTGAGTGAACGGAAACTTTGGACTGAAACCCGGCATCAGCATTATCTTGCTCTCAAAGTTAGGCGCTAAGGTGCTCACAATTTTTTAACGTTCCATCCAACGGACGGAGTGAAGTACCCACCACATAGCACCTTAAGTATGGATCGGAATATCTCATAAATATTTTACCAGATTCGGGGTACGAACCCGGACCCTGAGAGTGGGAAGCCAATAAGCCAGCAAAAACCCGATCCTTGGTACATGGGAAACAAGAAATCACGACGGATGAAGCAAGAAAAATATGGTTCGTAGAGCAGAGCATTAAATGTACATTTAAATATTCTCCTGATGTTAAGTATGGATGACGGAAGTAATAGAGAACAGGATATTAGAATCGAAAGAAGTGTGATTCTACATCTGAATGAATACATAGACTAAAATAGACGGATTGAGTGTGTAAGGAAGGTTGTCGAAGGCTGAGTGAAGATAAAAAGCTAAGACGCTGACAAGAACACGAGGGAAACTATGGGCACAGTTTATTTGAGACAGAAAAATGAAGAACAATAAAACTGAAGAACTAATGAAGGATTTCGAGGATGAAATATGGTATTCAAATTCACACAATACATCAATGGGACCAAATATTAAGTCATGAAGATTTAGTTGAGACAATTTTGTTTTAGAGATCTGGTATAAACCATAGTTATTGAACCGCTTTGCCCTAATTATGATGAGCTTGCTTGCAGGAGAGTTGAATGTAGTGTAACTTATTTGTAGTGTTATAGTGGTCCAATAGTGGTCTTGTATTGTTGAATTCAGGGTAACATACTGCAGTCTAGTGTAGTATAGTGTGATGGTGGACAACGAAATACCGGATGAAGTTTATAGTGAATGAAAGAGATGGTATGAAGGTACTTTCAATCAATTTATTCTGTTGACTATTACCCGGATTAAGAATGGACATGAATGAAATATATTTTGAAAAGAGAGTGGCATATTATTTGCGGATTTTCATTTCTTTCCCATTACTGTAACACTGACGATGCTTTCGAAATATTTTTGAAAAGAAACTATCATATATGTGGAAAAAAATAATTTCAGCATTTCAATTGTAAACTCAGAAAGGGAGGTTCTTCGACATATGATGGTTGAACAAAAACGTTTCAGAATTTCTTCGAGATTATTTCTTTCAATAATCTTCATGCAGTAAGCTTCTATGGAGAGAAGCTGGTGCAGTGGTACGAAAAATGCTTAGAATTGAACGACGATTATGTAGAGAAGTGAAGTAGATTTGTAGCTAACTAAAAGTGCCAAATAGATTTTGTTTGATATGAGTATATTTTTTCCTCTGACCAAACGGCCCTTACTTTATGAGCATGCCTCATATATATACAACTATAATATCAAAATGGGTGGCTCCTTAACTCAAGGCAAATTAAATTATGGAAACTAATTTTATAATTAGGAGCAGAAAAATTCGAAGCTCGTTGAATTGAAATTCCCTATAGAGAAACGTCAGAGGTAATGTGGCCAGAATTATGTTTGTTTTGGTCGGCTCCGCCTTAGAATAGACAACCGATCTTCCGCCAACCTTCTACTCGCTTCATTCATTCTTATCATACTTTCATTAATAGTTTCAAAGATACTCGGTCCAAACAGGGTTTCAGCCGAACAGCGTTTCAATCCAGGATCCGAGATCCAGGAGTTTATCCTTTACTTTATCCAGGACTTTTATTCACTAATTACGATGATATGTCAAAGCCTAAACTAATAGATGTATTTGTTTTATCAGCTACATTTCTAGAATTGTTTTTCTTTATTAAAGAAGGTTATAAATCCATAATTTTACGAACTATTTCAATCGTCTTGTGCACATATTATTTTACTTTGCTTGCAACCAGCAAATTTATCTTTAGTCAACCTAGTTAATGCATTGATCGCAAAGTAGGAAAAAATATGTTTATCACTAGGGTATATAATAGTCATAAAACTATTCTATGCCATTTTTTACCCATATATCCGATTCTGAAACTTCAAACTTTCTTGAAAACTAAGCACAACCTTTGTTCATTTAATTCCCTGTTCCTTCTATTTTGAAAAAAAAACAGATTTCCTCTATTACTTCTCACAAGAAATGTGTTAGTTGTATTTAAATGAATATAGCATTTATACATTAATCATTCCTCGGCTCAATCGGAATGGTATTTTAATCTGTCATTTCATAAGAATTTATCTGACAAAATTTGAAACTACTGAACTACTAATTTACCCCGTAGCGAAGTATGAAAAAAGAATTCTACACTAACTTAAGAAATATGATTGTAAACAAAGACAATACATTTCCACAAGATATTTATTTAACTTACGTAATCAATACGAACAATACATTAGACAAATGCTTTCCTGGAAATGTCTCCCATGTATCGACGCACAGTATTGCCCAAAGATATGGGAAAATGCTGTGTCGTTCCACACAACAATTTTTAATTTTTTAGCAAAATTCCTGTGATGCATCGGACTCCCCTCTTTTGCATACAACGGTACCGTTGAATTAATCATGTGCGCACACATTGCACCCTATGTGTTCATTATTCAGGCTGAAACTTATTGATTAAAACCGGTAGTGACTTATATTGACAACGCAGTGGAGAGCACACGTTTTGAAAAAGATTTTGCTATGTGATCTCAAGGTTTGTAACACAATACATCCTATATGATTCACTCTAAGGCAACCGTTTCGGAAATTCTCTGCCAATCCAATATATTCGAGCTGTTTCGCAGGGGTGGCTCCCGGTATGGCTGCTTGTGGAACAATCTTGAGTTATTTTGTTCTTGCATTCAAGAGAGTGCCTACCCGGGCGAAGTGAAGATGCTCGCTGCAACGCGAGAAGAAATTTTGAGCCTAAAACGCAGCAATCCCGAAATCCATCAATGAATCACTGAATTGCGAAAACTTTCGATTTAGCGTGTAACTGTTAAATTCAAAGCTAATCGATCAAACTGAGCGACGGGGTGCAGACAGTGATTCACAGAAATGAACGAAACATACCTTGAAAGTTTAATCCAAGATTATAACTAAACGGAAACGAAGACCAATTCGTCCAAAATGATTAATGTAACCAATCTTAAGAAAGCACGCTTGCTATTTTTGTAATTTGCAAAGTCACAACTCCTGTGCTGGAGCATAAAGGGCATAGGAACAACGGGATTACCTAGGATTACTTGTATTGAATAATTATTTTTCAGGATAAATTCCCCTTCAGAAGTGTTGACTCATGAAAAATTGCAACGATTTGCAAAGAAACAGTTTCAAAAAATGCATTATTTATGCTCAACATCTATCAGGGAAGGAATTAGAAAACTGCAGCAAGAAAGCACGTAAAATTAAAAAAATGTTCTACGCCCGGACGGATTAGTGGAACTATATGTTTAAAAGAAATGTCGTGAAAAGCATAGAATACATTAAATTTACTATTAGTTAAAATATAGATTATTGGTAGATTTTTGCAGGATAAAGTTGAGCATCCTGATGGTGAAAAAGTAATTAATAATGAAGTCTAACAATAATTTAAACTAATTAATCATTATCGATTTCACAATTATCCTGGTCAATAAGAAAGAAGTAAAATGATGCTTCTTTTTCTAAATTAGATAAAAATCCAAAAGCAACGAACTATCAAAACAATGCATTGCTAACGATTCCAATCACAGCAACTTGTAATCCTGTTACTTGAAATAAAAAATACTCCTAGATTTTGTAGCCCCGGAGTAGCGGTTATGACAAATCAAAATGTCTCCTTATGCCAGAGAAAAGGAAACAAAGTCTTGAACAATACTCTTGGTACCAACAGTTTTGTGCAATGTAAAACATATGATATTTGTACAAGCAGTTCGAGTAATCATATAGAACCATTGCGCTAATACAAGTGTAACCTTGTTTACAAACAGAGTGGAAGGTTGTAAGTGGGTGAAATGGGAAGAAATGTGGTCTCGACAAGACTCAAAACCGGTTCCCCAAAGCACCGGTTGGTTGATGACATGAGGATACCGCAACCAATGGGGTCAAGCGGGTTTAAGAAGCTCCCACCCAATTTTCAAACAAACATGTAAGGGATCACGCACAATTTATCACATATTGCAATAAGATTATTGATATTGCAGTAACTGCAAGCAAAAATTGTCGTAAGCATAAATAATAGGCGTTCGGATAACTCCTTTTATTTAGTATAGGTTGTTAATTTTCTTAAATTCTGGTTTACAGAGATATAAGCCGGACACTCAAACGTGTAAAAAAAAGACTACTTTTTCTTGATTAAAAATAATTCATTGACAACTATTGACCATTGAATAAAACAATTTGCTTTATTACAGTTGAAAAAGGGGTCGATGGACTCTCAAGTCAATGTATGTATATGCTGATGAATTTGTAATTTGTTTTATTAGGCTGCGAACTAATTGAGACCTACTTCGAGAATTAAGTTTGTTATGTACTATTCAATGATTATAACACTTCAGCTAAACAGTGGGTCGAGAGAATGATACAATTCCTAAGATCCAATTACAATGTTACCGAAGAACTTATACAAATGTTTAGATAGAAACAATGAGAAAATCGATAGTTATACATTCTAAAAAAGTTCAAATACTAACGTAAAACCTAACGTAACAAATATTAACGTACAATACCGCCGATTACATGGAGAGGAATGGAATCAATTGCATGGAATACATTAGGAATTCGTGAATTTAGCTTTTAATCATTCATTATCAAAAATTTTACTTCGGACGAACACGGATAGATAGATTAATTAAAATTAGGGGTATATTTGCATAATCAAAAGAAAACTTCAATATAGTAGGGTACTTAGGTATCCTACGGTATTAGAGGGGCACAAAATATAAAGGGATGTCTCAGGAAGAAATTTAGCATAAAAGGTGTTTTGGTTAAAAGAAAATTCTTCAGTGCAAAGAGTTATGCATCAATTTTTGGAGGTATTACATAATGCACCATCCGTAGGTAGACTGGTACTTGAGGTGGATAGTAATCTTTTGAAACAACTAAACAAAAAAATTTTGAAAGTAAAATTTGAAACTGCAATCTGTATTTTCACGAACGAATAACGAGTTTAAAATAAAGTCTACAACTAAAAAAGATTTCATGAATAAACACCATTATGAAAAATACCTGTGTAATGCCAAACTAACATCAAGGCGATTAAATCATTTGCATTCTTAATAAATGCACGAGAAAGGCTGGAAACTAGAAAAGGAAAAAGTGATAATGTATGTCCTTGATACCCTACATTTTAAATACATTTGAAACTCTCAGTTTAACGCAGAATGGAAGAATCTATATTTTACTTTATGATTTTCACTGTGAAATGGGCTTTAGAAAAAAGGTCTGGAATTAAATGAACCTAATAACATAATGATTTAACATATTTTCCTCCTTATTTTATACACGCTACGCAAAAACTGATCTTTTTCAAATTATTTATCAAAATATTACGCCTTAATTAGAATTACAACCACAAACACAGTAATCAACCCGAAGGTCGGTTTGGTTGGCAATGGTTGAGTTCGCCCAGTACTAAGCCCGAGGGCGTGTGACATTCACACCACAGGGTAAGGGGGCCAGTTTCCCTATACCTCCCTGTGTCGGTTATGGTTTCCCAGGAAGACCTGCTACCCGAAAAATCATAAAGCTTGGGTGGAGCTGCAGGAGCCCAAAGAGGCTTGCCCGGGGATCTAACCCGGGCCCTTCGGTCAGTAAACGCTTGACCCCTGGACTACCGCGACCCACCATTAAGATATATAAAACCAAAATATACTCTTCAAGATTTTTCGATCATCAATCATATTTACTGAATATTCAGTTCTTGAGAAAAATGAAAAAGGATTGAAACATGGGCATTTCCTTAATTTTTACGCATTAATGTGAGAATTTGATTGCTATTTTATCTAGGAGCAGCATCCTGGAGCCGCGTTTCCCTCATTGGGAAAAACTAAAGCTACGAAAAATTGATCTCTTATATTATATAGATTTGTAACATTGGAGAGGAGATAAATTCTCATTATAATATTTGTTTAATATCAGGTACAGAGTTTTTTGTACGTTTGACAAATATGTAATATCACAAAGTAAAAGCGGGATAGCAAAAGACGAAAGTAAGCTCAAGATACCCGAACGAACATATATTTGATATAGAAACGCATCAAAATTAGTATGAGAGGAGGAAACATAAGCTTGTATCTTCAACAAAGATATAATACACGAAAATTTCTTAATAAGAAAATCTTAATCACTCCATACAATATTCATATCATACCAGCGAAACTAGTCAAAATAAATCACCATACATAAGAAATTTCAGAATTATTCATCTGTTGAAGGTTTATTCGGTTATCTCTATACCCAAATGCGTTCCTGGTTTATTACTATAAAAATAATTTTACATATAACCAAAATAATCTAACAGAATAATCTAAAATCAGTGATATTGATCAGTTGCAGCCAGTAATAAAAAATATCGATAAAAGAATATTTATGCTGTTGATTTAAATCGCAACAGAGAAAACAGAAATCGAAAATGGAGTTATAATTGCAGCTAATTTGGAATTGCATTTTGGTAACTGAATTATTTACTTTCATCAAAAATCCACCTCTTTTTTGAGAATACGAACTGTATGCAAATACAAACGACAATATTTTAATAAAAACTAATAGAATAACCGAAGTAGGTTAATAACAGTTTATCAGACTCATTTACAGTCAAAAATTACAAAAGACATGAACAAGTAAATACTATTAAATTCATTTTTGGTTATCACAATATTTAAGGTCGATTTTGGACAATCCTAATAACTTTCGTAATGCGCCTAAGTGGGTCGCGATAACCCAGCGGTAGAGCGTTGGACTGCTGACCGGAGGGGCCGGATTCGATTCCCGGGCAAGCTTCCCTGGGCACCTAAATTTCCAGCCAACAGATGTGATTTTTCTACATTGATGTGTGAATTTCACACGCCGTCGGGTTTAGTACTGGATGAGCTCTACCATCACCTACTAAACCTACCTTCAGGTTGATTACTGTGTTTATTGTTTAAAAGCGCCTACGCAATGCGCATAATTTCTGCTTTTTACCCTATAACATTTTCTCCAATTCTCCATAATATACATTGTCTACCTTTAAGCAATCCGAAAATTCTATTCTCTTTCTTCCTCCTACCGCCTTACTTAACATTCTCCCTTCTATCATGACCTTCAACAGGCAAACACTTCCACCCACTCGGTATACCATTTATCTACTCAATATACTTTTACCTAGCAACGTCTTCCCTATTCTCATAGTTTAAACATCACCGTTACTCATCCTCTCTGGTTGAACGTAATTTCTCCATTTATCTCTTTACACTTTCCAACAAACTATTGATAGAAAAAATTATAAATTTGAACAATATAGACAATATGAACAAAAAAGATTATTAACATATTTCTTATGATCCTTGTGTTCATGTAGAAAATGTGAATAATCAATACTGACACGGAATCATGATCTTGTTCGAATGAATTTGAAAACAATATAACGTAACCAATACAGAACGGACAAATGTATGCATTTTCATTTTGAGCAGTTTTTGTAAAGTACAATACAAAAATTAAGAGTTATATAATGTTTCCTTAAAAATGGCATAATTTCAGCAAAATACTGGCAGGATAAATGGAAATGTACATTTATTTTTGTTTTTAGGAAAGGTGGTTTAAAATAGTATCCATTAATTTTTTAAAATGATTATATAAATTCATGGTTATTTTTCCTACCAATGTAACGTTCCTTTCATGTCAATGCCGTGATTACTACTTCTCAAAAGAAAATCTTTCAGGAATATTTTCTGTTGATATTTTCCACATGAGTATATGGGGATTAAAATGTTAAAGTGGGAGAAACTTCTCAAAAAAATTATCCTAATACATTAGTACATACAGCAAATGATAATATTTTTAAGTAAAGTTAATTAATATTCATATTAAGAACCCTTGTTATTTATTATTGGAAAGGTTCCTTCGCTTTTGGGAACTATAATGAAACTAAAAAATATCAAATTCAAAGATTTAGAAACAATATCATAAGCAAATTAGATTAAAACTTCAAAAAATTACTACAAATAATTTCACGGTAACTTACTATACACTCGTGGTGTACGCCAGAAAACTTAATGCTGCGAAGAAAAGAGTACCTCTCTATGATATCCACGGATATCATTATTATCCACTGATCATCATCCACTGAGTATATCATTGATAAACTTCAATGAAATCATACAGGACTGGAAATATTCGAATCGAAACTAGTGACAGTGAACTTAATGAAACTACCATTGCAGTACTATTGTATATTATGAATATCATTTGGAAATGTCTTTTATATTTAAACGTTCTATCATACATTATAAATAAAAAATACGTCACTACAAAATCCGGCTCACAGGTAGATGGAATTCGTGAATATTTACCTACCTTAAAAATTCTGGATGCCAAGAAAGCCTATAGGTACAAGGTCCTACGCTGCTCCTGAGGCGGCGAATTCTATGCGCTGCAAACACCACGGTGCACTGAAAATTAAGTTTGGAAAATTAGTCATAGTTTGAGAATTTTTCATAAAAAAAGACGGTGCCCAGCTGAAAAAAAGATGGTTACACTCAAGTTATTTCACCAAATAGCAAGCGAAAATTTGGGATCATTGGCGAAAGAGATCATCCTTCTTTTAGATTGGTTACAGCTTTAGTTATATCTTTGCCAACGTAGCTGTGAACATCACTTTGACAAAATTCAAATAATCATTGTAAAATATACGATCCCTAGGAAATTTTTTGATCTGCGAACCTAAGGTTAGGTTAACCCTATTTAGTTCCAAGGAATATGATCCCTGTCACACACGATTTAACTTACTCCCAGCTCATTGTGAAAATACATTATCGACCGCATGAAGTCTCCTTTTCATATGGTAAAAATTTAAACAAAAACGTCAAAATAGTTAGAAGATTATTGTAGAATTAATCGAAGAAAATTACACCCAAGGAAATCATATAAAAACCTGATAATAATTTCAGTCGTTCACTCCGATTTCAGTCGCATGACAGATAAAGAAATAACAAAGTACTAAATTTCCGTCAGAGCTTTAAAAACAAATTTCATTCAAAAATTCTATTCTTGTTTTCCACAGACGTTTATCACATTAAAATATTAACGTTTACGTTAAGTTGCGACCTTTTTTGACTAAGAAGTATGCAAAAAATATGCTTAAAACATTGTCAGGCAATAAATTATTAAGAATGCCTACCTGTTTAAGTGATATTTATGCATAGATGTTTGAAACAAAATTAATGGTCAATCTTCTTTAACACGTAGATGGCTGATCCAATAAAAAATGAATTTCCAAAATATTCAAAATCTTTTCAATTAAAAACTATGATAAAACATCTCCCTGTCAACGGGATTTTCAGAGTTTTGTTTATAATAAATTATTTTCATCCACAAATCCAGATTAAGATAGTTATTTCTTAAAATTTTACACCATCGCTTAGAAATAGTGCACATAATCGCTTACCGATTGTTTGTAATTCATCATACAATTAGGTACGAATTCACAATTTTCCTAATTTAATATTGGTGAAAAATATATCATTCAATCTTCCAGCTGTCATTTCCATTTCCTACCGAAGGCTTATACAGAGCTATATAGTTATGTTGCAAGTAGTTTTCACGTAGTTGACGCATGATCAAAACGATTTCAGCTAAAAGTACTACATGGTCATCTCTCCCTTCTAGCTCATATAAATTCAAGGTAGAATTTTGACTGCTTCCAATGTCATTATAAGAAACGTGGAAATTAATACCATTTATGCATGTTTTCTAAAACGCTGGGAAATAAAACTAATTACCGAATATTGAAATTGTGATTACCCTTGTTCGGTCACTGAAAGTTTCTCGTATATATTGTTTTAATATGGGTGCATAAAAATTTCTTAATTTCGGAGTCACTCGCAACTAAATTATAAAAACAGAGACGGGAAAATAAACTAATTTAATGTAAACTCTCCATAAATTAACTATTTTATTGGCCATAATTTGTACTCGCATCTCCCAATTGCTGGAAGGGTTTATTAGCAAACATATTGTGACAAAATATATTATTAACTTACAAAAGTGTGCCCACCACTACGAAAAAATCTTCATTACAATAATCCTCGGATATAAAAGCAAAATGTCCTCTTCACCTTGAGTTCAGTTTCGGTCAATTCATTTGTTTTAGCTGGCTTGCCTGTGTATGGAATTTAAATGCCATGCAGTAATTTTCCGAGAGATTCAATTATTCACTCCAGATTTATTTTGACGGTAGGAATGTGATAAAGCCTTTTGAAATGAGCTATAATAAGCTATTGCTTCGAATTACGGGGGACATAAAAACATAAACACGGTTTATTCTAACAACTAAGATGTTAGGTAGCCTCGTAATTTCTAATAAAGTATATGTAGTTATACGCTACGTAAGTGAATTAAACTAAAAAACAGCTTCTTCCCTGTAACAGCTTTAATCATTGATGTGCACATTGTAAGGATAAGAATAAATGAATAAGGGTTGTCATACCGGAAATGTGAAACTCTCTCATGCTAGCATTTCAGTTTCAAACAATGTTTGCGGCATACAAATAAAACTAATAAAATTAATTCAAAATCCAGTGTAATTAAAAAACAGGGACTCTCGTTAATCCGGTAAAGAGGTGTATCGACATCTAATTGCATATTATAAGAGCTATAGCTAAGGACATAAAATATAGTACAGCTGAAACATATTTCAACATGACGGAATAAGTCATTTGCATATCCGAGTACGGTACAATCCAGTACAATTAGTCTATAATTACTATTTTACAATCCTGCTTACCATTACGTATGACGGTGCTATTTTAATTCAGACACCAATCTGAATGTTTCATTATCAGTTATTTTTCTCAGTTCTCGGTTTCTATCGAATCTGGAAAAATGTCAATTCCTAATTTTCTTTAGAAGCCAGACATATCGTTAATGGAATTAATTCATGAAACAATAGTAAACTATACCCTGGAACTACCTAAAAGTAACCAATTCAATAATATTAAAGGGACATTCTAATATTCTAACACGAAATTTTAGGCTTACCAATACATTGATGGCACTTAAGAAATCAATGTGTTCTTCCATGCTGTAAAGTTTTTTGTTGTTCTTTCTGGAGGATTTGACGACATAAGCCCAACTATTTTTGTCGGTCCAGATAAAAATTAAATATAAAACCAACGATATAGGAAATTAAAATGAAGATATAATTTCTTTTCTTTCTCACTCTATTTCAACAACTATATAAAATTAGCTATTCCAAAGCTATTTAGCTATCTCCCTCTCTAAATCTCTCAAATTTTGTGCAGCTAATATCATTCAATTCAGTGTTTCAAAATATTTAATTTCGCATCAAAAACGAACTTTATCAGCCAAAATGTGGCAAACACACAAACAGTTCATGAGTAATTTGAAGTTCCGGGGGTGTTTGCTTTCATCACCAGGTAAACAATAAGATTTCAAAACCGCCTTTTGCAATAATCGCTGAAAGTTTATTTTGGTCAATTAGAAATTTTTCGTTTTTTTTTTAAGCGAATTACATCAGAATTGAGGTCTGCGATATAATGATGGAATATTTTTTCATATAATCTTTCAGAGGGTTACGTAGGCTGCAAATAATCATCTTTTCACATTATATTAAGCACTATCCGATGAACAACCTGCACGAAAATAATTAATATCATTATTAAAATATCTAACACTAATTTATTGGAAAATAAATAATGGAATAACAATTTTCTTGATGAAGATGAGAAGTGATGATGAGTCTTAATGCGACGTAAATTCTAAAAACGCAACAGAAGATTCAGGTGCCTACATTATGTAGAAATGAGAATTACAATCAACAATAACTAAGGTCCCGATAAAAATCAATAAATCAGTTTGGCTTTATTGACTGAAAGAGCTTCGTGATTCTCCTATTTTGTTTCAAGCATAATTAAAAATTAAAACCAAATTTTCCTCGTAACTGAAAAGTACAGCCAAGTTAAAATAATTGATGCTGAACTATAATTCAGAGGTAAAATTATTGAGTAAAAATATTGAAGAAATAAAATTGAATTTTTATTTTCTATATAGGCATAAAGAAAATTGCTATTGTATTTTTATAAACGGAACTTTGAATGAAAATCAAGGCTATTGATAGGTACCCCGAGGAAAAAAGTTATTGTAAGAGAAATCATAATGATATCTGGAAGTTTTGTTTAAACAATAATTTTTAATAATGATTGTGTTTTTGGAAGGCACACAATAAAAACTTTTCTCGCTTGAGAAAGGAACTAGAATTCTCAATGAAACAGGCAAATTGTTGTTTTACTTACCAACAAGGAACATGTCTTTCGAATAACCCATCCTTTATGTTTTCCTCAATTATTTTATTAAAAAAACATTTCGCTCGAGAATTTAATTTATAATTTTCTGCATATAATGCGGTTGGTGTAACTTTTGTAACTCAAGAATAAGGTACACAATGAGGAATAAACAACATTATTAGTATCGATAGCATATCGTGTAGATTGTTGCGACCATTCAACTGTAAAATCATTAGTAAATACTTCATCTATCATTGTTAGGCAATTGCCAGCCATTATTGAGTTATGGGAGAGTTAATAGAAAACCTATATCGAGTTGAAATCAGCCAGACCATACTTTGCAGCATTTACTTTGCATAAACTCTATTTATAAGATTATGAGATGATATGAGCAGCATATGATTAAATTGGTATATTTAGTGTATAATCTACATTTCAGCAAAGCCCTATCAATAATATAGTATATTTTTTTCCGGTTTCGAGAGTAGATATTTGTCTGCATTATTACCCTAACCACCGCTCACCACTGAGGATTAGCGATTTTTAGATGTAGCATTCCCCGAAATACATTAGAGCATTAAAAACCATGATAATTCCTGAAAACCACCTAATAGTAAAGAAGGGAGTATTTAGCAAAGTCCTTTCCCGGGAAGCGAAGCAGGTGTGACGTTTCTGCGCAAATAATCCCCGCGGTTTTCTCGATTTTGGGCGTGGTCTGAAAAACGTAAAAAAAACGTCCAGTTGCCAAACTCCCGAGTTTGATCGATCAATACTAATGCACGAGTGCACCTCAAAGGTCGTGCGATATATTGGCATTCGATCACGGCCGGATATACTTTAAAAGCGCATTCCAGCTTTGATTAATGGGCATATGATTAAATTTTTGGATGAATTTAACATCTTTATAGCATTTTAATTACGCCGACAAATTTCGAGCGCAAGAGAAAGCAATTTTTCGAACTGTTCTCATGTCCCTTACAATTATTTATTATGCAGGAAATGTAACTACGCTTGTTTGTCATTATAGTCATAAATTTTGGACGAAATAAATAAACTTGTCCAGTTAAAACAAAATGCGGTGGATTTTATTTTGGATCATAGCACATGGTTTTCCTTTCTTGCAATGTTTAGCTAATGAAAACGCCTTAATTAAAACAATTTCAGAAATATGGCATTTTTTATTTGATCCGTTACTTTTCATGCAGTGCAATTACTTTTCAAATTACTTAATTTATGATGACAGAAAGTTAGAAGTCATACAACAAGCGTATGATCTTTTCAAAGCCATCTGTAATATTGACACAATTTTATTTTATGTTAAAATTAGAATTGGTACAATCTAACATATTTCATTAATGATTTTTCCAAAATATTTCATAAATCATCTCAATAATCTATTTATGTAAGTAAATGAATAGTTTTCAGCAGCAGGTATGCAGAAATAGTTCTTTCACAGTGCTTTTATAGAGATCTCCTTTTACACAAGCATAAAGTGTATCGCTCAACAGTATCTTATTTCTATAATGTATTAATTTTTTAATGTTCATTCATTTTTAAATGAAAAAAGATTTATTTTTAAAATACAGTGCAGTTAGTTTTCATACTGCAGGTCAGTATCCAATCCAGTATAAATATGTCATTGAAAGAACATCAGATATTTTCCCCGAATTGCTTATGTTTGCGTGGGACATGACAAATATACTGACATTGAATGATATTTTTTAAATTTTTTTCTAATGAAATAGATTATGTGCGTGATTAAATGGCAATAAAAGTTAGATAAGAGATTATTCAAAGAGAGGCACATATCTACTCTTTTTTTTGTGCGATAGACTTCTTTCCATTAGTGTACAAATAAATAATGGACAACTATACCTATGTAATACCGGCCACCGTCTCAATTAAATCATATAGAAATTTTCCTTCAGAAGTTATTCATAGAAATATTCAACAATTCCTACCATACTCTTAGAGGGACGAAACGTCGTAAACATTTTTAACGATCCGATTATTTATTTCTGAAAAGTTATTCCTATAAGCTCCAAATGTGAAACTTTTGATTCGAGCAAAACAAAGCTAAGTGACAGGATGAGGGAAAGACACCTCTTCTTGTTTTTCTCGTATCAGTTATATTTTGCCCCCATTACGAACCTATTACGAATGCTTATTTTATTAAAAAATTACGCATGTATATAAATATACACTTTTGGTCTTCTAATTTGCAATAAGCCCATAGGATGATACAATAAGTCTGACTAAAAAATACATTAGCCAATTCTTTACGATATCAAATATTTTAAAATAAAGTCTTGATCTGAAAAAAGGCATCACATTGTTACTCTGGTTCTTGCAAACATCACAATTCCCTCATTTTATTTTTCTATTCATTCGATTTAATATCCATTAATATTGTACATTAAAGCATTGACGATATGCTTGAACAAATATGGAGTGATACACGGCATTCTATGTTTCCGAGAAACTGTTTCGAAAATAAAATTTTAAGAAAAGTATGGTAGAACTTCAAAACCATATTATCCCTGATCACTACTATCGAGTAAGATTGACCAAGGAAAATATGGTAACAGAGACCTATGGATCTGCACAAATATGATACATTTCATAATAGAGGGCAGACATTGTTTTTCGATTGGTTGGTAAAAATAAGAAATGAGCAATATAAACTATCAGGTGTTTACGATGTGATCTGTAGCAGTCTTAATATAAATTTAGTACTGTAATACACTGGGAGAGGCATGTATCTATCCAGTTATTGTATGGAAAAACAATAAACTCTATTGCAGATGTCACTGTGTTGAAAAGAATACCTTACCGTATGGCAAAGGGCATATTATCCACAAAAGGTATTAATACAACATACACAATAAGTTTAGAACCTAGAGAACGAAATTACATGAACCTAGGCATAAGGCTGTAAAGGACTATGAAAACATAAATTACAGAAATCGTGCGTTTTGATTATGATATAAGAAGGGCATGAGATGAGACTATTTCGAAATAATCAGGAGACTATATGACCTTAGTGACATTTTAATTCCTTTTTCCTAATTACATTTTAATAGTAATTTCTCTAACAAAAAGGTAAACTTCATTGTGAAGGAAAAGCTTCATACATCAGGTAATACATTAATGAGCATAAAGTTAGGCGTACATATACATATATATATATATATATATATATACATATATATAACTTTTGGACGGCACAATAGAACACAGAATAAAACAGTTAACACGTAAAAGGACACTCACACTGTAGATGATTTAATCATCTACAGTGTGAGTGTCCTTTTATGTGTTATCTGTTTTATTCTGTGTTCTATTGGGCCGTCCAAAAGTTATATTGCTCTCGTGAGTACTTCCGCAGCATCGATATATATATATATATATATATATATATATATATATATATATATATATATATATATATATATATATATATATATATATATATATATATATATATATATATATATATATATATATATATATATATATATATATATATATATATATATATATATATCAGTCCTATCTTATCTTCCGAAGAAGACGGAGTTCGAGTCCGTCGAAATTATCAAGATATTACGTGTGAGTGTTCTTTTTATGTGTTATCGTGCTGTGTGTTGCTGTTTAAGTTTATATATATATATACATATATACATACACACATATCACCAAACTTTGCATAGGAGCTTACACTGCATAATGAATAATTAGTTTCAGGAACTAAGAATATGAAACAATACTTATTTTTTTCAAAAATTACTTTCTTCCAAGCATTTGCTAGCATGTACTCAACTTGACCTAAATTATCTAAAGACCTAACTTATTATCTAACATTTACTGAAAGCATTCTTAGGATTAATAATGTATAATAGACTATCCTACGGAATATCCTCATTAGAGTTTGGGTGCAAGTTTAAAATAGTATTTTGTTGGGATTTTGAAAATTATTATCATAATATTGTACATTATTGTTATTCGCCTTCAATACTTTTACCTTAATAAAACATGGATTTTTCTCATAATCTTTCTAATAAACCAGGCTTCAATAAGTAAATGTTTTTTATTTGAAAGAATAGCCGGTTTGTTTTTTGTATATATTTTCAGTTTTTTTATATTTTCAGACCCAACGGGGTCTGATGCTAAACCCATCGTGTGTGTGAAACAGGCTGACTACCTACGCGCACCTACAGAAGAGGCTAAAAAGAGGTAAGGATATAACTCCTAAACCACAGAAAAACCAACCACAAAAAAAACTTTCTCAGCTGAAATATAACGCACTGTTTGCTTACACATTACTAACATTTATTCCCTCATAAAAATAAAAAAACCCTTTATTTAATGTATTGATATGTAGGTAGGTTAAAACTTAACTATATCTGTAGAAATAATTAATTACTGTTCCATTTGGTGGTACCTATTAATCGGCAATTTGTTTAGCTGTAATCTTAAAAAGAAGATTCAATTGATTAAGCGGGCGAATTTTATGAATATTTGGCAGAATTGTTGAATTCCCAATAAGAATTCTTCATTTTTTCAGCAATTTATACTACACTTTCAAATTAATTAATTTTATTTTGTAAATTTTTGTTTGACTGGTAATGAGTAAAAAATACTGCTGCCATTTGCAATTACCATTAAAATTATAAATTTTAATATTTTTTCCAAATGCAGCAATTCAAAAATTATTCTTCCAGTTCTAAATGTAAAAAATAATAAAATAAAAAATATATAAGTAAAAATCAATGTTTTAATTTACTATAGATACAGACTTCTAATAATATTAATAGTCATATAAAAATTGGAATGACGGAAATTCAACAAAAATGAATATATTTAACAATTTCATATATTAATAAGATTCAAAATAATAATATTTTTCTCAATATATTAATAAATATTAATGAAAATTTCATATTAATACTTCACTCAAATTTTTTCTCACAATAAATTTAATTTGATTTCTTAGCATCAAGTTTTTATTTACGAATGTAAATCAAAATTCTGAATTATGCATCTATGAATTCCACCGAGAAATTTATTAAAAAATTGAGTAATTTTTAAGTAATTGAGTAAATTTAAAATCTTATTCGAGTAAAAGCATAGTAGATAAACAATATTAAAATAAAAACAAAATATCAAGCATGCAAAATAAAAGCATTCTTTTAAATAAAAAAATATGATTTTTCTAATTGAGAGAATTTTGAAATTGTATAAATTTACTCGTTATATTTTAATAATTTGAGTAATGGAAATTTAATTAAATTTTAAAACCAGTACACTTTAATACTGATTGCTAAAAGATAAACTGAAAATCTTCAATTGAACTTTACTCTTCTAATCAATCCATTAACAGAAAAAAGCTTTTCAATTATTAGTTACTTTTTAGCAAAAATACTTAGAATTTGATTAATAAATTGATATAAATAAAAAATAAAATTGATAAAAATAAAAATAAAAATTGATTAATAATGATCATGATTGACAAAACTGAATTAATGGCAATACCAGGAACGATACTTTTAATACAGTTACGAAATACTATCTTTGCTTCTCATGAACGTTAGCCAGAAAAAAAATCATCGCTGAATATCCTATATGAGCGACGACCCGCCCCCAAGGCCTGGCGCCATTGTGATAAAGTGAACCTCCACCTACACCACCTCCGCGTTTTCTTAAAATCCTCCACCACCACCAATTCTCGTAAAAACCACAAGTGAAAAAATACTGAAAATCGCATTCGACTCTTCCAGAACTCTGGAAACTTCTTGAAACGCGAACAAAACCAAAAGGCGACGCACATCAAACAAAAATATGAGCACCATTAGATGTGAGGATTTCAAAAAATATGATTTTCACCCAAAATCACCACACAAACACAAAGAAAGCACAGAGGGAGGGAATAAAACACAGCCTTTATCACAACACACATCCACTTCACACGCAACACGGAGAAAACTAATGAGACGAACCGCGAGCCGCCATCAACACAGCGATGCCCTTCGCCTCGCCACCCACCCCACCAAATTTCCGTCTTACCCCATCCCACGTCACCCTTTAAGAAAACTAGAACGCCAACTCTTGTGAATGGGGACCAAAGGTAGGCGCATAAGGGGAGAGGAATACTGCGGAGAGGTGACAGTGGGGAGAAAAAGGATCCAGGGAAAACAAAACCCTTTCACCCCTACTCTTGAGGGATACCCTCAGAACGACATTCATATTTTTTTAACCTTTTCCTTCCCAAAACCTTACTTTGCATACCCCTTTCGCTATCCTCTTTAAAAATACACGCACACAAACATCATCCCCGGAAAACGTTCCGTTCTCTCGTCTCGCGTAAGCCGTCTCCTCCTCCCCACTTTCCTCGCAGCGCCCCCGACCTCACCCCCCCATCCCGCGATCCCTCTCCTTCCTTGAGCGGCCGGCGTGTAAGAGAGAGACGCGCGCGCGGGGGGAGCATGAAGGGGAGAAGGGAAGAGATGTGTTCCCCGACCTACGACAAGCGGGCCGAGAGAGAGAGAGGAGCGAGGAGGATCCCACCACCCTCTCGGTGGGAAAAGGTGGCGGTGGGAAGGAAGGGACGGAGGGCGGCCGGGCGAGGGAAGGGGTGGGGAGGGTTGCGGCGGAAGGATGATCGTTCTCGGGAAGGAAGGGTCGCTCCGTCGTGGAGAAGGGTTTAGAGAGAGCGAGGAAGACGGAGGAGGGGGAAGGGGCCCGAAGGGGTTGCGGTGGAAGAGGGGACGATGAGAAAAAATAGGGCCGACACTCCCCCGTCTGCTTCCGTACCGTTTATATGTGTGTGGATGGAGGGAAGGTGGGCGGAGGGAGAAGGGAAGGACGAGATGTGGGTCTCGCATAAAGTGGGGTGGAGTGTGGGGGATGAATTTTGAGGTAGGCCTCGGCCGTCTCCTGAATTCATTAGGAAGTGTGATTCTCCCCCAGTCCCGATCCCCCTCTACTGCCATCCCCAGCCCCCATCCCACACGCAATATGTCTCCGGGAGACGGGGAGGGAGAAGTAGGGTTTCCCCGTTGTCTCTATAAATACGTCTTCCGATTTTCCCTTTCCTTCCCACGCACCAAGGGTCGCAGTCAAAGTTAAAACGGCGATGGTTTTTTTTCCTGGCGAACCCTCGCCGTCCGTCCTCTCAGAGGGGTGTTCTTAAAAGCATTGTGGCGCACCGATAACGCAATGTTCAGCCATGGCTCGGACCGAAACAAGACCTGTGGCGGCCTAGGAAAAATTCGTTATTGCCCTTTCGACTTCTCTCGTCTTCAGTCCATCCGTCGTAAATGGTATTACATCCGGTTTCCCACGCTCTTTACTTTCAAAATTTTAAGGAAAAAAATTAAAAACTGCGTTTAACAACTTGGGAATGGCTCCAATATTGTAGTTTCAATATCCCAGGTTCCCATGAATAAGAAGTCAATAAACATTTTAAAACTTTAAATATTTAATAAACGTAAAAACGGCTTTAAACTGAAAATATATTTGTTATGTATGAGTATACTTAATAGATAAAATTAGAACAGTTTAAATATGGATATATTTTGGAATACAGGATAAATTTGTATTTTCAGGCAAAATTTTGATTTGAAAAAATGTATTAACTCGGCCTAACAGAGATTATTTATAATTATTTAACGATAAACAATTCATTCTTGATGAAAATAATTCTTCATAATAATTTAAAAGGTCACTAATTGTAGTCTTGACTTGATTAAAAAACAACATATTTCTGTCTTGGTTTTTAGTGATTTGATAACTGAAAAATTTTGGACTGCAAAACAAAAAATCAATAAATCTCCAACTATTATCGTCCCACTTGTTATTTGTGAAGAAACCAACTGGCCATGCGTGACACCGTATAACAATCATTATGTAATAAATATCTTAACCGTTTTGCGAATTCTTACTAAAAAATATAATTAAATAAGTATTGATTTGCATTAATACTTATCAGTACGAACCTATATTGATACATTCAATTATAGTACCTATTACGGATATAGGGCTAAAATAATGTCAACGGAAGATTTTAAGAATTCATTGCAGAATGCCCTCTTAGCCTTGGGTGACAAAATGCGTTAAGTTTGCGAGCTCAGTGCTTGATAACTTGAAAAACCTCCCGGTGCATTCTTATTTCCATTTTTCAAATCTTTCAAATCTTTGTTTTTTCCCGAGGAGAACACGGTGAAACAAGCCTTCCCACGGTTAATGTTTTTTGGCTAAGGAAGGGTAGAATACTCTCGGGATGAGATACCTCCCAGTCAAAGAGGCTTCGAGAATAGAACTTAGGAAGAGGGATAGCGAGATAAGGCAACAAAAACAACTCAAAAGTTCGTATGATAATTACATCGCAAGCTCTCTTGAATACATCCGAAGGGAGTCCAAATCTCTTCCTCCAGAGGTTGGTACCGGCGCCGCGATTTCCCACGAGGTACTTCGTTTCCCTCACTCGCGAAGGAAAAAACAAGGCGGTCAAGGGAGCGGAAGCGCAGGAAGTGCCTATGATGAGATGTGAATCAAATGCAATGGACCCTCAAATAAGGACGGAGAGATCTGCTTTTTATCATTCCAACCCTACCATTGATATTCCATGTTTTTCAATCGTTCCATCATCACAGGACCCTTCACGGATTTGGGAAAAGGGATTCTATAACCCTCTGACATCTTGGTCCCCGGGAAGGAAGGCGACCGTTATTTAGACCATGCAAAACTATTAACACAATAATAGTGTGGGATAGATGACGAACATTAAGGATTCTACGGGACACCCAACGGTAAATCACAGCACCAGGTAAGAGGGAAACCATTTAATAAAAAATTAGGCAAGGAACGACCGTCCACCTCCCGACCTTCGTGCCGAAACCTTAAGGAAGCTTAGAAAGGGTTCAGGTAGGTCCAGCGCTAACTAATTCAAAAGTCCGAGGGGTTAAGACACTGGGATTCAGTTTATCTACGGGAATGGCTCAAGGAGAGGAGGGGAAAAAAACGCTATTGAATATTGGAGCGAGTTTGGGGAATGGATCCTTGGTCCTCGAATGTCCCCCCGGTCATTCCCATGCACTGTAGTTAAAAAGAGCGTCGTCCCCTCGGACGGCTACCCTAAACCGACGCGGCACGGTCACCTAAACGTTGAGGGGAGGGTCCTTTTCTCTGAAGCGGTTCTTTGAGGGGGGCAGGGAGGGATGTGCGGAGGGAGTTGAGCAAGGGAGTTCCGACGTCCTCTCCCTTCCTTCAGCCCATTTGCATAGACGGGCCTGGTGCCTCTTCGAGGAACGGAGGGATCGCGGCCTCGCTCATTTCTAATGAGGGACTCGACTGCTTAGCATGCATGTACGCGCATCCACGACCGCGGAACGCACCGCCAAGAGGGTAAGTTTGAACTCCCCCTTCCAAAAAAAATTGTCTACCTGAGGCTTTTCGTCGCTCTGAGGGACCGTCTCACGAGAAATTTTAACACAGGGAGGGGGTGACGGGGGATCCTTCCTTGACCCTTTTGCAGGGTAAATTTCCGAGAGAACGGCGGCGTGAGGGTTATATTTTAATTTTAATTGTATTTCGGTAAATTTTATGCAGGAAAGGCTGGACTGAGAGAAAGGATGGACGGTTTAGAAGACACGGAAGAAGGGGGAGGACGAGAGCCACCGGACGCACATCCCATTTACAAGGAGAGGACATCGCTTCCCGCGAGAACCCCTGCTGAGGGATGGCGTCAAGATGAAGAAGGCGCGTCGTGAGGTACGGTCAAACGCTTTTTCCCACTGGTACGTGTGAATTAAAATGCCAAAGGAGGTTAGGGAGAGTCCAAACAGCCCTTTCGGCGTCACCGGAGTGTATTAGCATCTCACAGGAAAAGAAATCCGAATTCCGACTGAATAAGCATAAGGTGCAGAGGCAGCGCGTCGGTAACGCCATGCTAAGCACGCGGGGGGTGGGGGGGGATGTGGCGATGGGGGCCCATGTGGCTGTCGGAAACGTTTTTCCTGTTGTTTGACTAAAAAAGAACGTGGTCACTCAGAGTTTAGACATGCTTGAGAAAGACATGAGAAAAATGAAACACTCTAATACCCACGCAGCTAGGCACTTGGAAAAGTTAACGCTTCCAAAGCTCCAACGTCCGAGTTCGTCCATTTGAATATTCTCACGTTGTTCCCTCGTGAGATAAGAACTTACCCTAAAAGTACACCTGTACTCTACCACATTTTCCAAGTGCTCAAATATTTTCCTCAAATTCTGGTAACATTGAATGACTGATTGCAAAATGTTCAACAATACCAAAAGTCATCATTAGTATCAATGCAATTTTCTTCACTTTTGAATTTTAAATACGTTTACGTTGCTTTCCTATGCATTTTGACGCCAAATGAGTGTAGTAGAAATGTCAATTTCTTCCTCCTTCAGTATAACATCCATGGAGGGCAACTGCCCAATGCAGAAGGCAATTGAGGGTGCATCAACATTAATGCAGCCGCATGCCTTTTGGTTTTTTCATCCTCATACAGAGCCAATCCGTCAGCGCTAATCTCGTATACCGTTAGCTAAGTATCAGTAATTTATAAAAGTGATGTATGTTCGGGTCCCCGTTTCAGGTAAGAGGACTGCAGGTAAAGTCATTTGCATTCGGTTAAAATGTGTACCATCCAGGTTGAAGGTTTATCAACGGCACGGGAAGAGCAGGTAAGATTCTTTCGGCCTTAATTTAAATACTAATACCAAATGCTACACTCAGGATCACTCCTATGAGCGACCGTTTGAAGACTCCCCATAGGATCATAAGATGAACCTCTATTCATGCATAAAAATGAGATGTAATGCTAAAAGATGAGATTCAATGCTAAAAATGACCAGATCTGTGACTTCTGTGATGAAGCCGATCAAACTAAAGTACCTTATAAATACAAGTATATAAAATTGATAAAGGAGTCAATTATTTCCTTTTAACAAGGTACCATTTTGTGTGATACTCATCAAAACCCTCGGTGGTGCCCGTGATAGCAACTGGCGGAAAGTTAACTCTTCCCAAATGTTTATTAGCTAGGATTTTGTCTTCCTCAAGGAATATTTCTCATGTGAGTCATCGCATATATTCTCTGCTAATGCCATTATTTCCGAATATTCGTACAGTTGAGGATTTGAATTCACATAATATGGATGTCGATGGACTATTAATTATCGAATTTCAATTAGATAAAACTTAATGCCTGTTTATAAATTTTGATGAATATTGATGCCTATCAATTTCAAAATAATGGAAAATAAAATATAATGAGAGCAGAGAAAATTCTATCAGTCTGTAATAGTTTTAACATTGTGCTGAATGAGAGGTTCTTCTCACAACCTTCTTTGATAGGTAAGTGACGGGAAAATGTTTGGAGACAGAATTTTAATGCTCCACCGTTCCGCCCATATGTTTAATAACTTCAACAAGTTTTCGTATTCTTGAATCATTAATTAACGTATTTAATTTACTGTAAAAATGCATCTCGTCCCGTTGATATCATTCCATTTTGAAATATTAACTGCAGCATCAAATTATAAATTAACTTATATCCTATCTAAGTCAAACACGTTGCCTGCTGAGATATAAGGCAATTCTATATCATACTCAACCCTCAATTTTGTGATTACCAACTGTAATGTTTCTTCTTTTTTATATTCTTCAATAATTATTAGCAATTTTGATAGCATTTTTTCTTAAAGCTTCATTATCCTAATTAGGTATTTCCCAATTGCCCTTCGTTTAAGTTTTGGTGATTTTTATAATTTGAGGAAAATTTGCAGCTCCGTAGCTAGAAGAACAAAAACGTACCGGTTTTCGCAAACGCCTACAGGGACACTGCGGACATAGTATATCTATTGAATTCTCCCATTCATCTGCTGAAGTAAATCCATCCACTTCTATTATCTTCTCATGAGCTCTATTACTCCTATTAATTTAGAGTCCCATAAAAGGTGTAAGCAAAACAAGCATTTTACTGGAAAATATTATGCATCTAGCTTTTTCCCAGCCTTTACAAAGTACTGAGCATTGAACAGATCGAACGTACGCATAAGAGACTAGGGACTTTTGACTTCATCAAATGGATTTACTTGAATATTTATAAAACTCTAAGTATACACAAAGCCAACTAAAAGCTCTGGGTTCATACTGATATATAGAATAGTCAGTAATTCATTGACAAACTGCTTAACTCGGTCCCACTTTTTATAAACACAAAGAGACATGAAAAAAATAATTTTCAAGCCCTCATCAGAGAGCAAATGCCGCACAATATCTTCTAATTATTTTATTTGCTATCAACGAATGACTTCTGTCTTGCCCTACTAGTAGCGTGAGCCTAGGCTTAAAACATTAATGAATCCTATATTTTTAATCTCATAATTTAAGGAAAGGGATGTATGCCATGAATAAAATACGGGTAGAGAGTACATGGAATCAAATTAATATCTCTGGGACTCTTGCAGTTTAATGAAAGCGACTAAATAAATCACGGTTATCGGGTATATCTTATAAGATGCTAAATATTACCCATTGGTTCTATTTATCATTCTCTTGGGTCTCTTTAATTCTAATGATGGCTTCACGATAAGACTTCTAGTTGGTCAGTTCAAAAATGATAAGCAAACGTGTAACTGGATTTTATAATTTTCTACTTAACTCTGGGGTCGAGGGAATAATCTATTAATAAGTTCGTTCAAAACTAAAGATAATATCAGAAATTTGTTTTACAATTCAATACGTATAAAAAGTATGAGCAGTTAGAGTGGATTAAGGATAGGAGCAGGCACATTTTTTTGTAACAGCCATTAACTAACTCCATTTTCTCAGTCAATCTAAAACTAGTAATTCGTTTGATAGCATACGAGTATAACCACCACCACGGATGATGCGAACGGTGGGACGGTGCCAGCTTATTCTAGGCAAGAGATAACCACGAGGTCATTTCCTGAAAGTCAATTAAAACACCAAAGGGAATAAGAACCAGTTGCGGTTCTTTGCCTCACGAACAGGTGCAATACTCAATTGAACACGAGCGCCTTATGAAATGTGAGTTAGACCAATTAATTAGGGGAGGTCTTCGGGAGGGTCGCTTACCCTGCTGTATCATCACATATAACGACGCTGGCAAAAGCTACAGGGAAATCTCAAATTAATGAATTACACTGCTGGGAGGAAATTAAAATCAGATGATGAAAAAAAGCTTTTACTACCATGCCATTTGGCTGTTTGATCACGATTCGAGTCATAGCTGTGTAAATTTTTGCTGAATTGTTTCAATCAGTTAATAAGAAAAGTTTTTCTTTTGTTCATTTTCCGATTCGATATTCATTGGTGGTCAAATTGAATTAAAGTACAAAATAAAAATTTGCACGTTTCTACTCATTACGCCAATGGAGTTGTCATTCGCTGGTGTCATTGTTGAATAAACCAATGGAAACGAATTCAGCGTCTGTTCCGCATATTTTCAGGTTGTGATTGATCACGGAAGGGTTTCCTAACAATCTCAAAACGGTTAACTCGTCCCTAGTAAACATTCAATTGCATTTACTGTTGATGTCGTTTTTTTCTGTTAGTAAATAATAAAATCATCAAGATATATAATCTAAATAAAGTGAGTGAATAATGGTGTTTTTTCTCACGCATTTAATGCAATTAAAATTGAGTACAAAAACACATAAGTGTAAAAAAATCAGAAAAATAATCTAATGAAAGGATTAGAAAACTCAGCATTGATGGTAATATATCGAAAATTTGAAGCTTTGAAAAAAGAATTAATAGTTTTCATCAATTTCCTTGAACTAACTTTACATTATGATAAATCAAATGCAGGAACTATTCCAATTTAAGCTTGGTTAAATTTGCCAATTTAATGGTAATATATCGAAAATTTGAAGCTTTGAAAAAAGAATTAATAGTTTTCATCAATTTCCTTGAACTAACTTTACATTATGATAAATCAAATGCAGGAACTATTCCAATTTAAGCTTGGTTAAATTTGCCAATTTAATGGTAATATATCGAAATTTTGAAGCTTTGAAATAAGAATTAATAGTTTTCATCAATTTCCTTGAACAAACTTTACATTATGATAAATCAAATGCAGGAACTATTCCAATTTAAGCTAGGTTAACTTTGCCAATTGCCAATTCTTAATAGTTTTCCATCCTACTCTATACTGAAACAAAGCAAACTAGGATAGTCCAATAAATGCTTGTGTTCTGCGAAAGCCTTAAGCTTAAGATAATTAAGTAAACAGAAATAGAATTAGCCTTTTTTGGTTGATATAAGATACAGTGTTGTATGTTACCAAATATCGCTCGCTCTGATAATTTCAACCAATTCTTCAGTTTTTCTCCCTTGTCTTCTGGTATCAACCAAAAGAACTCTTAAACTGAGTGATTTCATATGCGCTACGAATTCAATATAAGAATTAATTAAGCCAATGCCAAATGTACCTATCAATAAGTATAATCAAGTTACAAAATCATTATTGAAAATTTTTTCAACATAATATTATGCCCAGCAAAAAAATAATCATATGAACATAAGAAAAAGTTTGGCGTCCATTTCAGGGGTGTACAATGTTCTGCTAATTTTCTACGAGTATACAATCTTCTCCCAATGGAACATAATACTAATGTCTCTCCTTGCAAAAGAGGGCATTCAAGGCAGATAATGAATAACAATACGCGGCTGAAGATAAATGTGAGTTAAGGGTGACTGTGAAAGGTTTCAATAAAACTCTAGATAAAAGGGTGTTTGACCAGATATGCTCCGGATTCGATGCTAAAAATTTACCATCGTTCTTTTTGGGTAACAGGATTGCAGTAGATTCGTTTTCAAGAAGCTATGTGAAACTAACCATCACACGTGATCACGGAGTTGAGACATGGAAAAATTGCATGGGCCTACGAGATTTTGTTATCCAAAATACCAAGGGACTGTAACATTAGAGCTCTTTATTAACGCTATAAATTGTATAAGTTCGACTATTTGGATGTATAGACATGTAGGTAAGAGGTTCGACTGTAAATTGAACGTAAATAAGGAATTATAAAAGTGTATTTATCCGTTAACTTGCCGGTGAAAATTAAAAGGAAATTGTTCACAATAATTGAAGGTGAAAATTTACAAATATTTTCCATGCAACAATAAAATTCTTACTGGTGAAGACTAAAATTAAGAATTCTCTCAATATATTCCGTTAGGTACAGAGCTGATGTGTGATGTATCCTTATAAATCTCGTGTCGTAATACAGAAACAGTGAGACAAATTATCGACGAAGACAGATTTTTTGACAGGACAGACCCAGTAAAAAAATGGGGAAAATGTACTGGTACTCAATTAATTATTTGTTACATTACATTCGTAAACAATGTAATTTCAAATATATATGCTATTTTATCCCATAGTCCACTACGCCTTATTTCTCTGCTAGCCCAATTTCAGAGCTGAGCGATCGTTAAGCAATTGAAAAAAGAGGCAGATGCATCATTTCAAACACACAGAAGGTAACAGGGATGGGTTTCTGCACGGTATCAAGTTGTTTCGTATAAAAAAACTGGCTCCTACACTGAGAGCGACGCACTAGCGGAACACCCCTCTCGCTTGAGCCCTCCTATATTCAAATTTTTTTTAACCCAAGCCGTTAGAACTGATTTTCTTGGGGGAGCGTCATTATAGGACTGATGCAGCATCCAGTAAATAGCAAATCGCCAAAGAATTTTCACCTGAAAATAATTCTTAACCTTTATTATTTTCAAATTAAATAAATACTTTATGGTTTTCTTCGTAGGATATAGTATCTGATCAAGGATTTCAAATTGTCGTTGCGGTTATCAAGGAGCTGAAGGACTTAGTTGGAAAAAATAAAGTGTGAAAAATATACAGTCAGAATTTTATTTCTACCTGTATATTCACCGTTCCCTCAACTTTGAAACTGTAAAACAAAAATAATGTACTATTTTTAAGAATTTTGTGGCAATATAACCAGCCTCCAAAAGGAATACTTTTGGTGGAGTTCAATTCGATCTGTCGATGAAGAATCGTAATGGCAATAAAGATTATCATGATATTTTGCTAACTTTTGAGAAAGTGGCATACAAATAATGCTGCGATACGTTTCCTCAATAAATTGTGTATAAAATTAACAATTTTCTTTCTTCAATGTTGAAGTAAGGAACCTCGATAGCACAAATAATTCCGAAAGGGAGCTGTATTCAGTGCTTCTTATAATAGGGATCAGAGATAATTATTACAGGTATCAACAATGCAGAAGATTCTCACACCTTTTTGGTTTCCAATATATATGTGCGATTAGATGAGTTATGGTTCGAAAGTCAAAAAAAAACAACTTTCCTTTCTGAGTCGATTTTGAATGTCTTGCGGCAAGCATTTCATGTTATGACAAGGTTATCTGCACCCAGGATAAATTTTTGAACGCCCAAAGGCATTTCCAAGCATTTTTTGAGAGTATACGGATGCACCTATCTTCCTACAGTTTTCGTTACCATCCAGCACTTTGGTTACTGCTTATCTCAAATTTCAAAACTCAGCAGTCGTGCACCTCCCAAAAGGACAATATTCAATTTATCGCGTATATACATGTATGTGATGCCGTAATTTCCCTCTGAATCCATAAATTAAAACGGCACGAATTGCCTTCTCATACCTATCTGTACCTTCCAGCTGTAGTAATGGATGAGATTTTTCGACAAAGTGTCAGGATGGATGGCTATTAAAATGATGGCCATACTTAAAAAGAAAGTTCGGTTAGTTGAGAAAATTTAAATATTTTTTTCATGTAGTTGAATTGTTTGACGAAATATAGAGTGAACATTTAGACGAGAATTTAATGTTTTAATCGTTGGAGAAAAATTTATAAAATATGTATGTCCATACAACATATCTTAATGTATCCAGAATGTAAAAATTTAATGCAAAGGGATATAAATCAGAAAGAGAGTAAATGACGAAGGAATCAACCAGTCAGCACAGCTTATAATTCATGAGATACGGAAAGAACCAGAACTGGCAAAGAAAGGAATTATGTGATTTCCCCAAAATATGGAGTATTTTACATAATAACTCCGACTATGCCAGCAGCATATTCATTCCTATTTAATGAGAGCATACCTGCGGTGAATTTAACTTGCTATCCCGTTCTAAAAAAATGGTAAGTAAAATTGTATTAAATAAAAATATAAATTCACCTGCATTTGTCGCATTATTTTGCAGAAATTTATATTATAACTTAATGAACAAGCATGTAGTAGTCCTAAGAAGTCAAAACAAGTCATATCATCCATACAGGAATACATAGAATTACGCTTCCTAATAGTATTCCAAAATGAAAGAGGATACCACATTTCAGAATGATTGCTATAAAACTTCGTTACTTTCAAAAACTCTTCAAGGACTAGGAACAGGGAATAAATTGAGCTTACTGAGAACTCCAAATTTTGCCTATTCTCTTCATATTTCAACAGACTCTGTTTAATCCTACTTAGAGATCACTTGGAGTAGACGCTTTAGTAAATTAGGCTAAACAAATACGATAACAAAACAATCAGTAAAATCGAAAAGTTGTAAATAAGAGTTTTGAGGTGATATTATTTAGAAATAGTATCAACGCATGCATACGAAATTTACCGACAAAACTATAAACTACTATACAAACGAAACTATACTCAAAAAAATAATCAAAACAAAAAATCACGGAAACGTAACTTTCCCCATGCACAACGTTGCGATACTTTTGGCTCCAGAACAAGCAACAGCCAATTTTTTTAGGACAGCCTCTGGGGAGGAAAACTAATTATTTGGAAATGATGAACGAAATTGAACTTCCATTGTATATTCAGATGCCGTGTGCAGTGCATTAATGTATCGAAAATATTTGCCATGTCCGAGGAAGGAAATGTTTTCAGCGAGGCCATTATTTTGTCATGACCCCTGCGGACAATAATAGATGGGGAGCATAATTTTCGACTGGTTGGGCTACGTAAAATATGCAAATAATTTGTGTAATTAGAATAATAGCTTCAGTAAATAAAATATGTAAAATGAAAAGGAGCTAGAATCACCCTCAATGATGAGGCAATGACAGCTCTGATCTCTTAACACATAGGATCCAGACTCGATTCAATGAGGTGTCAGAATTTTAAAAGACATTTTAAACTGCTGACTAAATTGGAGAGAGGCATTCATTAGTAACCATAATATTCCACCGAGGTGAACACTATATTAGGAGATTCCCTGACGTCTAGATGCGTGTTTACTCTTCTTCTTTAGTATTTTAAGTTCTACATTTAATTTTCCCAAATTTCCTAACAAATTACGAATATTTTTCTCTCATTATTTCGCCTTCTGCTTGTCTTTTTTCCTTTTTCTTTCATTTTTACTTATTTTCTCAAACAGTTTCCAGTAAATATCTGCAGTGAATGACGCCATAACAGCTACATTCGTTGAAACGATGACTAAGGTGAAATTGATATTTTTATAAACATCTCTGGTATGTTCCTTTCGAGAATAATAATGCGGAAAATAACTATTTACAAAATATGGCCTATAATTCCAATTAATGAACTGCGTTATTATATCAGCGCGCGTTTAATAAAACCGAATAAGTTAATGATATGAAGTTAAACGCAGTGTGAAGTTAATAAGGCTCCAATTTTTGTGCTTTTACTGAAAACATTGCTCATTCTCAATATTATTTTCATACAAGTATGTTTCCAACGGTAATTGGCTATTAAATTCACCCTTTCAGGATAAAGGAAACAGGAAAAGATTTTTCGAGGAAAAATTTACACAGGAACAATAGTATCTTGCTCGTAACTCAGCCTGTTAGACGAGCAACATTAAACCTCACGGAATCTAGAACAGTTGTCTTCTGAATCAAGGGTCATCTTTTCTCCATTACTCAGAGTTGTCGCTTAGAAATTACGTTGTTATAGTGAGAGAGAAATCAGTGATAGCAGCATGTTATTCATATGTCTGTAAGCCTGAACACCAGTAGAATGTGCCATAGCATGTTAGGACACCAGTCGTCATGGAAAGAGATGAGTGAATTCGAAGCACTAACAGCTTTTAGAAAAGTGAGATGAGATCATTTGATACTTAAGAGGATAGGATGCTGGGTCATTTCGCAACGATGAATGCCAATAATCTCAAAATACGACATAGCGACACGAGTTCCATTCCTCCAACAAGAATCAAATCTCTGACTGAGTCAACCGTCCCTTGTTCGGTATCCTCCCGCCCGAAGGACATGACCCGTTCGGTACAAGCATACACCATTCCTTATAAGTAAGTGACATTGTTCTTAAACTTCATTTTTCTGCACTCAAACACACACATATATACATACAAGTGTGTGTATATATATATATAATATAATTATAATATGTATATATTACTTTATTTTTAGCAAACTATCGGTTTAGGTAGGTTTTCGATGGACACAGCCACCACATAAATATTTTATGACTCCTAACAAAACACAATCCAGCAATTTACTCTATCGTACATTATGTCATTCTCCATCTCTGTGTTCCTCCTTCCTCTCTCATCCCATCCAACATCCACATCCTATTCATACCCTTTCCTCGTTTACCTATCATTCTCCTCTCTATTACAGTCTTCAGCATCCCACTACCGATCAATACGCCCTTCATTTATTTCCCCTGTCTCCTTAGGATTTCCAACAACAAACCCCCTTTCCTAGCCCACCAATCCCAGTACTCCCTCATTTGTTTTCCTTTCGGTCCATTTCACCTTCTCCATCCTTCTACACACCCACATTTCAAAAACCTTCTAATCTAAATCTATCCTCATGCTTCAGTGACCACGTTTCCGCGCCGCACGTAACTACGCTCCATATCAAAGTTTTTACGAGTCATTTCTTTACAATCTGATTCAACATCTGTGTCATCAACTCGATCCTCCTTGTGAAAGCTTTTTTTCCCATGCGTAGTTCTTCTTCTTACGTCCCTATTATTTTGACCATGTTGATTCAAAGCACTTCCAAGAAATGTAAACTGTTCTACTTTCTCTAGTTTTTGCCCTCCTATTTTCATGATTAGCTTAATCTTTTTCTATCTGGAAAATCACATAACCTTTGTTTTATTACTATTTATTTTCATCTCATGTCTATCGCACTGACTTTTCAATTCACTCAGCAATGGTTAAAATCCCTTAGCTGACTGAAAAACTAAGGCTTGGTCATCAGCAAAGATAACTGATTTTACGAATTCCCCTCCTACTTTCATTCCTATCTCCAGTTCTTCCCATGCCTCTTTAATAATTTCTTCCACATATACGTTGAACATGCTGCATGGGAAATCCAACTTATTGTATTGCAGTCCTCACATGATGTACCCTTTATCTTTTTCGGAATAGGAACTAACACTGATCTCACGAAGTCTCCCGCCCAAAGTCCTTCCTCATACAAAGATGCTACGAATCAGTCCATATACAGTAGTCTCTTCCTACCACATTTTCCTAAATCTTTCAGTAGTTCTGCAGGAAAATTGTCTAACCCACGGTCTTATCTGATTTCATCTCCCTTAATACACTTTCTATCTTACTGTCAAGTATGCTTGGACCTAAGCTATCTTCACCTATGTCATATTTTTTTCTATATCTAAGCTAGTTGGCCTTAGTTCTTTCCTATAGTGTTCTTCTATATGTTCCTTCCATCTCTCTTGGATCTCGTCTGTGTCAACTATTATCTTACCCAACTTACCTCTAACTGTTAGCACAGATCTTCGCTTCTTACTTCCCGATAGTGATTTAACCTAGCTGTAGAGCACACCAATTTCACCCTTCCGCAAACTTTCCATACTCTCGCACTGCGTCTAACACCATGCTTATTTTGCTTTATTTGTTGCCCGTCTCAATTTATTATTTAACTCTTTGTACTCCCTTCTGCCTATCTCTGTGTCTACACTCTTTCATGCCCTTCGCTCATCTATCTTTCTAATCATCTGATTCGTGATCCACGGTTTCTTTTTCCTATTTCCGTTAACGGTTCCTACAGTGTCGTTTGTGGCTTTCGATATCCCTTTCTTGATACGTTCCCATTTTTCTTTGCTAGTACTCAGCTCTTCACCGTCATCCATGATTTTCTCTACAGCCTGCTGATACCCCTTCCTTGTCAATCCATTTAATGCTTCTAAATTCCATTTCCTAAACTGTTGCCCTACCTTACCTTTTTGAAATGGACGCTACACTTCATAACAACTAAATTGAGGTCAGATGCTGCATTCGCTCCCAGGAAGCTGTGCGAGTTGATAACACTGTTCCTGAATCTGTGCGTAACCATAATATAATCTGATACCTTTCTGAGTCACCTGGCACTTTCTATTTATACCTATTCCTTTTGTGGTGTCTAAACCAAGTTTTGGTGATGATTAATGTCTCCTGCAGAATTCAATTGCTTTCTCCCCGTGTTCATTCCTCGCGCCTAACCCATAGTCCCCCTCCTCCTCTCCATCTCTTACTACGCCTACCGTCGCATTCCAATCCCCTATCACTATCAAATGTTTCCCTGCAGGAACACATGGGATTATATCCTTTAACTCATCGTACATCCTATCGACTTCATCGTCCTTATGGTTGTTCCGTGGCATGTATACCTGAACAATGACCATGCTCCTCGGGTCTGCTTTAACTCTACTAGTAATATTCTATCCGCTGTTGTTCTATGTTGACCACGCTTATTCCTACCTCTTTATCCAATGTTATGACAACCTCCCGTTGGCTTTTGTCCCCGCCACTGTATATTGTTCTATCTATCACTCCAAGCTTCTCTCCAGTAATCCCCGCTATCTACCAGCTCACCTCACGTAAACCTATGATATCTATATTTCCTCTTTACATCTCTTGCTTAATATTCTCTAATATTCCTATCTTCATCATTGTCCTAACATTGCAAATTCTTACTCTAGGTAATTCGGTCTTTTTCTCCTGCGTCTTCTGTCCTGATGCTGTCGGTTTCCCCTTGCAAGGGTTTCGTGAGATGAAGACCGCGGAGGCCTTTCCTCTCCCGCTGTCGGACACAACACACGACCGATTTCGCTGTGTCCCGTAGTTGCCAGGACTCATTTTGACCATCATTATGCTATGCTATGATAAATGAGAGTGTTTCCCGTTGCCTTCCTCAATATTGTTTTTAACGTAACACAATCACTCAATGGCCTCCCCACTGGGGTTAGACGCCTTTGCAGCCGCCTCGTCTGGCTCCTAACCTTCAACCTATTACCGACCCCATGGGCGACCCTACTTGTACCAGGAGCAATTATCATTACTCCCGTCAGCCCAGCTTCGAGGGCCGTCCCTGGAAGACGTCTTCGGGGACCTCTCACAAGGTATACGTCATGGCTGGTTGGATCTCTTCTATGAATAAAAAAACGGGTTCCCTACAGGGCTAACTTAATCCGAGGGAACAAAAAGAAGTCTGCTGGGGCGATGGCAGTACTATAGGGGGGATGGGGCAGCGTTGGCACCTGATGTTTGGCCAGGAACTCGCGGACTCTTAGCGCGTTGTGGCAAATACCTTGGGCCCGAGCTTGACGCACGCTTTCCTCATCGCTAGATCTTCAGTAACAATACGAAGCACAACAGTAGGTGACAAGTTCAGTTCATTGGCAACCATCTAGATACTCAATCGACGGTCAGAGTCCAACAATTGTCAAACACGAGCCATAATATTGTCGGATTTGCTGGTTGACGGCCGCCCAGAGCGTTGTTCATCGTGGGCTTGTGAGTAGGACAGAGCAGAGTCCCCGTAAGCCTTATGAATCATTTTGTTAGTCTCTTCAAGAGACAATTTCAGAGAGTAAAAATCATTCGCCTTGACCGGGATTCGAACCCGGATCCCTCGATATCCGGCCGAGTGCTTTAACCATTTAAGCTACCGAGACGTCCTCTTACACTCTGAAATTTTTGCGAATCCCGGTAGGGGCGAATGATTTTTACTCTCTGAAATTGTTGCATTATAATGCACACATAGCGGGTGACTCCGTTAAAGTTACTGTTACAGTTTCTTGAAAAAACTCTTCAAGAGATTTTTTTAGTTTAGCACAAAACTTAGTAATCTCGTAACGTTGCTCGAACGTAAATTCCATTTATTTCGTGACACGGTCGGCGCGCAGGGGCTTGCAATAGCTGATGTCCTGCCGGTTTTACAGCTTGGAGAGCACTAAGATTAATATTATGGCACTTCAACCAATAGGAGCGGCGCGAGAAATTTAATTGCATTACTTTTGGAGCATACCATGTGTGGTCAGATACGTATAATTTCATACAGAGACTAATTTAAACACGGGCAAATATAAACGTTACATTCACAGAAGCTGTTTCAAATTTTTGCTGGATGCATAGCCATAATTTCCAGAAAAAATTTTGTCTCTCTGTATCGGTTAATATCCACTTTATCGTTTAGGTTATATAATAATTAGGTTATTACAATTTTTTTGTCCATAAATATCACGTTCTAAAACACGGAAAACCACCAAAGAGCGGAACATATTCACACGGATCTACATACAGGGAAAAGAGATGGAAACGGACATAAAAGACATACACAAGATTAGTAGGGAAAGCGGAAGTCTGCGGACGCAGTTTTAAAGAAAAAAGTTTCTGTGACCAGGACCTGAACCGCGGACCTTAGACTTGTTGGACCGATGCTATACCGGTTTGTCCTCAATGCGCGTGTCTATCAATATCCTCTTATCTATACTCTTGTGAATATTTGTATAAATATATATATATATATATATATATATATATATATATATATATACGCATATATATTTATCGTATATATATGAACACACATATTTATATACATCCATTATATGTAAAAATGCATACATATTTATATAACATTTTTGTTACCCTCAAGTTATTTCTATACCCATTTATCAGCATGTTTTCCGGAAAAACATCTTCTCACGCAACACCAATCCGTCATGCGCTCTGATGAGGGTACTTGTGCCGCTCTATCCCCGAGCGAGAGATTATGTGAAGGGATGCGAAAGGGAGTGAAAGAGAGGGAGGGAGTGGAGAAATATAAACCTAGGAGTCCCCTTTATGAGATTCTCGCACTACCCACCCACTCCTAACCACTCAAGCCTTTCCCCCCACCCACCTTCCCCTCTCTCCGGTCCCTCTTTAGGGGCATAGAGGAGGGAGAGAGGCCGACACCTCCCCCTGACGGTCCATCCTTCCTTCGCCTTCCTCCGTCCCCCAACCGCCCACGCAACCCTTCGTGGTCCCCTCCCTCACTCCACCTCTTGCCCCCACCCCCACGCAGAAAACGGATTGAGGAACCAATGAAGCGACTAGTACCATCCGTTCCCCTCTAAGCTGCAATAAATCCTTCTAAGCGATGGAAGGAGAGAGAGAGAGAGAGAAATTTCGTTTCAACTCAATCGGAAATATATATACATACATATGTATATTTTCCGAATCAATTCATACCAACTCTGGAACATATTTCGTCGCCAAAATGCCAAGAGTAAGGGAATGGCAGATCAATTGTTTTATAACAATTTTAATACCCAATATCTGGGAATAAGCAAGATGTTGACATGACTATCACTTTGGTGGTAAACATAAACTCATTGCATAAATCGGCTTTCAAATTTCACACAAATATTACAACAATTTGTACCTCTCAGCCGCCAACCTTACCAATGTGTATGTCGTGAAGCATGGCGTTAGTGCTAATTACGATGCTAGTACCACCATAGCTCCGTAACGCACGCGTCAAATAAAAGGCTAGTAAAAGGAGGCTTGTTACAGGAAGACACTCGAATTTCATGGGGATAATATACCTAATACCTAATGTAATTATTACTCCTGCATCGTGGTACAATGCAAAATATTGATTTTCACTCAGACGTATAACGTCGCGCTGAAGTGTTGTTTTTTTCTTCAAATAAAATAATACAGAAAACAAGCTTTTTTATCATCCTAAATTTGATCTTGAAGGATGCACTTAAAATAAAGAGAGCTTAGTAACTTTTAACCATTAAGCGCTCTTCGGATGCCAGCCACCCGATTACTGGATCGACTCTGGCCGATGAACAATACTCGCACGGCTTCATTCTACCCCCTAAAACGTCCAACCAATGATTGTAAATAATTTTGGACGGGGGAGGAGGAGGGGAAGCGGGAATTTTTTTCTAACTCTTCCTATTTTTTGAATTATCTTCGGCGAAATTAATCCAGAAACGGATTCGATAAGTTTTGCTGATGAAGTTCCAGCGGAATCGTACACTCAGGAATGTATTAAGGGGAATTCCAGCAGGTCAAGAGCTTTGAATATTAATCATACCAATCCTTTTGATTGAAATGGATGCCGTCGGAAATTGCGAGGCGGATGGATACTGGTGAACGGGGAAGTCTAAAATGCGTACCCTGGCGAGCGAGAGAGAAGAGAGCGCCGTGGAAAGCGAACGCCGTTTGAAGCTCAGCATTTCTCATTTGAATATAATTCATCTGCTTCCTTCGACTTATTTCTGCGGTGGGAAGGTCGATGGCTCCCCATGTCCTTTCGCCGTTCACCTCTTTGAGGACTGGCCTCGGTTTGGGCGCTCCAGCTGGCGAATTTTAACTCCCGAGTTTCCCCCAGTCCACAACAAATTAAAATGGCCTTCGATTGAAGAATAAGACGTTTGCTGTTACTTATTCATTACCTGCAACTTAAGAATCTCAGTTCAAAAAATTTGTTCCAGATATTTTAAGCGTTCCTAAAGCCGTCGCTATGCATTTTTAAAATAACACAACATTGAATAGAAAAATTTCCAATTAATATAGCTAATATTTGTGCTAAAATTTTTCTTCTGGGTTTAATCGTTTCATGTATACTTGAACTCCAGCCACCAAAATAATTGGTTCAACATTAAACAGCCAAAAAATCAATTATATACTTTGTGAAATAACTTTCTAGCAGAGGAAAGTAAAAAAAACAACTTTCTAGTACAATTAACAGGCGAGGACTCTTACTTGGCTAAGCTCCATTGAATTTTTCCGCGACAGAATGCCCCGCTGCTGACTGATTGGCGGAAGTTTTATCTACCCACTCGGTAGATACAGCCATTCAGAGAAACTCTAGGGAGGCTTCTAGTGAGCCACGATTAATGTAATCCGATACCTAGTTGGACACTCATCGGCCGATGGTACACGAATGTCACGTTTAGGTTGTTACCACTGGCCCATTCAATGATCCTGATCAAAGGTTAAAACAATCAGAACGTAACGAACTCGATAGTATCACTATGAACCAAGCATTATCTTCATTAGTCACCAAACAAGTCACTGTACTATCTGGGTATCGAAAACTAGTGCACATCATGTAAGGGAAAATAATTCATCGCGTGGTCCGGCCCAGCCTCCCCCTTCCTTCTCTCGCTTCCCGCGCCCACCCCATCCCCATCTGTCCCCAGTAACTCTGTCGTCATGGAGGTGATCATGACCTATGAAGTGCGGAGTCGACCGGTACACTTTTCAAAATAGATTAACGAAGACAAACGCACCAACCTTCAACCCCATGTCGTCGAGTTATCATCACTTCCGTAGTAATGCAGGAAATGATTCTGTACGCACTCCCGTCCACAATGGAAGAAGTAGAAGAAGAAGAAGAAAACAGCATTAAGCGCTCATTCTTTCGTGATGGATCATTTGGTAAGGTGGGTATTTGCCGATACGACATGTGCCGAACAATGCTCTTAGAGATTCAACCCTTCTGGAGGTGCCTAATGTATTCAAACACACCCCGCCCGCCCCTACTGCGGCCATCACCAACGCCACCAAGAGAGGTGGCGTATGACAGGTGACGTTCGGCAGCTCTTGTAACACGTCGTCCGGGGGGGGGGGGCGAAGAGCTCTGGGGGAGAATGGAATTGTGGGGCCAGGCGCGTAAAATGTTAAGAGAGGAGGATACACCAGTGGCGGATGGACGGTGGACCGCGGCTGTGTCTTTCACATAAGCGTGATACGTACCTATATGTATTTTAAATGGACGGGCGAAAGCAAAGCATTGAAAGCATTGGCTGGCACCGCCACACTTGAACTCTAACTTGTGTACTTCGCACATGCAGTGGCAGCTATCCCTATTCTCCATATTGGCCCGACTTCTTTGGTTTTTTATTGCGGTCTGGGAGGAATGCGCAAAATGTACGCCCGCTCTCCCAGATTTTGGAGTCTTGTGGTGTGAGTGATACGAAGTAAGCCCATTGGTGGTTGAATAAGGGATTCATGCAATTGCATTACATAGGCCATTGAAGTAGCTCAGCGGTATAAATCATATCAAAACTTCCATGATCCTATGTAATAAAATTTCGAAAAATTCATATTTTTCAATATACAATTTAAATTTAACTACTGACTTTTATTCTCGAAGATGACACAGTCGCCAATATTCACCCCCGCATAAAGATCTAATAAGTATACAAACAGGATAAATAGTCAAAATCAAAAGTTTTGTGGGCTTGCATCTGCAAGTACGAGCTAGGAAAAAATTGAGACAGTTGTGGAGCATTAGGTAAATTTCGTTGGTGAAAAAGGGATTTACAAGAAGGGAAGGGTAAGTTTATTGAAAGACGAAGTTTTAGATACGATGATCGAAGAGCAGACGTTAGTACGGAAAAGGCAAAAATGACAGAAAGCATGGATCGAGGAAATATGGAAAATTAATGGCATGTTGAAACCTCAATGGAAGGGAAAATTTTAGGCAAGCGGAGTGCACGAAGAAAGAGTAGTTAGGAAGTTAGGAAGAAGTGAAAGAATGAGCTGGCCCCGGTGGCGGCGGGGTAATGTCCTCGTCTGCCAACTCAGAGCCCACGGCCTCGATTCCCACCTAGGTAGATTTTCCTCCACCTAGGGCTTGGGCATATGTAATTGTTAAATTGTCATATCAATGTTCAAAGTCCAATGTAAAGGTCGAAGTGCTGTTTTTGAACTAATGCAAAATAAATAAATATAAATTAAGTGATGAATGGCAAACAAGAGGTTTCCCGAAATTTAGCAGAAATAATCCTCAGAGGCGGTGCAAAAAAAAACAAGAATTCTTTGGTACTCTTATAAACATTAAATTTAAAATAATGGACGAATAACTCATGAAAACATTGATAACTTAGCGTCTTTATTCAGAGGAAATTAAGAGCAGTCCCTTCTTCCATTTAACCGTAGGTCAAGTACATAACAATAATAATAATACAAGGAAATATAAAGGGAAATTAGTGAAAAAGAAAAGAATGATATGGTGCATAGATATATAATAAAAGAATTACGCGGAAGATGTCATTTTGTGGGGGAAAGGTAGGGAGTTCGGACACAAGGGCACTAGTATAAGTATATAGACCTCATCAGCAAATGCAAAACGTCCAATTTTTTATATTAGTCGTCAAAACTTCTGCATAATACAATTCATTGGTCTTTTGATCAGAAAATTTACTTCAACTTGGAATGGTCTACATACGATGGATTGTATATCGATATATCAGTCTTATCACTAAATTTTATGGAAAACTATTAAAAAAATAAACCACTCGGATGCATCGTATGTACTAATACAATTCTCCAAAAACATTGATAAAAAGACACATTTTATGACTTTCGATAAATCATAAAGGAACAAAAAAATATTAAGATGTTACTAAAAGAATTCTTAGCTTAGTTGCTCATTTTATCCAGACTTTTTATCCAAATTTGCATACTCGTAATTTCAGAATCAGCAGGGTACTTCTTTATGCTGCCAATTTCGTTACCTTCATGAACTGTACTGTTAAAGTTAACTCGTATGACTGCGGTAATGTATTAAAATAATTATTATAAGGTAATCTACCGGTTAAGGTAGGTTTTTGGATGGACACAACTATCAAATTAGTATCTTGTGACTCCAAACAAAACACACTCCAGCAACCTACTCTACATCAGGTCCTTCTTTATCTCTGTGTACTTCCTTCCTCCCCTCATCCCGTCCAACATCCCTATCCTGTTCCTGCCCTTTCCTCGTTTGCCTAGCATTCTCCTTAGGATATCCATTGAATGCCATTCTTTAATATCCTACTGCCACTCAATACTCCTTCCATCCATTTTTCCTGCCTCCATAGGATTTCTCCCAGAAAACCCTCACCCACCATCCCTAGTACTCCCTCATTTGTTTTACTTTCGGTCCATTTCACCTTCTCCATTCTTCTCCAAAACCCACATTTCAAAAGCCTCCAATCTACGTCTATCATCCTCCTTCAGTTTCTTCAGTAACCACGTTTCCGCGCCGTTTACGCTCCATATCAAATCTTTTCTTCTTCAAATCTTCGAATCTTTTCTTAACCTCCCTACTCAATGTCGCCGTCATTAACTACCTCCTTCTTGAGAAACCCTCTTTGCCTAGCGCTATTCTCCTCCTTACGTCCCTACTACTTTTACTGTGTTGGTCCAATTCAAATAATAAATGATGGATTTAGAACTAGAAAAAAATGTTTTTTTGTTATTATGTATTAGTGTAGACGCCTTATATATGTTTTTATAAAATTCCCTTTCGTTTGTTATGTTTGCTGCTGTTTGTTACATACCAACTGGAAAGATGGTGTATGGTCTATAGAGTTGAGAGGGCAAGAGGGAGAGATAAGGGTGGATAATATGCACCTTGAATTCATTTAGAAAAAAATGAGTTTTCGCATGAGCAATTTACAGAAAAATGAAAACATCTGGCAGTGACAAAAATTTTAGATTCACAATTTTTAAATTTCATTTCAAATCGCAAATTAATGCTGATAACGTAATGCCAATAGTTTCTAGAGAGGTTTTCCTAAAGTTTCACAGTTTGGACGATCAGCTTTCTAGCTAACTCATCGAATGACAATGAATCTGCTGACCCAACAGACCTCTGGAGTGTACAGTAGAAGGATTCTGCTACAAATACCCCTCGGAAACTTGTGCTAAGATTAATGTACATTCTTTATGATAGGAAATAATATTTGCAGCAAATACCCCAACCTCGTGCATCAGGAGACTTTTCTGAGTGGTCATGGCAATATGAATTTAAGTATCATTATATAAGGGTGTTTTTCTATCATTCCTTGGATTGAACTGCTAAAGTTAGGTACATCAATCATCAATAAAAAAGATAAAAAAATATTAACAGTAAATTTGATTACTGTTATTTTTAATTAAAGTTACTATGGCATTTTTAGGAAAAGGTATTTGCATAAAATTGATGTATACTTGTACATAGATATATAAATCCGATGATATGATTATTATTGAATTAAGAAAGTGTAGTATGGATATACAGTAATTATTATAATTATTGGAATGGAATAACATAATTTATATTTTCTATCTTAGATCAAAGTAATACGCTTCATTTATTATATTCTATGAGTTTAGTAATTTTTCTTATCCCATGTATACCATATATGTGCAGGCGGGTGACATTGGATATTTCTATTCTGAAATTTCTCTGGAAGTTATGGCAAAATTATTTTACAAAGTAATTAAAAATGTTCTTTAATTTCAATTGCTCATCCCTGTCATTCTGAGATTTTTTCTCATTAAGATTAACATTTTATCTGAGTTATTCTAAAAATAGTGTGTGTATTTATTCATGGGAGGCCTTCCTATTTTCAAATTGAAACATTAATCTTTTATAAGCATATGTTTTTGTTATCATTTTTGCTTTGTTGTGGAATGTACCCTAACTATTAGAATACGTTTTCAAAGTGAAGCAGCTATTTACTTTCTCATCAGTATTTACTGTAACAATTTGTTTTATCAGCACAGGTTTCACATTAAAACTGGTTGACACAAGATCTGTCCCAAAAGTAGTGGTACTCATCTTTTCCCGAATAGACGGGTGGCCATTTCTCTGGCTGGGTTCGAGGGAGGGGAGTCTCAGAAAAGGATGGAGGGCTGTCTCAGTTGGCTCCCAGCCTTTGCGGAGTGCGGATCATTAGATTTTGAAAGCTCTATTAGGTGACCTCGTTACGCTCCGTCATGAACCGGTTATTGGAACAGCGATATGCCATCAAATTTTGCCTGAAACTGGGCAAAACCGGGAAAGAGACTCATGACATGTTCAAGTCAATTTCGGTGACATGGTGACAACGCTATGGGTAGATCGGGTATTAATGAGTAGCAAAAGGTGTTTCGGGAGGGTAGAGAAGATGTTGAAGATGTCGAACGTTTAGGACACCCTTCGACCTAATAAGGTTGCGAAAATCTTGCAAGAGTGAAGGTTCTGTTGGGCATGGATCACAGATTAAACTTTCGCATGGTTTCTGATGAACTTGACAACCCTAAAGGTTATGTGCATCGACTTCTGACTGAAAACATGGGCATGAGGAAGGTGTGTGCAATGTTAGTGTCGGGAGCGCTTTTGAACGAGCAAAACGAAACTCGCACGCGGATCTGTCAAGAGCTTCCTGACCCTGCCTCAGGCATCCTACAGCCCTGACATTGCTCCACTTGACTTCTTCCTCTTCCCCCACTTCAATTTCATGCTCAAAAGAGGTCACCACAGCAGGGTGGAAGCGTTACAACAGGCCGTGACGAGCGAGCTTAGCAGCATTCCGGGCGCCACCTTCCAGAGGGCGTACGAAGCGTGGAAAACCCGCTAGCAGCGGTGTGTGGACGCACAAGGGTGCAACTTCGAAGACGTTTGAGTGAATGTATCACTTCTGACAATAATTCTTTTTTTAATCGACTTAGCCCGACTAAGAACCTTAAGCATGCGGTTGAACGTAAGTTCATCCAAAGCTGAAAACTTCATGGATTCAGTTCCTCATTATCGTGATTTATATGTTAAATAGGCAATGAAAATACCCTTTTTTCAAGATATATTCGTTCTAACTACAGTAAATAGGGTTTTGAATAAATAACCCTTGTCTCTCATGAATATTTAATCTTAAAATTAACCAAGGAACTGTCATTTTAAAAACATACCAAAAGTAAAATCATCACAACGACTTATGAAAGTTTTCCTTGAGATAGAAAGAGGATAGGAAATAACTGGTATTTTTTAACGGTAGTGATTTTTTTCACTGATTTTCACACAGGGTATTAAACTTAGCTGTCTTGCAAATGTCCAACACAAGAGAACACAGAAGTTGCATGTACTGAAGCTAAATTTCTCATGTTGCACAACAGCAAAATATTCCAGATTTCGAAGTGACTATTTCATTTGGAGCACCCCGTGGAAAATATACTCGCATACAGAGTTGAGTCTTATCTAAAGTTTAGTGCTAACCACTGACTCCAATAACTTTCTCTTTCAAGGATAACATTAATTAATTCATTTGCTTCTACATGTCACATTAATTATCACTGTTTACATTTAGAGGTATCTGTAAACAAAATAAATTGAAATATAAACCTGTCCAACCATGCTGACAAGAAAAATCTACCCTTATCCAGTGATCGCATTCATTTTTCATACGATCGATACATTCAATTTTTTCGATTGAATATTCTCTCCATGCATCGGTAGTTTTTCGCGATATACCTATCGCCCAGAACGATATTTTTTTAATATACCGATTGTCGACATATAGGTATTTTTTAACTATCTTCCATCCCTTACTTCAACCTCAACATACGACATACGCGTACCTACCCACGCGATGTGAGTTCTCATACCCCGAGATCACTGCTGCTAGCAAACACTTCTTTTGGTCTCACATTTGTCTCTCGATCTTCCAACTGCTCCTACCCGGAACTACCCTTCGTATGCAGCTTTACTTTTAGTATAATTCTTCACAAACTTTTCCTATTTTATATATTTACCTATCTCTTACTTAAATAGCTTATTTGGTCTTCAGCATTAAACCTCAGGACTAAGTTTAGAAGGCCGCTTTTTTCTAAGTCTGTTTTTCAAATGTTCATAACAACCATTCCACTCACAATACGCGAGTTCTTCTACGCACTGTTTCCTTTAGTTCGGTGTATCTTCATTTAGTCTCGATGGTGTTTCCCCACAGTGAAGCCGTTCTTAATGTCATTGATTCTGCCTTTGCTGTCCAAAACATTTTCTACATTTCATTGTATGCTACTTCGTGAGAAGAGGAAAACGAGCTTGACTTTCCCTCCTCGGAGCTCAATGCCCAACTCCAGCTTCTCTCATCTACGAACAAAAATATTATTTCAATTTTGTTTCTACTGATTTCCAAGCCATGCTCTTTTTGAGTACTGCATAACTTCCACTCAATGATGGTAGAAGCTCTCGTCGATTCTCTTCTGTAGTAACTGTAGTTTTAATGTCAATGTCATGCGCGTCTTCCCCGACATTAATTTTATTACGATCTAATAGATAAATCTATGGGTCTTAAAAGAAGAAGAGAGAAACTGACTTGAAAATTCCTGAGAATGTAATAATTACTGCCGGCTACAAATGAATAACGGAAAAATTACAGAATTATTTCAATGATAAATTACAAGAAGTAGGTGTTGGACGTCAGGGAAAAGATATATGAAAGTTGGAATATTTGAGGGTACAAAAACAGCTTAGAGAACTGTGATAAATCAATCGATGGGCACAGTTCGTCATTCTGATATATTATGTACTGTTCATTTCTATTGTGGTGCTTGAATTGGCCTTTCCAATGCATTTTCTATTTCATTCTAGTTATATTTTCTATCCTTTGTCTAATTCCTTACACCTATATTGCAGCTTCCTTTTTCCTCAGTCTATCGACAAGCAACTAGTTACTTTTAGTATTGATACATTATTCTAATGCCATTCTAATCATTTCCAATCTTTTCCAGTTTAATCTATGAGGCAGCTTTGAATTTACACTCAAACTCCAATGCCATAAGAGTGTAAAATTAACAGGTAAGTTAAAAAATAACATTCAAATCAGGGAAGAATTCTTGCATTAGGGCCGGTGGTTATTGATTCTAATATTGAGGGGTGTGGTACACTGTCCAATATAAAAGACAGGGCACAGTTGGCACTTCAGAAAGTAAGCTACATTGCTGGAAGTACATGGGGAGTATGGAATTGGTGGGAAAGAGTTAAAAAGCGTGTGAAAGAGGAATGGGGTTCGGGTCTTGAAAATAGGACATGTTTTGCATCTACGTTTATTGCAAGGCATGGGAGTGGATTTGGGACGGAGCGGGTATTTAAGGAGTGAATTGGTTGATTTCAGGAGATCTGATAAGTTGGCGGAGCGTTTGAAGGTAACAGTAAGAAAGAGAGTAAGAAAGTATGTGGTACAAATTGAAAGAGGGTGGGTTTCTGTGGTGGATAAAGGTTTGAGAGTGTAAGCATGTCTTCAGATACTTTTGCTTAGAAGGAATTCAGGATAACCTAGTTGGAGGAGGGAATGGTGTATATTTGAAAGGAATTTATCAAGGGAGTCGTGGTGATTACAGATTCTGTGTCCTCTTATGGAAAGGGAATAAGGAATGGAGCGTTTGGAGTGATATGTCTATTAATGATACGTTTATACCTATGAAGGTGATTTGGGAGGCAGAAACGTTAGAATTGAAGGAGGACGAAGTATTGAGGTCGGAAATGAACGTTTACAGGGAATCGGTACCATGCGGTAGGAAGATATCATCGCTTGTATGAGCCACAATAGAGGTTTCAGGGTTTATTGTACCAGGAAGTTTTGCTCTACGAGACCAAGAAAGAGGTTTGCATAGGAAGGGCTTGATACAACCCTTGATCTGCAAGTAGAATTTATTGCTAAAGGAAAAGGAATTATAGGTGAGGATAAAGTCTGAAAGGCTAAGGAGAAATTCATTGCTGGGTATCTGTGGCTCCTAGCGTATTAAATGTATTTATTAATAATGCATATATAAAATGAAGCATGCATGATATAAATAATGCATAAAGAATTTAATATTTACAAAAAATAACTGCGTTAGATTAATAATCAACAACCAGCAATCTTTCAAATTTAAATAAGCTAATTTCAACTATTTAGATGAACTGACATGACAAAGAATTAGTAACAAAATAATTTTCAATAGCATCAAATCGAAATTTGAGATAACTAATTCGTACCTCTTCAGCTTAGGTTCATAAAGAACGAGGCAAATACAGAAAAAGAGACGAGGGAAAAATCACCTGGCTCAGGTTCGGAATCGACATTTGTGATTATACGCTTATTGCGAACGATCGGAAACAGGGCGCCTTTTCCAATTTGCCACGATCAATTGATTTTTTAATATTCAATGGGAAGGCTTACCTTCGAGATGGCAAAGAAAAATTACTAATTTTTGTCCATCACTTTAAGCAGGATTGAAACAAATGTGTTGGAATAATTAAAACTATCAATTAAACAATTCATATCATCCTCGCGTCCCTCAATTTCATGAAGCTTATAATTACATAATGCCTCGCCGTTTTTCACCTCTATCTAACTAACTTTTAGAATTAGAACTATGATAAGGTCAAATGTCAATTAATATTTTAATTTCAATAACCGCCAGACGTTTTATGCAAAGGTCAGGGACCAAAACTTAAAAAAAAAAGTATTGATCAATAAATGCAATTCCTGCTACTGAACCTAGATGGTACATATACAGGTGTCGTAATATATATTTTTAAATAAGGACGTATTACAAACTTAAATACTATTGGGAAAAAAGGTGCCAAAAAGGCCTTCTTCCATATTATTTTCAAGCTGAGTAATGTCTGATGATATCATATTACTGAATATTGTTTGCAATATAAAATAACTTGCAACTATTTTTTCCATTATTTTTAGTCATTCCTATATAAATATACATATTATTATTATTAGGTAATCTACCGGTTAAGGTAGGTTTTCGGATGGACACAACTATCAAATAAATATTTTGTGACTCCAAGAAAACCTACTCTACATCAGGTATCAGGTTATATATTTTTTTTTAAATATATAACCATGAACATAGTAATCAACCCGAAGGTCGTGTTGATACGTGATGATAGAGTTCACCTAGTACTAAGCCCGACGGCGTGTGAAATCCACACATCAGGGTAGGGGTGCCAGTTCCTTTCCCCTCCCGCCTATGGTTTCCCAGGAAGATCTGGTACCCGAAAAATCACATAACTTGGGTGGAGCTAAAGGTGCCTGGAGAGGCTTCCCCGGGAATTGAACCCGGGCTCTCCGGTCAGTACGAGTGGATTTCGCTTTGCAAGGATTAAGTGAGATGACTTAGGACGCGTGGCCTCTAACGCTGCCGGGCAGGACACACGGGCCTGTTGGGCAAGTTCTGAAGTTACCAAGAATCATCTGATTTCTATGCCATTATTGGTATCAATGATAACTAATTTAAGTGGTTCCCGCCTAAAGCTTGTCTTCCTCAATGGTGTTATTAACGCGACAACATGGCCTTCATATAAATGGTTGGCATATTTTTCACGAAAAACATTTAAATTTTATGAGCAATTATGCATAATGGATGAAAACAGGTAAAAAAAACAGGTATTTCAACATATCAGGGAAAAAAATAAAAACAAATAGGATACAAAAAGTAAATACATGCTTAGGAATGATCAATGCAAAAGAAGAGAAAGCAAAAGAGAGAATGACTAGTTGAAGTATTGACACAATAGATTCCAACGTGGAAGAGAGAGGAAAAAAAAGCAGAGAAAAGAAAAATGGCGACAAGAAGGAAGAATATGGGAGGAAAGCAAGTAAAAATTGAGAAAGTATTGACATTTGCGCGTCGCCTCTAAATCCTAGGTACAAGGGCAATGGCAATGTGTACAGTATTTTTCCATTTCAACATCACAACTATTTCAATTTGAAGATTGATTGACTGCAACCTTCCCCTTATTCCATCGATCATTTCTCTTTCCTTGGTCTGCGTGTTTTTTTCCCTAGGTCTTCCTCGTGGCGCATTTGCTTCCACCAAGTACTTTTATCTACCAAACAAGTAAATCAAGTTTTCCCAATCCATTTTTATCAACATGTACTTTCCCATATCATCCGTGCACCATACGATTTTCTCCTGTTCTAATCTTTAGTAAAATTCTCCATTTCTTATTATATCAGTACATTCAATTTGAAAGCACTTGCTGAGAACAAGTGCGACTTCTGGCTGCAGGTTTTTGGGGCTGCTATTAAACTAAGGTATATTTTTCCATTTGTTTACATTTTTGAACAATAGACTGTTCGTCATGCTGCAATTAAGATTAAAATATTGCTTTCTTATTTTCCATTTTATGTTCCTTGAACAGAGTAGTTCTCTCTATGCAGTAAAAGTCTAATTAACTGGAGCTAATTGCCTTGTTATATTTCTCGAAATCTCATGTTCTGATACTCCCGAGGCAGGAGAAAGGTTCTACCAGTCCTAACTTCTCCCCTCTAAACCCAAAACCTGCCTAGTTCTTCTCGTTTCCACATAATAGGATTTTAGTTAAATGTGTATGTCATATCATACCACTGAAGTATTTGGTACATTGTATTCACTTATGCCTGCAGGTATTCTGTTTTCTCCGCTTTTGCTGTGATATCATCTGAAAAAGGAGCATATAAATTTCCAGGCAGTTCACTTAAATTCGCTTGATATCTACTCCTTTGGCTTCTTTCAATACCTTTTCTAAGTAGTACCCTGTCCATGCATCCTGTATTAACTCTAAGTATTACTCTGTCAATTTTCCATGTACAAGGTCTGTCCAATAAAAACGCGATCTGAGGCCGTAAAACTTAATTTGCAAAATTTAGTTTACATCGATGTTGTCCCCTTCAAAGTACTCTCCATTCGTTGCTTTGCATTTATTCCATCTTCTTTTTCGCTGTTGAAAGATCCCTTGGAAGTCCTCGGCAGTTAGGCTATTTAGTATTCTCGTCGTTTCTTGCTTTCCTGGGTCCACATCTTTCCAGTAATGTCCCCTCACCATATTTTTGCATTTCGGGAATTAGAAAACGTCGTAGGGGTCGAGAAATGGTGAATTAGAAGGATGATCAACGACAGTGATTGATTTTTTTTGCAAGAACCTGGCGAAAAATCAATGCTGAATGTGCGGGTGCATTGTCATGGTGAAGGGTCCATCCATCATGTTCGGTTGAAATAGTGTGCACAGTTGTTTTTCCAAAATTCAGTTCATCAGCTATCATTCGGACAGTTTTTCGATGATCGGTAAGGACAAGGGATCGCACACGATCAACATTGTCGTCAACACAGGTGGTTGAAGGTCACTGTGACGTCTTTTCGGCCATCTTTAAAACGCCTAATGCATTTGAAAACGGATGTTTTCTTCAGAGCATTTTCACCGTAAACAGCTGTCAATATTTCAGTGATTTCTGGATAACTATTACCGCACTTCATCAAAAAACGTGATGTTGATTCGTTCCTCCGTGATTTAGTCAATTTTCATTTTTGACAAGCAGTAAAAACAAGGGCAACAGAAACTAACATAACTGGCACCATACGTACAGCTTGACGATCCGCCAAACACAGACGGCTCATTGGGTCTCAGGCAACTAGCGCCGCTAGCGGGCGGGGCTATAGTCTGCGTCATGGTCGGCAGATTGCACCAGTTCGCACATTTATTGCACAGACCACGTACATCTGGATTCGTCTTAATGAAATATTGCTCCATACTTAACTCATTCATTTTTTTCTTCTATTTTTCTTCCGTCTTTAACTTGTCTTCTTCTGTGATTCTCACAAAGATGGAAAAATATTCTTCTATCGACGTGATTCCGGAAATCTAAAGATCTTTTCCCACCCAACATGACCATCTCCAAGAGCACGTAAAACATATTCGTATAGCATCTCCCTCGTCTGGTAACTTATCGAAGGGAATGCAAGTTATGCATCTTGAGCCATGGTATTTTCAAACCTCTAATTGAACTATTTTTTCCACAAGCCCTTCGAATTATGGAGCAAACAAAACGTGAGTACCAAAGAAAATCTATTTTAAAAGTCGCATGCATTTAGGATTGTCATCAAATGCGGTGATTTTTAACTCCAACAAGCTTCAACTCCTTTGTTCTAACAGGTAAGTGTATATATTATTTTTTTAGAGTTATTTAAATAGTTCCTGATTATTTAGAAGAGCGTTTCACTAACAAAAAGCATACAATATAAATAAAATAAATTACATACTTGTAGTAGTATTTCACGGGATGCCACGAAATATATTCTCTGATTTTTAAGAGAAGGCAACCTTCGCTTATAAGTTAAATAAGCACCAAGAACATTTACATTTAACTCTCTTTAATATTTTTAGTCACTTTGAAAGAGATTTTTCCGTTTGGCATTTACCTCATGAAAATAACATAACCTAAAATCTAGCAGCATGTTTCCCTTGTTCAGGAACAATAAATTTCATGCATGAGGGGCAATTACGTATGCATGCTGCATGAAAAATTTCCGAGAGATGAAGAAAGGTTTTTTTCCGGCAAACAAGCAATAGCGCCATGAATATTCTTGACGAGTGTTATTCAACCAAAAACGATCGAAAAAGAGCGAACTAGCACCCATACTAACTTTGAATACTGTTTGTGCCTCGCTTTCCTCATTTTTTAAATTAAATTTCAATGTACCGTAGACCACTCGATATTCGATTCAAAGAAAAATTATAAACATTGGTCATATCCTGGACAAGTTCGGATTTCTCCAATTGCGATAAATCAAAATATTACAAAATGCTCGCCCCTGGACGTAAATGCAACTAAATCTCTCGGGTTAGCGAAACATTTGTTTGTTGTTGCTCGGAACACGAGGAATGAATGTGAATATCAGACAGCAGGTGAGGAAATGCTCGTAAATTTGCTCACACCCTCTGTTAGCCTCACTGAAGTACCTATTTCACGAAGGAAGCACAATCCCCACATACCCCAAAAATTCAGAGCTACGAATGCGTTAACCACAAGACTCCACGGCCAGTCTTATCTCCCGCCTGACCCGCGGGCCTGCATTTCAAACGGAAGATTAAAAATTGGGACACCTATCTCACATAAATATACATTTTAGAGACTTGTACGGAGGAGGGGAGACGGTTTCAAAGAGGCTGGCTAAGAAAAATGGAGAGTAGGCTGCTAAAGCGGACGTGGTTGGAGAATTCGGTCTGTCCTTGGTAAGACGAAACCCGAGGGAGGAGGAGCGCCAGGGCAGTGAGAGTCCCATCCTGGGATGGCGAAACCCTTTCCCATCCGTCCGCCTTCACGGAAGATTACATCCCCGCGGGGGAACCTCTCTTAGGCTCTCCCCTCTCCTCGAAGTAGTCAGTTGGAGAACGGCCGTGGAGGAAGGAAGGTGAGGAAGAGTGTGCGGGGTCGGTGGAGGGCACCGCTTCGACGAGGCGGCGGCCATCCTGCAATAAGGTAGGTCATTCACGTGCGTGATGGGCCAAAGACACGAAGGGTTAAGGACGGAAAATCTCGAGGAAAAAAGAACCCTGGAAACCCTTCAGCGGCGAAAGGGAACACCGCATCATGGGGGAAGGAGGGGTGGGGGAAAAAGCAAAGAGGTCATGGGAAAAAGGGTCTCTCGACATCGGAATACTGGTGGGAGCGAAGAAAAAAGGAAACCGAAAGTACAAAAGGGGCCATTTTTCATTCCGAAACCCCTCATTGTCGTATCCCTTGGAGTGGAAAAGGTTCGAGCGTTTTCTGATTGTTCGGGACTAAAGTCCTTTTGGTTCCACCATCCCTTCTCCCCTCATCACCTCCTAATCCCCTCCAGAAACCGCTATCGGCTGCCATTGCGGTGTACCCTCCAGTTTCTTAGGCGGCACTACAAGGAAAATTCCCGCGTTAAGAGTTACCTCGGCACGGAATCGCTAACTCCGTAAATTTCTCCGAAAATACGGTGTCTGCGCATGCGCACTAGGACAATGCCTGTCGGCGTGTCCCTCTCGTATTGCTCCTTTCCCCCCGCGAACACAAGTGCGCGGAGGTGAGTGCCAGATAAGAATTCGTTTCGTCCAGGCCTATTTTTATGCCTTGGTGCTTTATTCAAGCATATCTTTTCATTCATTAGTCTGGTGAAGTCTCTCTCACATTTCTAAAAGACTTGTACATGACAAGTATATGTTACTCCTAAGTATGTTACCACTTGTATCATAAACGTTTATTTTTCAGTGCTCAGTTCTAAAAATACAAGTAAATATGACCGTAGTCTTCGTTGCACCCTAAATACGGGTCGCATCCTAATCGTATATACTTTTACTACTCCAAAATATACAGCATGACAATGCGCATAATTACTCCGGGAAATACGGAAATGAAGTTAATAAACTTCATAATGTAAAAACTCAAGTCACATTACTATAAATGCATGTGAACGAATCTCACAAGAGCAAACCGGAATGCCAATTTACAAAGTCGGCAGTATATATATGCAATTCATAATTCCCTGCGCAAAAAGAACACAACAGTACTTTCACAATGATCTTACGACCCTTATATGTTGTAATGCGAGAGAAAAAGGTTAATTAGGCTGCAGTGTATGGACGAAGGAAAGTGTGGATATATTTAAATAACGAATAACAAACAAACAGCGTTAATTGTTCTTAAAACACAAATTGTATAGTTTTTCTGAATTATCATAAAAAATACGCGACCGTTAAGATAAGATTTCGTGTTCACTCAAAATCGGAATCCAATAAAAGTTGAGAACCGAAGACACCCATTAGACGAGCGAACATATAGCCTTCAAAGTATGGCTGTTAAAGAGATCTAGGGTTGTGTTTCTTCCTTTCACTATTGGAAAAATATTGCATCGTCTGACGAAGCCGAACGGAAAGGAACGTTCCGTAAATACTAGTAACTGGAGTAGGGTAGAGAAAAGAGGTCAGGGTAGAGAACATAGGTGTTACGTAATACGAAATGGTGCGAGAGGAGGTCAGGGAGTTAGGGGAAGTTGAGAATGACCGCGAGAGAAGAGGCAGCCAAGGGCCATTACAGAGGATTGCCAAAACCTTAGGGGTCCCGTCGGAAAATGCCTGATTTACGACAGACCTTGTTCGATCATGGCGGTCGGCCGCAACATGTGGAAAGAGAAGCAAGGAATAAAAATTGATCGGTAAGGAGTGAATATATTTAGTATGTAAATGTATGGACATTCATACACTGTGCGTACACACACACACAAATATACATCTGTTTGGGAAAATATATTTTTATTATATAAATATATATATAAAATGGGCCGGCACCATATATATATATATATATATAAATATATATTTTTTCATACATACATGTACTCGCACATATGCATCAACACACACATACAGATACACATATAAGTGACCGTAGGGCCCGGGTTCGATCCCCGGGCAAGCCTCTCTAGGCACCTGCAACTCCACCCAAGCTATGTGATTTATAGTGTACCAGATATTCCTGGGAAACCAGAACAGGGAAAGGAACTGGCCTCCCTACCCTGATGTGTGAATTTCACATGCTGTCGGGCATAGTATTGGGTGAACTCTACCATCACCTACCAAACCGCCCTTCTGGTTGATTACTGTGTTTACGGTATTTATACGTATGAGTAGGTGGATGAGTGTATTTGAGTTTGGGAGTATATGCTCATACAGTAGTATGAACTCATTGCGTACACATCTGTGCATAAAACGCGAGTGTACATTGCTATGCGCATATTTGTTCTAAACACGGTGGAATTAATTAATACGAGAAAGGATGGATGGTAAGAAGTGTGGAGGGAGGCTTGTACTATATAAATACAGGCTTCGCCTGTTTCGTCACTTCTGCCGAGTGGGATGGGAATACCGAATTATGGGAGGGGAAAATCAAAAGACAAATGAGTGGTGACGGGTGGATGGACGCGGAGGACCCCTGGAAAGTAACGACGGAGAAGAATGAAATGTTTCTTTTGTTTTTATTGACTCGAAAAACGACACCCTGTGTCATGGTCATCTTTTCAAAATGTCATCATGTTATGTAACATGAAGTGAAGGCAGTTATTTCATGTATCGTCAGCTCTTTATCTAAATACCAAAGTTAGGCGAAGGAAATTGGAAGTACATTCTTATACATTTTGTATGGATGCCGATTCTACATAAGTGAAAATCAATGTAAAGCTTGTTTACGAGTAATTTATCCAGCGATGGACTTCGAAGTTAGAAACTATTCAGTAAAATATTTTCATAGTTATATTTTTCTTTAAATGATATTCGCGAATGTTATTTAAACTTAACGTGGAACGGGAAACGAATTATTTGTGTACGGGTAGGTCTTTCAATACTCACATAAAAACATCTTAAATGATTAAAATTCTTTGCATTATAAATGTTTAAATTTCGATCTGTCACCTAATTGTGTTCCCTGAGCATAGATTAATCTTTTAAATGAACAGACTATAGTTAGCTGGTTTCAGGAAATTTTGAAAAGCTAAATTCATAGAAATAATAAATACAGCAACTATTAACGATATTTTCTAACTCTAGGTTGTTTTGGGTTCGACACGATTCAACTACTATTGATACTATAACCGCCCTTTTCGTATAGTAAAACATTGAGAAATTGTTTTCCTCTAAATTATAACTGAATTTTAGTGCAGACATATTAGAAAAAGTAGGTTAATTCGCTACCAAACGATCGCAAGAGGGAATTATTCAGTATCATCACTGCCATACGGTTTTATGCCGTGGGACTGTATCGTATGGGGTACCACACGATGGGTGGAATGTATAGGACGGCCATCCGTCACAGAGTATCGAGTAAGAAAAAAGAAAAGCTTTTATCATCTATTGGACATCACTGATATACGGGCACCATTAATGGATCCTGATGAACGGCACTGGCATTAATTGACATATTTTGACAGAGTAACAGCACATACTGGAAAGAGTGAAGGCTCATCAATACCATGTCGTTTTAAAAGAATCATTACGGTTTGAATATGAAGTTTGTCTTAAAAATTTGCTACTAAATTGCATAACCTTTAGAAATTTTGATAGAGACATAAAACGAAGAAGGATATTCTGAATTTTATCTTAACAGAGAGAAGTCAAAAGTTAAAAGTAACATTGAAATGTGAAACAGAAAACGGCGAATAAATAGTGCATTTTAAATGAATATTTGGTAATTTAGCTTAATAATCCAGGCTTAAATATACTAAATGAAGAGCATAATTATTTTACATGCTTTGGAAGACCGGTTAAATAATATCTGCAAAAGTAAACATTCCGCACATAAAATTCCGAATAATAATTACGAATAATGAAAAAATGATCGAACACCAGTTTTTTAAATACATTGGATCGTCGATTTTGCGGACCTAATTTAAAATGCCGATTTCATTAATATTTAAGTAATACCACCATTAGTTTCCCCGTAAATATATTTATTTTAACTTTCTACCTCTAATCAGTTTCGTTATCATCATTAATCAAACAAACTCAAGGACCTTCCGGAAAAATAATTAATTTCACATCACCACGGAAATTGAACATGAATGGTTTATTTACATGAAATTCATTTGAATTGGATGCCTTGGATTTGAATATATTTTTTCCTCGATTCGCATAAGAATGCTTTTATGTCAGTTCTCTCAACCCGCTCCGCATTAATTTGATGACTGCCGTTCGATTATTTTGCAAGCGCCCAATTAGTGAAAAATAAATTACCTCGTCAATGTTTTTCTTCGCCGCAGATTTTTGGATTCTTCCTTCGATTCTCAGCGAATAGATCTCCGTTCGTAGGCATATATAATGGCTTTAGGGATAATGGGAACGAACTATATCTGAAGGAGTAAAGAATTTCGCATTAGCGCCCACTTCAATCCCGCGACCATGAATGCATCCTTGAGACATGAAGATGAGATGGGCTGGTGGGGAGGTGACTGTGAGGGAGGCAAGAGGGCCATATAAAAAAAAACATATTTTACGCGATTTTTCTAGCGGGTCCTAGCGAAATAATGAGGAAAGAGGATGACTGCCGTAGTCTCATCAACGGTAAACGCTCGCTCTATTTCGAGATCCAGTCTGCACATTCATGGCTTCCCTTCTACCTCCCCTTTCAATAGATTTCTCTTTAAAAGCACAGCTTCCCTTCATCTTATCCCATGCGAAGAGTGCCCTCATTTCCTTCTTCCGAAGCCTCTTTTTCCATGCGAACCGACGGGAGTCTAATATCCATTGATGTAACTAAACGCCCTCACCTCTCACGTCCTGAAAATTATATTGCCCCAACGAATTAGACAATTATAGCACGAGTTGGCTGACCCGGAGGATTAGAACCCAATGGACACCCTTAAACCAAATCTATGGTAGACATAAATGAGGCGTCTATAAATGAAATATTTCTGGGTATCTGTAAGCTCATCCAAATATAATTTTAATTGATTTAAAATTTATATTGATAGCCAATTTCTCACTCAGTATATATTCTCGTTTATTTTTGTTTGCCAAAAATAATTATTGAGCATATTTCATCTTACTTTCAAAAGAAAGCATCACACAAATAATAAAAAATCGCTCGCGTAGACTGAAGGATGTTTCTTTCACCAACTTTTTTCTGTTCATATTTTGGAAGGCGCTGGATCCTAATTTGAATCAAAATTATTGACAGTGTGTGATAATGCGATATTTCTATCATATTAATAAGAAGTATATCCATTAAAGTACATTTTGGTTGGCTCCTACCAATTACTGCGCAATATCGCAACCTCTACAGCTCATTTGCATGCACTTCACACCTTCCTTCCATCGATTTCCCTCCGCAGACTTTCTTCCACCCTGTGTGTCGCAAAAATTGCTTATTATTTTCTTCCCTTATCCGTGCTTACCAAAAGGTCATCCTACCATTGCATCCTTCTGCACCCCAGTTACACTTTTACATTCTACTTCAGATTCCATCCAGTATCTTCTTTCCAACCAGCAATACCTATTACCGCTCGGTTTTTCTCTTAGTTTAACTTATTTTTTTCGATATCCTGTATATCAACACACGGATTATCCTCGGCGTTACTTACTATGGATGAGATAATTAGCCATCACTGACTTTGATTAATGTTTTCTTACACGTTAGACGAAGAATTAGAAAATGCAACCGGAACGAGAATAGAAATAGAAACTTTTAATTCTCTGGATCTGTGCTCAGAATGAATAAGCTATGAAAACTTAATTAATCCAACGAGAATTTCACTATCACCACACTAAAACTAACAACGTATACGTGGACACATTAATTTATTTTGATTGTAAAACGAATATTGCAGTAACAGAAAATATAGTTTAAAACCAAACGGTGTAAGTACTGAGCAGAAGGAATTGCTTATTCAAATTAAACAAAGCTAATCCCTGCTGAATATAACTAAATCAAATCAATGACACGTAGTTTTTATGGCAATTGATATGAATGCCATTCATATTTTGGATAACTTAATTAATAAGTTCCATTCTAGTTATAACTGTTTCCTTCCAGTGAGTCGACGATTAGCTTAAATACAATAACATAACATTGGTAGGCATCTTAGCTACAAAATCCACGTCTGATATACATCAGTTCTAAAACTTTGTCAATATTTTAAAGCTCTTTTCTAGACTGCAAAGTGATCGCGCCTTGATATTTCTTGAAATGGAAATCAAAGATCAGTTTAATATTTCAGAAATAACTATAAATATAATTAGCTAAAATATAAATTGTATATATATATATATATATATTTATTTATTTATTTATATATATGGATATATAATACCTATAAATCATTCAATTGATCTTTTATATCACAGATTAACTGAGGACGTTAACACCCTCGTCTAACTTTATAAGATAAAAATGGCAATTAATGAACTGTAACTAATAGGTTATTTCAGGAACTTCTAAATACGATTATGACCGCAAAGCACACCTTCTCCTCCCAATATTATCAATGTAACCCGTGGTCTTTATAAACATATCCATCCGGTAAGCCCGCTAAAATCGTGCTTCAGTCCACAATATAAGATTTACAGAAAAAACTTAACCTTAAATACTCCATTAATTTAGTATGCAAGATTTCCTGTGGCCAGATCATCGCTATCAAGACGTGGGACGGGTAGAACGTGAGTGGCTGATGAATCTAGAGACCGCGGGTTCGAAACCCATCAGGAGCCTTTGATATATTTGTTTCTGGAAAAGGGTCGATACACATTCGATTATGCCAGCAATGCTAACCGATGCACATTCGCCCTGAAAACTGAAATGCCTGTAATCCCAACAGAGTAAAAGTAAAAAAAAACTTGGCAAAAACGAGAAGGAAAAAAAACAAAACTGCGTACATCCGTGCTCGGGTCCCGTAGAGGGAGCCGAGCAGAACAATGGCCGGCTTGAGTTTGAGGAGAGCGTAAAAGCTGCGACGGTGTTCGTGTGAGTGAGTGCGTGAGTTTGTGCGTACACGAGGCAGGGTGGATCGTGGGTGGGAAAGCGGGAAGGAGGGGTTGAGGGGGGGGCGAGTAGGCGACGGAGCATTTTGGTAGTAAAGAGAGAGAGAGAGGGCGAATGAACGGGCCAAAGGCTGGGACGGTGGGCTCGGGGGGTTACGTTTGTGAGGGGAGGGAAGACGATAGAGGATATACGCACGGAGTGAAGGGGACGGTGGAGATGCTCAGGAAGTGGAAGGGGAATGAGGGGTGGCTTGGCGGCGAGAGGGGAGAGTTGGAATGAGGTACCCTGAGAGAGGAGGGTGGGGAAGAGAAAGTAGTACGCACGGGTTACGCACGCTATCACGCTGAGTGCGTGGGTGTGTGTCTGCATGTGCGTGTGTGTATGTGTCGAGGGAGGGAGGAGAAGAGCGGGGAGACGGACGGGGAGACGCGGGCTTTTATTTCACCGGGGGAGGAGAGAAGGACGATGGGAGGAGCCGGAGGACGTCCTCCCATTTCCTCCGGTCCCTCTCCATCTCTCCCCTCCACAGGAGAACGATGAGATGGTGAGAAGGAGAGTGGAGGGCGGAGTGGGAGGAGAGGGAGCCTGCACTGAAGGGTGGGGTGGAGGGTGCAGGAGGAGCGTAGAGTGAGCGAAACGGGACGAGAGGAACAGGGCGAGGTTTTGAAGTTGGCGAGAGAGAGACACACACACGGAGTCACCGTCGGGGGAAAGCCATGTCCCCTTTGGGGGGCGCAAGGAGGGAGGCCGGCGGGCGAAGTGATTGAGGGTGTGTGTGGGAAGCGGGGAGGGAGGGAGGGCGCGGGTGGGGGATGTGGGTGCCCCGCGAGAGCGCGGAGTGTTGGAAGTGAGCGCGAGAGGGCTCAGGGGAGGGGGAGGTGCAGGTGAAATCGGGGGGTGGGGTGCGCGGGGAGGCATCAAGGCGGGTTGGTGTGGGAGCACAGACGGCGTGCAGGGGGTGGTAAAGAGACAGAGTGTGAGCCAGGTGGGTGGCTGGTGTGTGCAGTGGTGGGGAGGGTGATGCTCACGGTGTAGAAGAAGGATGAGGAGAGAAGACTGAATGATAGGGGAAGGGTTAGGGGTGGGAGGAGAGATGTGGGCAGGAGGAGAATGAGAGTTGTTACCCCTCCCGATGACGGGGAAAGGAAGGGGAAGGGGGAGGCGCGCGGGACGCCGTCATTACTCGAGGGCGTTTCCCCGTTTTACACGAATGGTGGAAAAGCGTCCGCCATTGCTCGATGTAATTCGAGCGCAATAAATAAAAGATATGGGGAGGGACCAGGAATAAAAAAAGAGAAAGGGGAATGATTTCCCTTTTTTATGCATTTTTTTACAAAAAAGCGGGGAGCCGAAGGAGCGGCGGGGATATGGGTGGAGGAACGCGGAAGAGCGGTGGTGGGGAGGCAAGGGTTAAAATGAAAAGAAATAAACAATTTTGAGGAAAAAACAAAACATATATAAAAACGAGTATATATATATATATACACAGTCGTGCACATATATATGAAACAGTTGAGGGGGGAGGGAAGAGGAAAGAAAGCGGAAAAAAATTCGAGGAGAAGATTCGTCGTATATGTTTGTACGGAGAGAGAGAGAGAGTGGGAGAAGGGATGAGGAGAGTAGGAGGGTGGTGGGCGCATGCACTCGCAACACGTGTACCACTGGGAAGAGATAAAGAGAGATGGATGTGGGGGCGAAGGACGGGGAGGCAACTGGGAGAGGAGGAGGGATGGGCGGCCGGCCAGCCGGCGATACGGAAAGGACCGAGCGCACTGCCCCCGAAACTCTCCCCGTGTGTGCATCGGGAATGAAGGGGAGCTGGGACGGGGGATGGAGAGGGCGAGAGACGGGGGACGAGGAATCGCTTTCTCTCATTCCCGCTCTCGCCGCAGGGTAGCGCGACTTGGCGGGTGCGGGACCGGCGGCGTGAATGGGACAGATCGGGGCGGGGCGAGACCGGTAAAGGGGTGCGTGCACCGGGGGAAGAGACGACAAAAGGTGGGAGAGGGAGGGGGGATCCCCCGGGCGGGGGGACATCAAGGAAAGAGAAGGGGACCAGAGTGGGCGATGTGGTGGAGGGGGTTCAAACCAGAATGGAGAACACGCTGGAGAGAGAGAGGGGAACACAGAGATGGAGTCGGAAGGGTTAAAAATGGGGACAAGGGCGTGGTCTCCGGGGTTCGACTGAGAGGGGGAACCTCGTGAGGGAGAGAGAGGGGGTTGGAACGGAAAGGGTGGAGCCAAGGGAGCGTGGCTCGACAGAGTCCCTCCCACTCCGGCGGCGGGCAAGAGAGCCGGTTGGCTCCCCGGAACCACCTCGCGGCTCCGGCGGCGGCACGGCGGGGTGAACAGGGGCGACCGCGGGTGGCAGACACGCTTTGCTTTGTACATTTTTTTCCACCCTGTACAAGCCCCTCCCAACGCTTTCACGTTCAGAAATCGCCGCCTCCTCCAGGGTTCCCTCCCACCGCGGATTCCCTCACGGCCTGCACCCCGTTCTCCACGCCCAGAAATATTTCCCCCCACCATCATCCACCCCTCACGCGAAAAAGGGGACGGACATTCAGGTGTTTATTATTTTCCTTTTTCGTCTGTGTATAACCCTTTTTTTACACACAATACGACCCCGCTCCCCTCCAAAACCCTTCCACGTTCCCCGTGATCCCCTCCCAACCTCATCGTCCCTTGTATCTGGGTACATATGGGATGGGCTTGGGCGGGGTTTGAACCGAGCGGAGAGGAAATGGTAGGCGGCCCGTTCGGACTTTGTAGGCGGGCTTTCTCTTGAAAAATATATATATTGAAGTACGTATATTTTTATACACACGCACCCACACGCATACATATTTTTATACATACATTCCTATATGCAGATGTAGATAGGGCGGTGGGGGTCGGAGAAAGGGGATAGGGGTGTCGGGGGAGGGACGAGCCAGCGACCGCGGCGCTGGCGAGTGAGAGATGGGAGAGATCGGGGATAGTGCGGAAGCATCGCGGAGGGCGGACCAACACACCTCCGTGGTCTTTTTCCGGGGGAGCAGGAAATGATTCGCCGGAGAGGGAGGCGTCGACGGCGGCCAAGGTGGCGGGTCAGCACGCGGCGACTGGGAAGAGGTATTCGCGGCGCGAAAAAGGATGCTTAAGTGGAATAGGGGGTGCGGGAAAATATTAGGAGACTGAGTGGACGGGAAGTAGAATGAGGAAATGGTGAAACCTTGATAAAACTGAGATGAACAACAGAATACAACAAGATGCCAACACACAAAGATGCCATGCAAATAATCCATGAATGGGATGAGACTGAAAATATTTGTAAGTGACCACTTCTCAACATCCCCTTTCTAATGTAGAAACAACACTTTAACGATGGTTAATATTTACAAAGCGTGGAAAAGCAATTACTTATTGCGTACCTAAGTAAGAGATTTCCATAATTTTTATAGTTCTATGTACCTTCGAATAACTAGGCTTAATGTATTGTTGTAACTTGAATAAATATTCAAAATAATTGATATCCTAAAACACAATGAAAAAAGAAAACTTGCTCTCTTTTTGGTATAAACAACCTGTCAACTTGGTTTTTCCATTGGCGCATTAATTACATTACAGTATTCTAATAACTTAAGTATCTTCGAATAAACACAATTATGACACTCTTAGATGACATTTACGTTGAGTTGTCAAGTAAGATACACGTATGTATGACACAGTACCGCATGATTGTAAAATCCGAAATGCGAGAAATGTAGTAACCTTCACTTCAATCAACACAAAAAAGGGATGTAAGTGAGAATCACGGAGAGAAAGAATGAGAAATTATGAGAAGGGGACGAAGATGGGCAAGAGAAATTTAATAGAACATTGGGATGATGGAGGGAGGACGGGAAGAGAGGAGGGGCGAAAGAGGAGAGAAAAAGGGTAGGCGGCGAGAGGGAGGGAAGAGAGGGGAGTGAAGGAGGGGGGGTAGAGTGAGGTCGGGTGTGGGCGGGGGAGGGGGAGTGTAAATTAAAACAGTCCACACTCCCACTCATTCCACGAGGCACCTCGCGGAACACACAAAAAAATGGGTTGTTGATGGAAGTCGGATGGCTTGGAGGCGGGAGGAGGAGGAGCAGCCGTGTTAATGGACATCGTTTTTATTTCCTTGCTCCGTTAATAATTGCCTGCGCGCATTCTAACGTGCATCCCCGCATTCGAATCTACCCAAACATACATACACGCGCCAGATCCCTCCCTCACCCTCGAGTCCTTCCCTCCAATTCTCTCCGTCTCTCTCTCTCTCTCAGTCTCTCCTCTCTCCCTCCCTTTCTCTCGCTCTCTCAGTCACTTTCCCCCGGACACGTTTTCACCTTGCCTCCCTGAAAAAAATAGCGTTGACCACGTAGGATTGGTTCTGCTAAGGCCGAATTACGGGGGTATCCAACCTTCATGAAAGCGGGGCGTTTTTTTGAGTATTAGACATGGGCGGGACTGTTGAGGGGGCAACCTCGTTGAGATGCCCCCTCATTCACAACAGCCGATCGTCGAGGGGGTTTTGCGAAAATAATACGCTCACGATTTTCTTCTGCCCCGAGGAATATTGAGGTTAACGACGAAGAGGAATGTCCTCAGTGGGAATGAGAGGAGGTAGTGGTGTTCGACATTTTTAGCGGCCAAAGGTGGTGAGGAAAAATTCAGTGGACGCCGCAAGTGTAATGCACAACATTCAGGGATTTGCAATCAGACCTGCTCCGCATAAAACTTTTCTCTAGATCATGGAATTCTCCGAGTTTTTATTTTTTTTAATAATGATGACGGCTGAGAATAGATATGAAAAAAATAATTGGTCACGAGGATATACAACAAATCACATGACGTTTTAGGGTGACGGTTGCACACGTGCTTTTTATCGCAGCTTGGCTTGGCAAAATTGGTTCATGCGGAATATTTATATTTTTAGAAATATATTCACTCATAGGAAAAACACCCTGTTCACAACCACTTGAAAGTTTCGGGAGTGTAAGCAGAAAAAGTTAATCGTTATTGGAAATAGCGCTAAGTCTTTCAGGAGAAGAATCCACCTAACAAATATATGAGTCAGTGGGTGATGCTGGATTGGAAAACTTATTTGTATAAAAAAGTAAGTATTAAGTATAAGAAAAATATTACCTTATACAAATTTTATTTTCCTAACTTTTTATCAACTGCTACGTATTTAACTAAAATTTTAAGTATCCCCCATAATGCAGTAGCCCAAGAGAAGGTGAACTTAAGCGAATTAATAACAGAGGAACAGATTAGTGAATATGTCATCGTTGATCCATCACATTTTTAAAGCTTAAAAGTTCAGAAAAACGAATTGACATACACTTTTTCTGGTTTTCTTTTTAATACTTATCACTTTTTCTTTATTTTAATGATTTCTATCGTAACTATAACAGGAACCCCAAAAGTAATACACAGAATAAGCCTATGAAAACTCCAACATGAAGTAATTATTCAGCGATTTTAGCGATTATGAATGTTGAGAAACAAATATTCATTAACATATATCTTATACTTAGCCTTAAAGAAGTAGAAAGGATATCATAATATGCACTCAAAAAATTATATGAGGCTAACTACTATTCATATAATGAAAATGACTGCATCTAAAATCATGTAAAGACATTTTTCAGATTCCCACAATTTTCACTGTTTTACTGATAATCATTCCAAATATATTTTGAGTCTCCGAAAATAATATCTTTGAGGTGGATCCTTGTAGCTCAGCGCGCCAAGAAAACATTATTGTTTAATCATCTTTCTTTATAGAGATCCATATAGAAAGCATTATTGCCATATTTAAGAAAAAATGGTTCCAACATATTCACACACATTCATTTCCTCTTCTGTAACATTATTTTATTTTGGAAAATACTGCGTTTAAGACATAAATTTCTTCGGTTTCTGGAATTAACAAAATTCCCCTCGTGCTCTGGAGTTGATAACCAAATTTTACTGTATACCTGGCTCCCAAGTCGACGAACGTATAAGTATAAACAACTTGGATTATGTACGAAATTCAGAAAAATATTCACATCGAGTGCTTCATCCTATTCATCAGAGACCTAGCATGGGAAAATAGGAACAGAAAAAAAGGAAACCATCCAAATTCGCCACGGGAGGTGAATGCTGGAAATGAAACATATACCGATGGAGTAGATGAGCATGTAAATGGAAGAGGAGAAAAAAGGCCAATTAGTGTCATGCGGAAAAGTAGAAACAAATACACTGACTGCACTCTGAGATTTCCTATATTTGTCAGGAACCTAGTATAAGGCAAAAATGGACAATAAACGAGAAACATCAAAAGTCGCAGACTAAATAAAGGATGACAGATGAGCTCTCAGGGCATTCGAGAATTAGTATTAGGTTTGAATAGCGGGTATTAATCAACTTAATATTGCATTGAAAAAAAATTAATTGAAAGAATGCATAATGCATGTACGTCCACCAGGAAAAAGAGAACAAGGAATTTAAATAACAACAAAATGTAATCACTTCGGTCATTCATCTTCTGCCACGTTTACCTATGTGATGGGAGTGGTTTCATTCAGGATGGTCCACGGCCAGTGGATGTAGGAAAGAGAGTTACAACGCTCAGACGGGAACAGCGACATCATTATTCTCACTTTACATTTCTACTTGGTTTTAATTTCCTCAATGATAATAAATAATTTCCTTAATGAATGTTTTCTGACTGAGTGGTCATCAAATTACAGGAGTGCCATTCAAGGGATGCATGGAGGATTGAAAGGTTCGTTTCCCGATTATATGGTACAAAATATGACGCTGCATTATTTAATTTCTCTTTAAGTTATGTCTTGACAGAGACAAAATCTGTTTCAATTTTGTGCAGAGGAAATTCGAAAAAACTGCCTGATATTCGAGGAAGATACCAAGCGGAAAAGATGAGAGAACTCTCGGGAGAGAGCAAGAAGAAAACTTGATGAATGAGAAGAAAGAAATTGGGTCGGTAGCGTACCCGCTGGTGGCCACAGTAATCGTATGTTTCAGGCACACTTAGGGGTGTGTAAAACGTGAGAAACTTTCATCAATTACGCCTAGAAAAAGCTGTCTTAAAAGGGAGAGTCAGACTTGTTGATCTGCCATTAGAGTTACCCACCAAAGGACACTGTGTTTGAAGTTCTAGTGAAGAAAAGTGAACCATAAGGAAACTAAAATTTATATGTAGGAAAGAGAAGATATATTACTATGGAGAAACATTGTGAAAATGAATGTATTCACAAAATTACACCTGATTTCCCTTCAGCTTCATAAAGATAAAATGAAAGATTTGTTGTGACCAAATAAAATGTGTTCTATTCGAATGCTAAAATTGGTGTCTCTCGTGAAAGAGGATTTGAAGGAAAAGTGTAATTGAAAAGTGCCTAAGCCATATGGAGAGAAATTTATGGTTCATTGAAGAATGTACGAGATTTAGTATCAGATGCATGTATGCTTGTGAATTGAGACGGGGAGAAGGCAATTCATCAGCATACAAAGTTCAGGAAACCTCTATGAGATAAAAAAATCCTCACACAATAAAAGAAAAAATCAAAGAATCTAAGCAACCCCGGGCGATTGCGTGCCCGGCATGGATTACATGCTTTTGAGAAGGATCGAGGGCGCATGAGTGTACTTCAGGCATCTAGAGACTGGTTATGATTACAAATTAAAAACTGGCTAATGAAAACCCCAAGATTAATTAAAGAGACTCAACTTCCTTCGTTGTAACATATATGCCTTCTTCACGCTCAGAAAATGTCGCGACTCCAAATAAAGCAATCTAAAAAACAGACCAATGCTGATAAATCCAAATTATCTCCCGCTACGTCATCTTGCATCCAAACTCGATCAAAAATTAAACAACAAACGGATCGTGCCTTACTAGCAACTCCTGTCGAACTTCCCCGCTTTGGCATGCAAGAGAGAGATAATGCAGATGCGGATGCTACCAGAGTAGATTTGCAATTGGGAGGTTCGTGAAAGGGGCGGGGGCGTGAAAGGAAATGGCACGTCAAGGCTAGGGATGCTGGGCGTGCACCAAGCGGTGAGACGGAGGGAAGAGTTCCCAAGGACGAAGGAAAGGACCCGGAACTGCGAAAAGTTCCGAGTCTGGTGGAGATGGGGGTTAGGGGGAGAGGAGGGGTTAAGATGAGCCGCGGAAAGTGAGAGGGGGAGAAGAGGCGACGGGCGAAGAAAGGATCGAGACGGTGGGGAGAGAGTTGCTTCCGCCACGTCTTTTCCCGAAAGGGTCACGCCCCTCTCCCTCGCTCTCGCCCCCACCCCGACGCCTGTTCCCCCTCCGATGGGGGCAGGACATCGCACCGGCGAAGGAGCAGGAGAGACGACTCGGGCGAGGAGGTTCGCGGAGAGCGACGGCGGGGTGACTCGTATCTCGAGGAGAGCTCTCTCTCTCTCTCCCTCCCCCCCTTTCATCTCGTCTCCCCACCTCCCTCCCAGCTCTTTCCGCCCACCCCCTCCTCCGCCACACTAACCCTCACTCTCACTCTCCCTCACGACACGACGGCGACCACCAAGATCGGTATCAGCGCGAGTGTTAACGGGACCCCTTGTTGTTACCCCTTGCTCCCCACGCGCATTTACCCAGAGGTGCTCACGAGAGCGCCCACCGGGGAGGAGCTGGCTTGAACTTTAACTTTCCGCGATGGCCAGTCCCCCGCTTATGGTGCTCCTCATGCTTGTTACAATTTCGTATTGTATTTGGTGCTGTCCATTTCTTGCTTTCACGGGTGGATGATATCTTAATACTTCTCCTTCGCGCGCTCGTGTTAGCTCTTTCAGGAGAAAATGCCGTTTGAGTACAAGTATTTAAGACGAAACTCTGTTCAGCGTTAAACTGGACGCCATGGGAATAAGTTCGATATCCTATGACGGAAAGTGAGTTTAACCTCAGATAGGCAAAGGAAGAAGGAAAATATTTACCATCTAGCCTATGCATCGCAAATGAAGGGGATGAAGTATCTAAGTAGGACGGAATGGCTCCAGTCGTCAGTGCCTAGCCTGGAATTCAATTCCGACGGTGTTATTTCAGGTCCCTTGGGTGCTGCCTGCAAATTCAATGAACACTCCGTTAGATACTATGGATCCTGGTGACCTCGGTTAAAGGCAGGCTGAGGGATACGCTTCTATTCCCTCTTTACCTGATGCTTTACCAGGTTAATTTTATTTTTTCTGAGAAATTTCTACTAGAAAATTAAATACAGCATATGAACCAACAACCAATGAATTTATTCTTCCGTGTAATTTATTCTTCAGTGGCTCGCAGTCTATAGTCACACTCTATACAATTGCTAAATCATATAAATATTTCGAGATATATGTAGAGGTAGATAAATCTTTTAATTAAATTTCAACAAAAAAATGTTTCTCCTTATTACGACACAGATAATAACCTGGATGTGACAAGACTCGTACAAAATTCAAAATATAAAATACACAATTAGAAGCTGCTTATACAAGTACTCGCATGTTATAACATTTAATTAGAAGAACACTCCTCAGCTCAAGAGCGAAATATTTTATTACGTGTTCTATCTATGTGGTCCTGTGGCAATGCGGTCTCGTATGTTCTAAAACCGACTCATTCTCTAGTTCAATACACATTTTCTGATGAGTAGGCACGGGATTTCTTCAACACTTAAGCAAATTTGCCAAATTATACTAGCACCAATTATATAAATAAAGACAAATTACTCCAGTTGGACTAGGGGTCGGAGGTCCCGCGCTTGATTCCTGGTGATACCTCTGGGCACCCTCAGCTTCATCAAACACTGTGCGATATTTTGGGTACCAGATCAGTATGGGAAACCACAGCCGTCAGAGGGAAAGGAACGCTACTACCTTGGTGTGTGAATGTCACACGCTGTTAAGTTTATTAGTTTCTATCAGGTTAAATCTAAACCTTACGGGTTGATAACTGTTGACGGCCCAATTATAAAACTAAATTTTTCATAACTCTTTTTGTCGGAAATCTGTTTTCAATTGCTGTAATCAAATGTTGCAACGTACTGTTTTTCTGAACGCGATCATAATGTCTCACCTTCACTTTCATAGCTGAATGTTCACTTTTACAGATATGCCGAAGGTTGGACTGGTGCATTATTATTTTTTTAGGCGCATTGCAAATTCTGTAAGGGTAGATTTCAGGTTCAGTATTTAATAATGCAAATGTCAGATTCTGGTTATAATTCCGTAAAACATATTTTTTAAGCTTACTTGAAATTGAGATAAATAAAAATCTTGTAAAAATGTTCCAATTAGATTTATTTCCTATTATTATTTTCACAATCATGGACTTAAATAAAACTGAATAATTTCATTCCTGCAAATGAGAGGAAATGACCGATGGCTAAAGAGAATAGAATGCGTGATACCTAACAAAAGCAACCCTACTCACTCATCTGGACTTATCTACACATTATCTTGATAGATATAGCTTAAGAGATACAATTTTTAAGTTCCCCATACATTTTTACAAATTCCCAAGCTTTGGGTAGAAGGTGGTAAAACAGAGACGAGTGCATGGCTGAACAAAGAGAGAATTCAAAAGGGTGAAACATTTCAATAGAAAGCCTTATTTACTACTTGTAATTAAAGCATTCGAATTTAAGATAACGAGCGTAATATTACTAGACAGTTAACTTTTTACCTCGATTGTTTTAAACAAGATAAAATTGAAATGAGTTGAGATATTCGTGCGCTATACAGCAGGTTAAATCACTATCGGAACTAAGAAGGGAAGATCTGTACTAACAGTTACAGAGATAAATCGGGTAAGATATTAGTTGGCCAAAGAAGATCCAAGAGAGATAGAAAGAATATAGAAGAACTGTATTGTAAAAAACTTAGGCCAACAAGGTTAGACATCTCAGGAAGACTATATGGACTGATTCGTAGTATCTATGAGAAGGAATCTGGCCGGAAGACTTTGTGAGATCAGTGTTAGTTCTTATTCCGAAAAAGGTAAAGACTACAGAACAGTAAGTTTGATATCCCACGCAGCTAAAATAGTACTCAAGATCATCAAAAAAGGATAGAGAGTAAGGCAAATGATTACTTAGGGGATGATATGTTTGGGTTTAGGAAGGGGAGAGGTACGCGTGATGTCATTGCAGTAATGAGTTCACTAATCGAGAGGAATATAGAATACAACCAGGACGTTTTTGCCTGTTTTGTAGATTTCGAAAAAGCGTTTGATAGAGTGAATTGGGAAAAATTAATGTGTGTATTGCAGAAAATAGGAATGGATTGGAGGGACAGGATGTCTCGAACTGCTCGTCGTGCCAGTGGCAGACGAAAAGTCCGGATAGGAAGTGTTAGGAAGATGTGTAAGACAGGGTTGCCCATTGTCACCGGTGCTGTTCAACGTATATGTGGAGGGAATGATTAAAGAGGCAGGGGAAGAACTGGAGGTAGGAATGAAAGTCGGAGGGGATTGGTAAAATCAGTTAGGTTTGCTGATGACCAAGATATAGTTTGTCAGTCAGCCAAGGGCTTGCAAGCATTGTTGAGTGTATTGAGGTTCAGTGCGATAGATATGGGATGAGAATCAATATTAATAAAACAAAAGTTAAGCAATTTTCCAGAAAGAAAAAGGCTAAGCTAAACATGAAATTAGGAGGGGAAAAAATAGAGCAGGTAGAACAGTTTACATATCTCGTAAGTGTTTTGGACCAATACGGTTAAAGTAGTAGGGACGTAAGGAGAAGAATTGCGCTAGGCAAGGAGGCTTTCTCAAGGAGAAGGGAGTTGATGACGGGGACGTTGAGGCTTGTAGAAGTAGTAGATTGGAGGCTTTTGAAATGTGGGTGTAGAGAAGGATGAAGATGGTGAAATGGACCGAAAGGAAAACAAATGAGGAAGTGCTAGGTATGGTTTGCTAGGAGAGGGTTTTATTGGGAGAAATCCTAAGGAGGCAAGAGAAATGCATGAAGGGGATATTGACCGGCAGTGGGACGCTGAAAACTGTAATAGAGGGAATGTTAGGCAAACGAGGATAGGGCAGGGACAGGATAGGGATGTTGGAAGGGATGAAGGGAGGAAGGAAGAACACAGAGATGAAGGACTTGATGTAGAGTAGTGTGCTAGATTGTGTTTTTTTAGGAGTCACAAAATATTTATTTGGTAGTTGTGTCTATCCAAAAACCTACCTTAACCGGTAGATTACTTATAATATTAATATATCCCTTCCCCAATTATATTTACACAAGTGGAGATGCATACGTTTATAGATATCAATAGAGAGAAGAGTTACTTTTGATTATGACGGGATATATTGAAACTGGTTCATTACTTAAAAAATATGTATGAAAATCATCGAGGGGTTTACTCATAATGAGTAAACTCAACTTAATTACGGGGTCTACAATCGATTATGTACTATTCAGCTTCTATTTTTCTTTTCTTATTTTCAACAATGAGCGGACTAAGAAGATTCCTGAGTATTTTAGCGAAACAAAATTAGAATAAAGTAGCATGTAAATGTGAGTGATTGAAGTAAGAAAATCAGTCACAAAATATTTATTTGGTAGTTATGTCCATCCAAAACCTATCTTAACCGGTAGATTACCCTATAATAAATAATTCACCAACAAAATAGTGGCACTCGTTAATTCTCTTACTTGTGCAATAATTAACTTCAACACGATAAACATTCAACTTTGTACTGATGCTCCCAAAATTAATCCATCACTTCCAACTTGAAGTGAATATTAATTAAAAGTTTACTGTTACATTGAGTCAAAATATTTTGACAATTTTAATATCTTCCAAGATTCCAAAAGCTTCTAAAAGACATCTACAAAGTTCAACGATATTCTTATTACTTTAATCTCACACATCTTCCCCTTCTGATTACTCATGTTTATTGCACAGAGACGGACAAACAGATCTAATTGAAACAAAATACACATTTTTCCAGATGCACAGAAATGCTCAAAAAGATATTCCTACCCAGAAGCAATTACCAAAACCGTTAATAACTGCACCATTCATTTGTATTTAATAGAAAAAGAAGTTCTACTTCTATATTACTAATTTATTATTTCTTGCCGACATACTTCCTCAAATATGCTTTTATTTTCTGCAGACATACATTCTTTTCTTTCGTGTTTGTAGCTTCTCCTTTTCTTTGCTTCATATGATATAAAACATAGTTGATATTATTTATAACAAATTGTATCCCGCTACATTTTAAATGCTATCACGAATGTCCGAAATCCGAAAAATACTCTTTAAGCATTTATACATAATTCTTTTGGAAACATAAAAGCTGATCTACATATCACACTAAAACGCATTTTCCACTTGAAAATTCGTTTTAGCGCGAAAAAGGGAAAATTGTGAAACATAGTTAAAAGAGGAAGAATTCCTTCTTAAATAAGTAATATTTTAGGTCTGCCCTTAATGCTCCTACACCTAGCGGCCAAAAGTTTTCGAGAACACTCCCACTTACATTTTTAAGAAAAAATATGGCGCTCTTCGCGGCGCTTTATGTCCTAATGAATACGGTATGAACACATGCTAAATATGCATGCATTATGTACCATACAGGTATGATATAAATTAGTTTTATTTTGCTGGGCGTTCACACTGATTTATATACGGAAATCGACCGGGATGTTTCCAAATCCAAATTTTCCCCATATTTCGGTGCATTCCATTGCCTTGAGGTCTACGCATACCAGTAGAATTAAAATCAGTTTAGAGTCACTAGTTGAAAACGGTTAGGGGGGGCCGTCACTGCTGTCATCAAACGAAATCCTTGCTTAGCCGATGGCCGAAGAGAAAACACAGAAAAAGAGCGCAACCGTGAGTGGAGAAAAGTTGATGAACGATAATAAAAGGAAACAAGAACTCAGATCGTAAACAGTGAAGTTTAAAGCATGAAAAGAGAATTTGAGAAACAGGCAAGTACTGGCAACTTAGGGTCGTCCGGGGGGGTTAAACGGAGCGACAGTTTCAGGTATTTACGAGGACATTCTGAAACGTTTCCGACCTAAATATTAAGCAGGCAGCACTCTTCAAAAAAAGTTGGGGAATATATTTGCGCATATCATGAAGTACTCACCAAATGTACTCACCAAAATTTCAGCCATTTTCGACGCTTAGTTGTTGTGTGACAATCGTTTGAGTGGGTTGTTGGCGAAAATGGAAAAAATAAAGAGTATCGAGCTCTCATTAAATGTATTTATTTTTTAGAGGAAATACGCCTACGCATATGAAATACTAGTTGGATGTTGTGTATAAAGACAGCATCATCCATAACCGCGAAAATTTGGTCAGCTTAATTTCAATGTGACCGTACCATCTTGGCTGATGATGAGCGTTTGGGATGGCCAAGAACTGTGACAACCACCGAAAACGTTCACCATCTGGTACTGAACGATCGTTGAATTAAGGATAGCAGAGGCTGTGGGCATATCAAAAGAACGCATTCGTCATTCATGTACATTGACTCAAGAATTGGACGTAAGCTATCCGAGCGTTGGGTGCCGCAGTTACTCACTTGGAACCAAAAACGCATCCGATTGAACATTTCAAAGGCTCTGTTGAAGCGGTCTAAGAGAAGCAAGTCAGATTTTTTGCTGCAGACGAAGCTTGGATGCAGCACTACAATCCTAAGACGAAAGAACAGGAAAAACAGTGGACTGAATAGGGCGAACCTGCTCTGAAAAAGGCGAAGACGGTTCCATCGGCCGGAAAGGTAATGGCGACTGTTTTTCGGGATATTAACGGAATTATGTTCATCGATTGTCTTCAGAAATGTGACACCATAAGCATAAGGTAGAACTATCAAACAAACGACCACATTTGAATAAGAAGAAAGTGCTTTTGCATCAGGACTACTAGCACACTTTGCAACAGGACCTACTCACACTTCGGCGGTCATCATAGCTAAAATTCACGAATTGAATTCCAAATTGGATGACCACTCACCGTATCACCGACCTGCGTTTTTCTGTTTCCTACCCTTACAGTTTCGCTCGAAGGACAGAGATTTTCATCGAACGAGGAGGTTTTCCCATGCATACTAATATGCAACTCCTAGTTTGTGTAGACGTCAAATACATTAGGTTAACTGCCATTTGGAAGAATTGAAATAGTTTGATCATCGCTGGAAAAAATGTATTGACCTAAAAGGAGTTGTGTTGAAAAATAAATATAAATTTGAAGAAAAAAATCTCGTCTATTTGTTATATCGGAAACTTTTCAAATTGCCCTTGTATATCGTAGAGAGTAAGCATGTGTGGAATAGCAATTAAATAAATTTGAAAAGGATTCAAAAATAATTTAATCAACCATACATTTCCTGCGGCGGAGATGAAGGAAGAAGAAGAAAAGAATTTAAAGTAACAATTGCCAAAGTTGTTCGAAGAAAGCATACGATAGTGAAGGGTCCTGGGAATAATTTGAGGGTGAAGTATTCTATGATTTGATACCCATGAAATTAACAAGAAAAGCTTAGTAAATGTGAAGCTAAGAAGGTAGAAATAATGGTATAAACGTATAGTACATAATAATGTGTAACAGAATTGTTTCGAAGAAAGGATAAAATAGCAACTGCATCTTGTACAAATATCATCACAAGGGCTAATACACGTGAACAACTTGAGCAGATTGACTTAGCGGCAATTATCTGTAAATAAATTATCCAACTATCAAGCAGGGGAGAAATGTTCTAAAATTGATATTTTGAGGCTTTAGCTAGGAAACTGAAAAAAACATCAAAACTCAGCTGATGAAATTCTAAGTGAGGACCAGGTAGTATTAGAATTTTGGAGAATATGGGAAAATATAGAAGAGAAAGCAATATCCACAGAAGCAGAAAAAGGAGGGGAAAATGCGAAAATAGTGGAGGAGCCATGGATTCCATGAAAGAGATAAAACGGTAAGTTAAATTTAGCTTTAGCAGCAGGGGGTAGCAGGTCTCACCAACAAAAATAAATTTGGAGAAAGGGTAAAGTGAAATAGAGATGACCAGTGAAAGTTTAGGGAAAGGAGCGAGACTCTCGTGGCACCATCACCTAACGAGAATATCAAAAGATAGAAAAACAAAGCATAGAAAGAATTTCTTCGCTTCGTATATACCGAGAAATCGACCGATAGAGTGAAAGTATTAACGACGGTGTAGCCAAATATCACCAAGAATGAGACTGTTAGAGAAAAGTAGCCACGGATGGAAATTTATATGGGCAGTTTAGTAAGATAGTGTTTTTACTGTTATTTGACATTTTAACAAATAGTTTAAGAATATGACGGAAGAGGAATATGAACTGTGGACTGAAGGCGTGAGAGTAGTATAAGAGTTCCTAAGTCAGTCAAATTCAAATAACTTCAATTAATTTATTCAATTAATTCGTGGTTATTGTTGACTGCAGCCACTTTTGCATGAGGTTACAGACTCAAAGTGTGAGCTATTGCCTGAAAATGTGTGCGTATCATATGAAACTAAATTAACTAAATTAGCAAGAATGAGAAAATGTAAGCAGGGCTTTCATTTATTTATTTAGTATTATTCCGAAAACAGCCAAAATATTTCCTTTTACATAGGATTATGAACATGAAATAAAAACAAGCAAAATCGCAAACACCCAGGCTCTATGTGGAGGACAACTCGCTAAGTTGGGAAACAAACCCGCGACCTCTGGATTTAGCCATTAAAGTAAGGGAGCGTTCATTGAAAAACTGGAAACATTTCCTGTCCAAATAAGGTGTGTATTTTGTGTATAAATTAGCATATAAGGGGGAAAATTATAAGAAGAATGGGATTAACATTAAAAGAGGTTGTGAAGTTGAAAATCTAATGAATGAAAACTGAAAATACGTAATGGCAGTCGCTCTCATTAAAAACTCAAGAAAAGATAGATGGAACATATATTGGGATCAGGGTATTATAGTATTCCCTATCTGGCCCATAGCAAATGAATAAGAGTAAATCTGGTGCTTGTAAGATGTAGATTAAGAGCAAGGAGATAATGTAAACACGAATAAATTACGTCTAACGATGTCATAAAAAATTAATGGAGGATGTACATATTTGAAGAATTGATAAGCAGAAGGCAGCAATAAGAGAGGTGATCTCTAGTAAGCGAGGAAGGGGACGGAAAAGAATAGGTATTGCACTCTAGGGCGGTAGGGACGTCGTTGTAGAAAGTATCACTATTGAAGAAGAGGATATTGTTAGGAGAAACAGTATTCAGTAGTTCTTAAAAAATTCCCAGAAATGTGTAATTGTGTTTAGGGTCCTAAATCAGTAGATCCAAAACCTACCTCTATAATTATAATAATTCCTTTATCTTTATTTCCTTTGTTTAAGTAAGTACCAAGCAGTGATAACACAGTCTCAGGCCTGACATGGTGGAAATATTTCATGATGAAAGAAGATACTTTGGTTTTCTACATAGAATATTTTTATTACGACCTAAGTTTCATTACAGCTAACATCTTCAGGGAACCAGGACCTGATGATGTTACGCTCTAACAAAACCTAGGTCGTAATAAAAATATTTTATGTGGAAAACCAAAGTTTCTTCTTTCATTACCAAGCAGAGATTCAAAATACAAAAAATTGGATGGGTTTTACAAAATTATTTAGGGTAAAAATTGAAACACTGTAGACTTCCACATATAGAATTTATTAAACGACCCGGATTTCATCGCTGAGCGACATCATCAGGTAAAATTATTTAGTCTTATTTCAATCAAGAAGGTTGGTCACGTCCTTCTATCTGTACTAACTCACAGAAAATTACTTTGAAGAAAAGTGCATGAAAGAAATTTCAGACAATCGCTGAACTCTTCGCTTAAAATCTTAGGCTAAACTTGGGCCCTCTGCGCGCAAGGAACAATGCAATGTCCAATTTTGCATACTGGTCCCGCGATGCATAGTACTACAAGTGTTCGTAATGTCAAATGCAGGACTTAGTAGAAAGACTTATGCTAGACTGGTCTCTATGATACTCTAATTTTAATGTAAACCAAAGTTTTTAACAGTATACATTATTGACATTTAAATGCTAAATTAAAAGCAATGCGCATTTAAATAGCCATGCAATTTTTAAATAATCTCAGAAAATTATGAAACTATTTATGGGCAAAACTCAGCATCCCAAGTAAAATACTCAAGTTTTTCGGGTGTTTGTTGTCATGTAAAAGAAAATAAAACTAGATATTATTTCGTATGTGGTTAGAATTATTTTTTTTAATATACTAATAACGGGGCGTGGCTACCCAGGGGGAGAAACACTGGGTTTACTGATCGGAGGAGGTTCGACTCCTCGCCTCGGCTGATGACGCCTCGGGCACCCTAAGCTTCACCCAAGCAGTATAATTTTCCGGGTACCAGATCTTCCAAGGAAATCAGGAAGGTCTAAAATAATGACTTTAACAACAGGTAAAATATCTATAGGGTTTGAACCCAGAGTTCGAATGTCTAGTAACTCTAGTAGTATGATGTAAGTACGCACGTAACACCGTATCTAGTACTCATACGGGTTACGCTCGCCCCACTAGGGTACCAATTTGCACAAGTTATACTCATGCCGTAATTCGAATTAAAACCCATAACCAATGATGCTTCAATGATTCAAATTTTTTGTGTCTCACCAATGGCTTAGCCACCCAACATAATTTCCGGATAAGGAAATAATCCTACAGGGAAATTCATTTTGTTCGTAATAAGCTTTTTATCATGAGTAACAAATTATTTTTATTCGAAAAACATTTCACGAACCGAATGAAAATCTTCCTCAGGCTAAATGTGAGCCTGTAGAGTTTCCCTCCCTCCCTCCTCCATCCCACCCCGCAAACACCGTCGATCCAAGCGCCGCGTTTGAGGCTTTGGAAGTAGGATGTTGACGGCAAAAATGCTTCTTTTTACGTGCAGAAGAATTTACTGTCACGTACAACACCTGCCACATGAGCCGAAAACGCCGAAATAAAAGAGGTACAAACGAATCGGTAAGCGCAGTGTGAATCCCCCTCCTCCTCTCTCATCTACCCTCCTCCCACCATCCTTCCTTCTCCCGATCCCGATGGCGTCTCCCGCTGCACCCCATCACCTCCTCCCTTCCCCGCCCCTCTCTTCGCGCCTCTCTAACTCGAAATCCTTCTTTCCGTCGCATCTAGAGAGAGAGAGAGCCCTTTCAAATGGGAGGGATGGATATCACGGAAATCCGCGCGGATGAACTCGAAAAAAGTTGCGAGGAATCGATGAAAGAAAATAATCCTCTCTCGGTCCCAAAAGTTTTCCTTTCTTCCGCCCACGCCGTTCACTGCTTTGCCTAATTGCAATCCGTCGAGAGGGCCGACCCCCTGCCTATCCACCCACCCCTCTCGTTTCATCCCTCCTCTGTCATCCGCCATCGGGAACGATGAGAAAGTTGGTAGATGCTGGTTCATCATTTAAAATCGTTTAGCCGGGATAATTCCGTTTACTCTTCAGCAACCACAAGTTATTCTCTACTATGGTGCTGTAATTACGCCTCTAGAGTTAACGCCAATTTTCTTTGGAAGAAACGTCATCACTATTCTCTCCAATTGTTCTTCGTTTCGGTGGTATACGCATCAAAACATAGAGCAATGGCAATAGCGTTAAAGGTTACTCACAAACTGCAGCGCTTTTTATCGAATAAATTCAATCGAAGAACAACACGAATATTATATCAATAAAAATAAAAAATATCAAGGTTTTCCGGTCTATCAATCAAGATGATTCCCTTATCAGTTCCTTTCTACGACCAAATGAAAGAGGAACGCTCTAAGCCCAAATTTGACATTTTTGAATTAAAAATGAAGTCTTTCGAAACAACCTTACATCGAACTCATCTTTTCTGTAAAATTTTAGCTATCAATCTAGAGAGGCTTGAAAATAAGGAAGGAAATTTTGATGGATCCAAAACACTATTTCCGCCATACGGCTAACAAATATTCATTAAAATGAAAATAGATAAGAGGAAAATGGATAGAAACACATATGAAGGACGAATACAGAAGAGGTGAGGAAGGCGTATCGAGCAGATCACAAGCGCAAAAATATTTCATTCACCGGGACTTGAACACCAACAAGGCGAAAGATCCGTGGTTCAAGTCCCGATCAAGGAAATATTTTTGCGCTTGTGACCTGCTCGATTCCGCCTTCCTCACATCTCCTGTGTTCGTCCTTAAAATGTGTTCCTTTCCACTTTCTTTTTTTATCTATTTCCAAGTATAAGAATATTTGTTCGCCGAATGGCGGAAAGTGTGTTCGATTCAACAAAATTTCAGCGACCCACAAAATACACACACACACACACATATAACATATGTATGCACATATATATATATACATTTGCATATACATATATATATAAACATACATATATATTTAGAAGCGGGTCGCGGTGGTCTAGCGGGTAGAGCGTTGGACTGCTGACCGGAGGGTCCCGGGTTCGATTCCCGGGCAAGGCACTTTGGGCACCTGCAGCTCCACCCAAGTTTGTTGATTTTTCGGGTACCTGATCTTCCTGGGAAACCATAACCGGCACAGGGAAAGGAACTGGCCCCCCTACCCTGATGTGTGAATACCAAGCCGTCGGGCTTGGTACATGGGTGAGCTCTACCATCACCTACTAAACCGACCTTCGGGTTGATTACTGTGTTTATGGTTTATATATTTATAAAAACACATATATATACATATATATATGCATATATTGTACATATATACATATTATGTACAAATCTTTAAAAGCTTTGTTTAATGGACTTGCTAATTCGACGTAAATGAAACATAGTTTAGTGATGCACAACATGTAAAATTGCAAGATAAAGAGGAATGTGCATAAATATTTTTATGTGACTTGCGACCTAAAAAAATTACCTTAATATAAGTTGAAAATAGAAACATTCACATCTTTCCATAGAATAGAGGGTAACTTCGTCAAACTAATATACTAATAGAGCGTAATATGAAATAACCCTTTTGCTTAATAAACATTGCAAAAAATCAGTAAAATGCATCCCTTTAAATTCAGTAATTTTATCATCTGACTTATTGGTGACGTAACAAGCCTTTTCTTGAACCGTGATTGTGCCTTGATATCTGTATAGATTGTCAGTTTTTTTATTCTTATTTTTTCAATGTAATACGACGGAAATAAATTTTAATAGAGAAACGTATTAAATACTCGAAAGAACAATGCGATGATAAAATCCGATTCGATGACATCACTATCAGGAGAAAACTTCGGTGCACATATTCAACAATTCATATTCCATTTATGTATACCAAAATGTCACATGTTATATAGTATTTCATGCGAAGTGAAATACACGTCTGAATGGCGGACGGTGTAAAAATATCGCCGGGGGGACGGAACACGGCATATTTTAAGATCCCGTGAAGGCATGGCTGGTTCCGCGTCCGGGTTAAATACGAACCGGAGGACGGATGGACAGGGAGAGACACGAAAACACGAGGCCCTCGTTATGAAATCCCCCGCGGAACGATGACATCCTCGCGGGAGCCAGCAGGAACGCCAGTTAGCACCTGGGAAAGCCAGTGCGCGCTCCGCTCCTCGCCGCAGCCCTCCGCGCCCACTCGTGTCCAACCCTCCCATTCACCTTGTCCCATTCACCCCCTACACCCTCCGAATCAACCCCACCCCCCACACTTCCCAAACTCCCCACGCCCGTCCTGAACACTCGATGAGGAATGTCTCGGCGTTCGGAATGAGAGGGAGCGTGAGTGGAGGAAAGGCTGAGGAAAAAAAATAATGATGACGAAAAAGTTTTTGTCAAAAAAAATGAGAGAAATCCCCGACGCATTCCCCTCCCCCCACCCACCACCCGCGCTTGTGACTTCCTTTTTAGAACTCGTCCTCCGCGGGGGTTGACTGTACCCGTTTGCGTGTGCGTGCGTGCGCTTGCGTGTGTGCACGCGTCTGTGGCCGCCGCGTGTGGGCGCGTACATTCCGATGAATAGCGGAAAATTAAAAATAAAATAACAATAAAAATATCGAGAGGCGGGGAGGAGGAGTGGTGGGGAGAGGTCGGGGGCGAGGAGAGGGGGGGATACGGGGAAGGGGTAGAGAAGGCGGGGAGGGAAAGGGGGTGGGGGTGGAGGGGATGGGGGGGAGAAAAAGGAAGAAAAAGAGGTTGATTACTTATCGATTCCAGCGGCGGCGTCGAACACCCCTCCCCGCCTTCCCCTACTCCTCCTTCCAATCCCCCCGACCGCTCCCCACCCTCCCTTCCCTCATCCTTCATCTCGTTCCCCACCTCCCGTCCTTCCGCCTCCACCCCCTTCAGCCCCGCATCCCCCTCCCGCAGCTCCTCTGTCTGTCCCGCGATCTCCCCACGTCCCCATCTCTCTCCCACTACGCTCCCTCCCCTCCTCCCATCCCGCGGTATCTCCTTTTTTTTAATTTTTGCTCTTTTTTTATTTGGCGTTCACCCGTTCTTTTAATGATATTTTTCTCGCGAATTGGATTTTTTGTCAAATTGATACGCGAAAGGCTTCAAAGTAAAAATTTCATGAGGACCCCGCGCGCGCAAGTAATTACAAAATACGGATCCGGATTAATTTATTCGAAACAAAATAACGGGGAGAGAGAGAAACGAGAGGGGAGGAATGCCTATAGATATAATTGTTCGTGCGGAAATGCCTATTTCCCCCCCACCCCCAACCCTGCGCTTGCTTATTTTTTTCATGCTCGACTATTTTGGATAGTACGCCGAATCGAGGCAGGAATTTTTGAATTGATAATTACTACGGGTACACGAATGCATAAATCTCTAAGCTAATGGGTATGGGGCATTTGCTCCGTGAGAGCACGTTATTGTAGCAGTAACGTGCGGCAACTCTCGACAGAGGTGGTTTCGTGAAATTCTTGACTCTATTAAAATATCTGGCTTTGTTAAAATTATTTCGACGTGTGTAAGCGCTATATGGCCAGCGGCTGATTGAGATGAACACTTAAAAATAAAGGCTATTAACGGCAATAAAAAAGAAGCCAACGAGGCAGTGGCATATTCAAAAAAATATATGTAACCAAATGCTAAGAGAAAATAAAATAAGTTAAACTAGATAACGATACATGTGTCTCCAACGTTCAATAAATTAAAAATTGAAATATTGATTTGCATTCTACTTCCCAGACATGAACAACAGATGTAAAGGAAGCCCAGCATATCTAAGGGTTTATAAAATTCGACGGCCGTAAAAATTTATAATGTGCAGTGCTAAATTAATATTAATTCTTAATTGCATTCAAACTGATGAGTAGTTTATTATATCTGAATTTTATAACATGCAGTACGAATGAAATGCCTAGTTAAATTCCTTTTAAAGAAAGAAAAGGTATTTTGTCAAGCAATAAATATTACAAAACAATAAATTGATTAAAATATTATTACCAAATGGTAGTTATACTACTTCTTTGTGTATCCTCCTGTACAGTAGTCTTCACAGGATAGTAAAATAGTTGTAATTCACCCTTAGTATTTTAAGCGGATAACAATAAATGTTGGGCAGGATATGTCGATCAGAACTTTTCACAAATTTGTAAGGTGTCCACAACTCTGCTAAAATAAGTGCTGAACATGGCTTTTTCCTGTTTTTTTAAGAAAAGACACTTTTAAACCCACGCCATTTCGAAAGCACTGTAATAGAAAGACTGAACTGCGAATTCTAAATTTTTAATGACAAGTTCAATTACATCATTCGACTATTTTAAATATACATCGCTCATATCCGTCCTCGTGTTATGTTACATTAAGGCTCGTTTGGAAAACAAAGAAAAATACGGTGAAGTAGGAATGAGATGAAAGAGAATAGAGAATACTAGTCAATTGAGGTCCGGCGTCATTACGATGGAAGTCCACTAAGTTTAATGCAACTGCCAAAATAGTTTTAATGGCATATCAGGAGAAATTCTTCGTTCTACATAAAGTACTCAAACAGGGAATCAAATGTATTTTTGTAAATATCTTTAGAAAGCCTAAATATTTTTAAAAACCTTACCCGGTCTCTAAGTGGGAAGACAGTAGGCTATTCAGCTTAACGCTCTTACCACGCGTTTATTTAAAATTAATGTACCTGTTTTTTCACACATATTTGCCGTTACATACACTGAGCCAAGAACAAAACTTTTTATTTGAAGATTCGAGAAATGGGGATTCCTTCCTCAATAGTAGATTCGTATTTATGTTATTCAAAATTGGAATCATCAATATTAACAAAAATACCTGAAAACTAAAATAATTTTGTATGGCCATGAAATCTTCTTTTAGACAATGCTTTCCTTCCACATGGTTAGATATCACATTCTATTTAGTTTTAACAATAGGTACGCTAAAGGTAGGGAGGAAACATTTAACTAATGTATTACATCAATATTTGATGAAAAAATACTTTTAAAAATTTCCCTTATTAGCAAGTGAATCGCATCACATTTAAGACAATTATATCAACTTTTCACCAACGTAATTTTATGAGAGACTATTTTTAATCACATAATCGGTGATATATTTGTGTAGTTCAAAATAATTACGAAAACCCACAAATTATCTATTATATAACAACAATTTCGGCGAAGAAAATTACAAGCAGGTTTAAGGATACCTGAATAGTATCGACACAAATGCTTACATACATACATGTAGATTATGAATAAGTAATCTATTAAACGCGGCTCTGTGATATGACATAGTTTCAGTCGGATATTGGACTTGAGGATGACTTTATTTGGCCAATATCTAAGATATTGTTGCTACTTACACGACTATAGCTTTTTTGCGCTTCAGTATTAATTGTAGCCATAAATAAATACACTAAAGGCTGATTATAAATCAAGGAGATATAAATTTTTGTCGACTAAATTATTTGAATTAGTAGATTGAGTAATACCCTTGCCGATTAAAAGTGTTTAAAATTTGAGTTAAATAAATCGCACCCTCCTCCGTCATTGAAATAAAGCCTTAATCACAAATAAATATAGTTTAACCTTTGGGAATCAAGTGTAATAAGCAAATAAAATACAAAAATCTTCTCGAAAAAATTCATGATAATTACATAAGAGAAAATTAATCCGATACCAACATTTTGACTTGTGTTTAATTTATAGCTAATCGATTTCTAGCGTTGTTGTAAAAACATTTATTTTCAAAAGTGAATATGCATAAAAATTTGTTCTGCGCATGGTCCCATACCACTTCATCAACAGGATGATTTTAAGGCATTCTGATCTGCCTTCCCTACTAGCAGCCTAATTAGCAATTTGAGTAAAAGTGTACAATTTTTCCAGCATGTATATCATGATTGAAAATTATATGCGATCAAGATGAGTGAATAATAGATTATTAATGCGACTAAGATGAGTCAATAATAATAACTTTAATATAAATACACGAAGCACTACTCTAGCATCTTTCAAAATATTGTAATTTACTAATAACTAAACTCCGCAGTTAAAAAGATAAAATAAGGAAGAGTTTATAACATCAAAAATTCTCATCGTAATTACCTTGAATATTCTGATTGTTAATAACCAGCCGGAGACATTATATGGTTTATTAAGACAAAAGTAATTATTATAACTTTACGGTGTCCTTGCTCAACGACTAATAGTGCATTGGAAAAATTTACCTTTTACTTCAAATTACAAATTCATCATTAAAATTAATTTACCCAAGCAGATACTCTAAAAATCTTATTTCTGCGATTATTAATTGTATAACATACACCTGAAATGTACATTCTTACGATTCCGAAAACTAAAAACAACAAAATACTCTTAATAACCAATATCTAATGCCTATCATTCACAGAGACAAAAATTCAAGTATTTTAATTTATTCTGGAATTTTATTTCCCATATATTGTTCCCATTTGATGAAAATTTTCAATTACATATTTCATTTCATTCAAGTGCTATGATGTCATTTTCCGAGCCATGTTTCATGAAAAGTAAAGGCAAATCACTGTAATGGAATCCGTTTAACAAAACCTAATTATCTCTTAATTTGAAACTAAACGAATCAAAAATTAATTATTTGTGATTCTAATACAAAAATAAGGACCGTCTAATGTATTGGCATCAACGCAATGTTAGCCGAACATTTTAGTGACGATGAGCTTTCGCGTTTAAGAGCATTCAATGACTATTATGTGATGTCACAATACGTTATATTAGCATTTGTTAGGTTCTATAATTATTTCAAGCATTAAACTATCAGATTCTCACGAAATATAAAGTTTTATTTAAAATAGTACGGAATTAATTTTCAAATATCAAGAAAAAGATTTAAACTGTCGGCTTACTTTAATTTTTTACCTTTACTCGCAAAGTATTATTTTACTCTAATAAAATGAACGTAAAATACAAATGTGGAATTGCATTTAAAAATTAGGTACATCCAAAAAAGGAAATTTCAAGAGTTCATTTAACAGTTTCTCATTTAATGGGAAAAATATTAGCATACAGTCAGAATAAATTGATAGGAGAAATAATAATAATTGGCACATGAATTAGCATTTAAATTGCAATAGGGACATAAGAAGAAGCAATGCGCTAAACAAATAAGCTATCACTAGGAGCGGAACTGATTACAGGAATGTTGAGTAAGATTGATCCGAAAAGATTCATCAAAACTTTTATGCGCAGTTTTGTACGGCGCGGGATATGTTCGTCGGAGTAAGACGATAGGTGTGCATTGGAGACGATAGTGTGCATTTTTGGATGGAAACGCTGAAATGAGCAGAAAGGTAAAAAAAAACAAGGAAGTGCCAGACATAGTGGGGGAGGACAAGATTGTTAGGTTAAATTCAAAGGAAAAGTTTATGTCGAGCATTTTGATTGGCGATGGCGATTGAAGACTGTGGTGTAGTGGAAAGTGAATAAGATAGGAATATTAGACGGAATGAAGAGAGAAGGAAGTATGCTGGATTGAAGAAGTGCTTATTTTTAAGTCGGATGTCAAGTTGTATTTTGTTAGGAGTGGCAAACAATTTATTCACCGCTCAACATGTGACCAACCAAACCCGACCTAGGACGGAAGAATATCAATAACAACACAAATGATATATTATGTTTTATTTTGTTTCTATAAATCATTTAAAGTTCGGTTTGACTGCAAATATTTCCATTATTTCATGCAAATTTCCAGAGTTATAAGCCACTTCTCACATTTCTGATTTCATCTAAGATTTGATATCCTGTGTGATATGCTTATTTTAATGCATGCGGAATTGAAGAACAGTTATTCCATCGAAAGTTTACAGACTATTTTTTGTTTGGGGAGACAAAAAATAGCGCTGCTCTATCTGTGCTCGTCCACAAATCTCCTTGAACTATAGAATACCATTTATAATAATAATTAAAATTGCCTGATTTTTAACCCATACAGTTTTCTTCGGCCTGGACGTAACTGCACGTCCTAAAAGTTAAAATGGAGCCATTCAAAATCATTTCAAAATCGTAAGTAGATTTATGAAGTTTATATTCTACCAAATTTTCTTCCTGAATTCGAGCTGAAGCAATATTTTTGAGTTTATGTACTTAATTTTAGAGATGTCACGAAGATATTAGTCGCAATTTAAGACGAAATGTATGGATTTTCGTAAAAATTCGAAAAAACCACTTATTCTTAAGTAACATAATCCATAGGGGCTACGCGGGAGTAATTCGAGAAAATAATACGGTATATATGACCAAAAAACAGGAAAAACTCCATCAGTAGACAGTCGTGAGGAACAAGAGGGGCTGAGCTCGCCGTACCACGTACAAAAACATTGTTCCCCATGACAAAAGAGGCGAATCGGCTATAAAAAGCAGTATTCCTTCCACCTTCAGGAATCGAAAACTGGCCTTCCCCCACAGAGGAAGAAATATTAGCTTCCTTGTACAATCCGATTTTTCAAAGTTCAATCCCTTTTCGTACACAAATAGAGATCTTTGAACGAATAAAATAAGATCCTGCAAACGAAAGACGATTGTCGTTATGATATAAGACTTGAAGAAATTGTTCCGATGAATAGAGAATAGCTTAAGAGAAAAATAAGTATGATATACACGTGGGTAAAAGCCAGATAAATATTAAGATACACAATATTAAAGTTCACAAAGTTATACTAACAATAAACGGATAGGTAGAACATTACCAGAGGGTTAAAAAATTAATTTTAATGGAGGGGAGGGAAAAGTGGATGAAAGATGCCGGGAGGAATACTTTAAGAAATTTAGTTCAGATTGAGAATAAACACTTAAAAGCCAAAAAAACGGTTCACCTATAACATGATACAACTACACCAAAAGAAGCACCAATAGAAAAGTTGCTCAGAAAGGCCTTTATTGATTTCGAAATTTTATGACAACCTCGGATTGAATTAGAAGTCCTATATATGGTTACACTGAAGTAGCCCACAAGTATTATCAAAAAAATCATGAAAGCCAAACGACCACTAAGAATGAGGGACTAGGATTGCTTACAACTGCGCTATTACTTCAATATACCATGCTTCATCAAAACACTGGTAGAGCTCAGATTTAATAATGATTTCAATGCAGCAATTTCAGATTGGAAAAATTATTCGCCTTGACTTAGATTGAAAATAATTTTTACACTCTGAAATTGTTGCATTGAAATGCGTATTAGCCGATGGCTCCGTCAAAAGCTAGTGCTGCAGTATCTCCCGTATTTTCTTGGAATTTAATAATGATGTCAGAACTCATAAAATATAAACGTTAATAGCATCTATCCGATAACAATGCAGCTATAGCACCAACAAATGCACCCTGCATCATCTCTAATGGTGTATGAAAAGAGAACAGTGAATCACAATGTAAAACCGAAAGTAAAATAAATTGATGGACCCAAATAAAGAAATATGTTATATTTTACATAAAATTGAATAATCCTAATGTCATGAACATGGAATGAAAGTATGCTAGAAAATTAGCAATCGGCGACGAAGAAAAAATAAAGGAAAATAAAAAAGAAAGGTGAAGTAAAACGAGCTATTGGCAATCAAACGGATCTGAATCGCAATAGCATAATGACGATATACTGATCTTTTAATTGGTAACTCTTAACATTTAATTTACAGCTTGCTTCTTCCAATCCACCAACCAAAACCTAAGGAAAGTACATACATTCAAACAACACCACCCAGATGAAAAAAATGCTAAAAGATAAGATTTTTTTAACAGTAAAGGCGTTATTTGATGAGAATCTCGTGAAAATCGCTTCAGTATCCAGTATAAGTCAGTATTTCAGTGCGAAGATTGATTGCGGCCTTTTAATCCTCCTTTACTTATGTTAACTTCCATGAATTCCCTGAGAGCTCTTCCATCTAATCTGCTTCTTACCTACAGTGTAGATAACTGTATACCTACCTACAGGGTTCTTCCGGAAAATAAGTTTATGATGCTCATTGTCTTTTTTGACAAAAGGGGAGTCGTCCACTACGAATTTGTACCTGAACAACAAACTGTAAATGCTGCATTTTACGTCCAAGGGCTCGACAGGCTTCGAAAACAAGTCGCCCGCGTCCGGCCAGCGATCAAAAACATCTGGCGGCTGCATCACGACAATGCGCCGTCTCACACCGCGCTTGTCGTGTCGGACTTCTTGGCCAAGCACGGCGTGGCAACGCTGCCGCACCCGCCCTATAGCCCGGACTTGGCACCACCGGACTTCTTTCTGTTCCCGAAGATAAAGAGGAGTTTGAAAGGAACGCGATACGGGACTTTGGACGCCGTCAAAGAGGCCGTGACGACGTGTCTTCGAGAGGTTCCCGATGATGCCTTCGCGGGAGCGTTTCAGGAATGGGAACGCCGCTGGAACAAGTGTATCGACTCACAAGGGTCCTATTTTGAGGAATATTAGCTTAAGATATGTAAAAGTGTAATAATTATAGTACACTTATTTTCCGGACGAACCCTGTATACCGGTATGAACGAGGTCTGTTCAAAAAGTATCGCGAATTTTGAATTTCCGCGGGTTACGTATATTTTATTTTCCATTTTTTTTGGCGTTATGCTGGTGCTTATATCTCTCACTTATGCCGAAAATTTCGACCATTTTTGAATGTTCAGTTAATCGTTACAAGCTGTTTTGCTAGGAAGTGTTTTGATTTTGGCTCGTATTTGTTCCCAGTCTTCTTCACGGAACCTTCCCTTCTACGATATCAGGGAGCTAACAGATCTTCTCTGTCCAAATTTATGACGATTTCCCCTTGGTTCTTCTTTTACTTATAGAAAAAGACATATTTTCACCTAATTTTTTTAAAAGTGTTGATTTCACCCAACTAACAGTTAACTCTTGAAATAATTCGAGTCAAATGCCTGGATTACGCATAGATAGAGTCTAATGCTTGGGTTGACTCAAAAATAACGATTAGAATACCTACGTATACACCGAGTAACCCGTCATAATATGCTTAGTTCACAAGCACGCGTGTGTACGTGTACTCGTTACCGATATCTGTTCCACCAATTTTCCAGCTACCTTTTTCTTATGCTGGCGTTGCCCTCCATTTGAACCGACCCCTCAGATCCTTCCCTCTAGCCTCCAGGTAGCTCATAGTTAGCTACCATTGTACGACAAAGGGTGACCTCCCTCTGGTTTTTAATCTCAGTGTCTCGGGGTATCCATCCTATTCATCACTGGAACCCAACCGACCCTCAAACGTACCCTGCCAAATAAGGAGTGGCCATGGAAATCCCTAACGTCCTTCTACTTTACCTCCCCATCTTTCCCTTCAAGGATTGCTTGTCCCACCAGCCACCCCGTTTTTCCGTCCACTCATATACCATTTTTCCGCACTGTAGCGCTCCTTTATACGCGACGATCTACAGGAAAAGATATTAATAACAACGGCAAAACCTTTTCAAAGAGAACCCTTAGTTTCGTCGATCGAAGAGCTTGTGTGCGTTCAGATGGTAATGCCCTAATAATAGAAGTCCCGTTTCACATTATTTTTGGTGGGACCTTGAACACACTTTGATACTTTTCTATTGTAAATATTAAATAGTAGTTTTTATAAATTGAATTGAGCAGATCATTTCAAACCAACTGGTAAATGCAAAATATATAGTGTCATTATCGTAGTAATGTTTGTAGAAGTGTGAGAAAAACAGAGGGTGGCAAGTGAAGAGGCTCCGATTGTAGTAAATCACTGACCATGTAGAAGATCAAGCAATAGGAATCCTTTCCCCAGGTTCTATGTAATATTAACAGAATAGGTCTAAAAAAAACAAAACATTTCTTACAGTCGGTGTAGCCATTCCAATTTACTAAAATGTATCAATGTAATTTTCATATATGTTAATTATATTCTACATAAAGAGTTGCCTAAACTTTTCTCTTCTTCAATACATTCAGGATTGATTTTTATTAATACTTTGCCGAAGTTTAGTGTCCAAAGGTCACTGGACTTGTGTGCCACCTGACATTTGTCTATTTGCACATGTAAATTTTAATAATAATAATAATATCCTCCAAATGAGAAGAAGAGAAATTTTCATTAAGCTCCCCAACCCTCGTTGTTACCCTGACTTTAATAATTACCTCTACATCGGAATACATCCTTGCATTATAATAATTTCTTTCGGATCTCTGGCTTATCACTCGCGGGGTCATTGTTCACTCGTCTACATATTCAGAATTTTCTTGTCGAAGTCCATTATTCGGCTGTAAATATCGGTAAAATATTTAAATCAACTCTTTTATTTGAAAATTTGTCCAAAATAACGATTCATTCGTTTAATGATAGTTGTATAATAGTTGTAGAAATCATGCGACTTCAAGCGAAATAAAATGTAACTCATGAGTGCACACCAGTTCGACATGCATTGAATGGTATATTTGAGTAATGCTAAAAATTAAATGTCGTCAATTAAATATGCAGCCTCTTGGTGTATTCATAAAAACTCTCAATGCTTGTCTTTATACACCGAGTGTTTTAAAACTCCCAAAATGCAATGGGAAATTCATCATTTCTCCTAAGTTTCAACATAAAACTGGAAAGCGGGCGGGCGAGCAACAAGAGTAACAATATTACACGGTCTCAGTTTTTCGCAGTTAGATGTTCGATTACTTTTATTGAAATTTTTCGCAGTTAGACGTTCGATTACTTTTATTGAAATTTTGAAGTACCAAATGGTTAATTTCACCATTTTTGTGTCAATTAATTTTTAATTCGGATATGCCGTACAGATTCATGCACCGTTCGGTGAAATAAAATTTGCCATCAAATTTAACCACCTCGGTTATCAACATGAGAATTAGTTTTTATAGATGACAGTAGACGTCGAACGCCGAACTAAGCCTTAAAATGTATTCAATTAACGCACCAATGTCACGATTAATTCATTTTAAAAGCATTCAATTTATTTTCCTATACCTTGAATTTTGATTTAATGGCTACTGGTGCATTTCATTTTTGATCGTTTCGTTTTTATTAATTTTATTTTTTCTTATTCTTCTGATCCTTTGACTGCACTAAACATAGATAGCAAGGATCAATAGATATTTCATGCATTTTTTACAAGATTACTTCTTTAAAGGTTATCAACAGTGGAAAATTTAAAACAAATGTTGATTCCTATAGGTGGTTTATTTCTCTGTGGAAACATCACTTCTGTGAGGTAACCCTGGTTCATTCTACTGTTTAAGTTCAGTATTTTTTAATTCCTCGGTCAGTCTAAGATATTCTGTTTATATTCCTTTCAAAACTATATTTCAGAAGGAAGTGGTAATATAACCATTAACTGGAGAGCCTGGGTTTGGTTCTCGAAGATCTGGGCACATCCAGCTTTACCTTAACTGTAATTTTTCGGATACTAGATTTTCCTTAAAACATCATGGGTGATATAGAGTAAGGAACTCGTCTCTCTATCCTCAATGTGCGAATTCTATACTCTGTAGTTCTTACGACTTTTAAGGTGAGGCATACCGTCAACTATCAAACAACTTCGTATTACTGTGGTTTTTACTGTTATCGTTGCTAATATACACCTGGTTTTACTTTCCCTCCCCATTATACAATCCAGCAACAACTTGTACAACCCAGCTGATCCTAGTAATTAGTCAATAACATCTATTAGACTACGACTTTTTATTATTATCACTCCTACCACCATTGCCCTTCCAGAGTACATGTGACAAGTTATCTGGGGGTTTATTCTGCTTTAACCTCCTTCGCAATGGAGATAAAAATTTAAGACAAAGTATCCTAAAGGAATTCCCGCCATGACCACACTGGCCAAAAATCTCTTATTTTCATTTTCCCTTTATTAATGACTAATTCTGCTGAGGCATTATTTTCTTGATGGTCTTGTATGGCCTCATATTCTGTCCGTGCTCTTCTTGTCTCGTTCTCTATTATATTCGCACATATTCATCTCTCGCAACAACTAAGATCAAAAAATTAATATCAATGAGATTTTCCTTGTATGATGTCACGTACATTCTTTCGTCTCTCTTTTAAAATCTACACTAATATATCTTGTAGTTGGGCTAGTTTTCCTTTTCCAACCGCTTCAAAAGTTTTTCACCTCCTTGTGTAGCACGGTCGTTTTCGATACCTGCAATTTCTCCACTCCATCACGTTGGCATTTCCAAGTCACGTTTCCTTCGTCCTACTGGTTGCTCTCCCAAATTAATAATTGAATTTTCAGTGTATCTCTCACCTCAAATCTGTGCTCACGTTCTTTCTTTTACATCTCCTGAGATTTCACCTTCCATTTCATCTCTCCTGCAATCCATCGTTTCTGAATTCATTTTATTCGTCTTTTGATTCATATTACATTAACTGTTTCTGTTTATAATTCTGGAGCTCTTTCCGTCTCTTTTACATTTCCACATCTACCTGACTTTTTCTGTCCATTTAACCTCTATTAAAATGTTATCAACCATTTCTTGAAATTTATTAGCTTTTTTTATTCTTCTAAATATGCTTTCCCACCATATGCCACATTCGTTTCCATTTTAATTTTCAATTACGTTAACCACCAAACATGAACCAAATAGGGTATTATCTCTCAAACCTGTGCACGAGATGACTTGTAAAACTTTCCTGAATCTATGAATAATTCTAATGCAATTAAACTGATGCCTCACTGTATCTTTGACATTTCTCATCAGTCTTGAGAGTGAATGCTGTACATAGATTTAACTTACTATTAAACCCTTAATCTAAAAAATTAACCTGGTAGTACTTCCAGAAATAGTTTCAGAAATCCCTCTTGTTTCTTTTTCGCACGTACTCCTGTACGTGTGAATCTAATTTATGTCTACTCAAAAAGCGGATACCATCAATATCAAGTGTTTTCTTTCTTGAAAATTCCAAATAATTTCTTCAATTTGATCCAATCTACAACCAAACTTCTTCCTCCCAATCTTTCAGCAAACACATCTGAATTTCAACTAAACTTGTTGATTCCGTTTTCATCGCTCAATCAAATTATATCACTGACTTTCTCCAAATTTATTTCCCCCCTTTACCAATTTTATTTCAAGGGCTATGCATATCGTACGCTGACCTTCCTCTACTTCGCTCACGTTCATTCTGTTGATATCGCTTCAGAAATCCTTGGTCTTAAGGCAGGGGGTCAGGGGGGGTGGCAGGTGCAGGTCTTTTGATAACCTCAATATTCCCTGACCTAAACACCTTTCTAATATGACAAATGTCTTTTTTCTAAACATTTCTTTTGCCCTCTGCGTCTATTCTGCTCGTCGGTATGGTTGTGAGAGGATTTCCCGAGACGCCTTCAGCGGAAGCCTTGTCCTCTCCCTTCTTGCCACCTCCACCGAATCGAAGTGCGACCAGAGTGGACCGAGTCCAATAGTTGTAAGTAGATACCACGATGTAGGCAAATCAATTGATGAAGTTTCTTTTTGCCTTTGTTACCATCGTTTTTAACGCTATACCAAGGCTCAATAGTTGTGCTAATGAGGTCATTACCCTTTGAGGCTGCCCTACTGAGGAATAGACGACAGTACTTGACTGAACCTCCCTGATGTAGTAGTAGTAGCTGTAGTAGTTTTAGGGGAGGCGACCAACAGCTGAGGTCATTGCGCCATTAGGGAAGGACAGGAGAGGATGAAGGGTGGAGAGAAACCCGCTACGGGCACCCTACTCTGAATAAAAGGCGCCGAGGGGTTCGCAGCTTAACGACCCATCCGACGGACGACATACTCACTCGAGGCGCTCTCCACAAAGCACCTCAAGTTGGGCCTGAAAAATAACTGCCACCGCCTGGGTTTGTTCGTTAGCCACCGAACCATACTGATCCTTCAATTCTTAGAAGTATATGAAATATTTTTTTACGCTTAATTGAACATAATTGCTTGTTTACAACAAATATGAGAACAGAACATATCCATCTGTGTCCTTAAATCACAATCAATGACTGATAAACTCCCCGTTTGCTCTTTAATGACACAGAAGACATTACAAATGAATTCAAGTAAAGCTTTGCAGTTACTTCGTTACTCAATCAAGAAATTCCTGAATTTCTATAAACCTTTCCATCAATTTCCTGTGCTCACCCAAAGAAGTAACAACTATCGCCATCTACTAGTTGGGAGACTGATGATGAACTTCCAGGAAACAAGGCTCAAAAATAGTAGTACTTTATCACTAAATGATTATTTGGAACTTTATTGAAAATCATAAACATATAGTCGAACAGGCTGAAAGAAATTTTTTTTCGTCATTTAATCTAAGGGATTATTAACACTTACAATACACTGATTTCATTCAAGAAACCAACTGTGAGACACGGTGAGGAAGGAAACAACTTATTTTTTTCATTGTGCGACGGTAGTATGTAAGCAGTGCTGATGGCGAGGAAGCCAGTGGGTAGGATACTCGACCGCATACCAAAAAGTCCCGGATTTAAATACGTGTAATACCTCTGGATACTCCAAGTGAGACCCAAGCTGTGTGATATCTAAGGAACCAGAACATTCAGAGAAACAACTTGAGGCAAAGGAAAAGAGAACTGGTCTCCTTACTCTGAGTTACCAAAGCAACATTTCTCTTAAGAGCTGAGGGTCTTGTCATAAAACATGAAAACTGCAAATACAGTTCGCATCAATCCACCAAAACACTGACGCAATATTCTGCCGGACCATACTAAACCGATCCATCCATTGACTCTCAGATAAAATGGTTATCAATTCCACCTTAGAGCATAAATCTTCATTCCTGCACATTTAGCCGTTAAGTTTGTTGCACATCCCTCTATCAAATTTTACAACATTTATTTACATATGAGTTCTGTGTGTACGTATCCCTAAAAGTGCTGTGTTTTCATAGACGGCGCTGGGCTCCAGTCCCTAACCTTACCTAGAGCATATTAGGGAAGAGTGCAGTGCTGCAGACATATAGCTGTATCTTGATTACTTTTTACGTAAGAATAGAGGGAATGCTAAAATCTACAACATTCAGATTAAGATTTTAACGAAAGCTTGATTGAAAAAATTGTGATTATTGATATCATTATTATCCCAGATCCCTAAATATTATACAGCGCCATTTGGAAGGGTGACCTCGATTGAGCCTATTAAAATATGTCTACTGTCAATCTCTTGCTCATTGCTCTTTTATTTATCTGAATTCCTACGGAGCTTCAACATAATTGAGGCATGTGTTGCATAGCAGATCAGTGAGTAGAACCTTGGACTACTAATCCAAAAGCCCGTATTCGAATCTGAGTGACCCTCGGATCATCACCAGCTTCATTCAAGCTGTTTGATTTTTCAGATACCTATTTATCACATGTCAATGTAAAATCTCAGGCTACACTAGAAAAGGAAATGGCTCCCCTATACTGATGTGTACAATCTGTCGGCATGTGTCTTAGGTGAGTTCTTCCCTTTTCTATCAAACTATTATTAAGATGGATTACTTATTAGTGACTGCGGTTGCTTTTAATATCGGCAAACTGAGTTACCTTGTTCCAAAGCATGGCAATTATAATGCAACCATTTCAGAGAGTAAAAATGATTCGCCTTGACCGGGATTTGAACCCGGATCCCTCGATATCCGGCCGAGTGCTTTAGCCAATTAAGCTACCGAGACGTCCTCTTACACTCTGAAATTTTGGGGGCTTTAAAGGAACAAGATGTTATGACGAAATACCGTACATACAATGTCACAGGCATTCGTAGTCGTGCGCGACGCGCCACAGTCCACGATGTTAATAAAGCCAATTTCAAACACTTAGGCCGTTCATACCTTAGACAAATTTCAAGAAACTGTAATAGTAACTTTAACGGAGTCACCCGCTATGTGTGCATTATAATGCAACCATTTCAAAGAGTAAAAATCATTCGCCTTGACCGGGATTTGAACCCGGATCCGGCCGAGTGCTTTAACCAATTAAGCCTAAGTGTTTGAAATTGGATTGGTTATCGTTTATATATTAAAATACATACAAAATAAGGTGGTACAGATTGAATTAGTTTACCGGGTATTGAAAAACAATTTTCAGGAAAATAACTGCTACGTCAATATATATTATGTAAAAATATTATAAAATCTGTAACTAGCAACGAAAATCCGATCGAAGATGAACAAGTGCGATAAGAAACTTTATACGTTGTAAAATGGAAAAACATAGTTCACAATTTAATTAATAGGAATATACCGTTAAAAAATACGATAAAGAAGAATTTCTCCTGAAGGATGAAGCATTTCTTAATTATTTGCCGCAGGTAACAGTTTACGAGCAACAAAACCGAAAGAATAGAGTATTTTTCGGGATCAGTAAAAATGATATCAATGGGGCGTAACTAATATTTTAAAACTGAACTTTGAAACATATTTTCAAGAAAAATTATCGGTTGACTTAGGAAAGTAAGTATCATACTGATATCCACAAACGAGAAAGAAGGACAATATGAAAATTGAGACCAAAACCTGAAGGCTGATGCATGTGCAGCGTCATGGAGGGGCATGAGGGATCACGGCCCCACATTTAATCTCAAACAAATAAATGGTTTTACATTTGTGGTCTTAATGATACCCTGCCACTTATTCCAGGATTTTCCTTGAATAGTATGGATGCCCCCAGTAATAAAACAAAAGAAGCTTCTAACCGACAAAAAGAAGAAACAGATGAAATAAATGAAATGGTATTTTCGTAATTGAAGCACCACCTGACACTGTTTGGTGAAGTCACATGGCACTTATTTTGCCCTATAATGGCAGAAAAGATATCCGTAAACTAATTCTGAGCAAACATGCCGAACCACAGTAATCAAGCCGAAGGTTAGCTTAATCGTTGAGAATCAGTTTAAGTCACCTCGAACTAAACCAAACATGGATATTATTGCCTTTGGCTTCTGACACCCAAAAAAATAGAGAAGTGGAGACAATTCCTTTAACTGTGCCACCTGCAGTTTACTAGAAAGATCAGGGGTGCTAAAAATCGTAAAGTTTTGGTGGAACTGATGCTGTTCAGATTAATTCAAATTTGAAACCAGGCCTTATACTATTTGCAGCAGTGTACCAGGTTAATGCAGGTTTACGATGGACCCTAGAACTACACACTATTGTACTCGTATTCATAAACCTTAATTAAGTGACGGAAAATATCCTTAAATTCGATAGGCGTTCAGATATCCATTCCTCTCAATATCTCATTTGTCCTGCTTCTTCAAATTTCTCCCAGAAACATTCTCTCTTCCACTACTATGCCTAGAACTACATTCTTTGAATTTCTTTTAGTCCATTTCATTTACTCCATATCCACACCACATCTCAAAATGCTTCAATCTACCCTTATTTTTTCTCTTTCCAAATCTTGCTTACGCTTATCTCTTGCCTCAACGAGGCATATAAAGCAATGCTCCATTTTTAAGTTGTGAATACTCTTTCCTTTACGTATTTACATAAGTTGTCTGTCATATACACTTACCTCTATGTAAACCCTTGTCTACCCAGGACAATTCTTCTTTTAAAGACCCTAATACCTTTCTCACTCTCCTCCAAAAATCCCTCAATGGATGAACCTGTTCTTATATGATGAACCTGTCCTAGTTTATGGTCCCAAATTTTAATGCTTACCCTAGCCTTCCTATTTCTTGAGAATGTCATTATCTTCGTTTTCTTAGGACTAAAGCTCACTCCATGCCTATCAAATTGCTTCTGTTATGCGCTAAGTAATTATTCCAACTGTTTGTCAGACTGACAGGTCAACGTTTGCCTATTCAACCGATTTGATGAGTTCCCTATCTACGTTCACTCTAACTTCCAGCAGTCCTCACCGTTTATTTGAAAGGGTGTTCGTGAATGCGGAGAAAAATCGAATCCAGGGAAATGAGCTCTTTGAAGGAGCAGCGTTGTTCTGTAAAATCCTCCGTGAAACTCTACATATCCTTCACGGTAACTTTTGAGTTGATTACCAAAGCTTATGATGAGGATATACGTACCGCGTGTTATGAGTGGTTTACGACTGGCAATCAATGGAAGACGGCGAGCGTTCCGGAAGACCGCAACGTCGACCGATGACCCCCACATCAAGAATATGAATGATATCGTTCGTACAAATCAATGTTTAACTGTCAAAGAACTTTCAGAAGAGTGTGGCATCTCGATTGGTTCGTGCTAGGAAATTCTGACTGAAAAACTGAGGATGAATCGAAACGCCGCCAAATTCGTGCCTCGCTTGATGACAGCAGACGAGAAACGACGTCGAGTTCAAGTCTGTCAGGAACTGTTTTATGAGATTAAGAGGATTGAACCTTCTTATCCAGGATCAGAACAGATGATGAGTCATGGGTTTATGGATATGGCATCGAAACAAAAGTGCAGCCTTCATAATGGAATGATAAAACATCCCACCGCCCCAAAAAAGCTCGATGAGTTCGCTCTAAGGTCAAGGTGTTGTTGACTGTTTTTTCAATGTAAAGGGAGTTGTGAATAACGAATACCTACCTTAAGGCCAGACAGTCAACACACTACCTGGGGTTTATGAAAAGCATGAGAGAGAAAATCAAGCGAAAATGGCCCGAACTTTGGTGGAGCGGCGAGTGGTTTTTTCACCACGACGGCCCATTCCTCTCTCCGAACTCTTGAGTTTATAGACAAGAAGAAGACCGCTGTGCTTCCCATCTACTCTACTCCCCAGACCTGGCCCCATGTGACTTTTTTCTGTTCCCCAAACTGAAACCCCGCTCAAAGGAAAAAGATTTGCCACCATTCTAGAGACAGAGAAAAATTCGACAGAGGAGCTTATAAGCATTCCGCAAGAAGCGTTCCCGGACTGTATCAAAAAGTGGAAACACCGTTGGGATAAGTGTATGCATTGGGGAGGAGACCACTTTGAAGGGGACTCTGACCAATCAATAATTTGTTAGTGAAGTATTTTTTTATGAAAAAGTACGGGAAGTTTTTTAACAGACCTCAGACTCTCCTCATTCCCCTTATGAAACAGACATTGCTGGTAAATCAATGTACCAAATCATTTCTTTGAATATTTATAACAATATGTAAATAAATATCTAGTGCTTTCACTGCTAATATCTACTACGCCATCACTTCATTTTAATTCGCTGTCGAAGTTAAAACCAAAACATGAATCGCAAACTTTGATCGAATAGAAAAATAGAAGGCAGAAAATGGCCAAGTTCGTTATCATTTATTAATTGACCAAGAGGAAAGACTTTGAATTTGTGAAAATAAAGTTACGTTTTTTTCTAATGACACTAATTTTAATACGCTAGAGTACAAATTTTGGTCTTACACAGTAATATTTTGGAGTGGAAGTTTATTTCCACATTTCACGATTGTGCGATATAAACCTTTCTTTGTAAATGAGATCCTATGACATCCGGCTAAGTACATCAGCAAATAATACTTATGCTTACGCAGAAAAAGTTGTTTCTAATGTACAATGTGCTCCTTAAAAAGAATCCACACTTCGTAGCTGTCTGCCGATTTCATCCGCTGGCAGTAAAATTCCAACATTACCCACAATTAAAACATTAGGGTGCATATAAACAATTTTTCGCATCTCTATGCCATCATAGCGTGTGAAATGTACTATCCGAGTTTGTACATTCCTACCCGCTCCTCTGAGGATTAAACATTGTAATTTAAAAAATATCATATTACCCCGTGATATTCTAATAAATGACATATTACCGAATATGTCTGTATATGTTGATTATTTGTATTATATTTTTAATTTTTTTAATTATTGGAGGCTTATATTTGCAAATGAGTGAATGTACTACTGATAACATTTTATTTTACAGGGAAATAAGGGTGTACTTTTACGCATTTCAATTTTCTGGTGGCGCCAAGAGCTGCGAGTATGATAGTACGCATAGTGGGTCGCTTATGCTTAGTGTCGCTGCCAGTAAAAATTAGTAATTCAATGACTAAAAAATCATAATTATGAATGGCAGTCAAATGAAAACCGAACGCTCGCTACAACAACCAGTCCGCGCACCAACAACGACATAAACCAACAACTGCGTGCGCCTGTGAGTTGTCACCATGTAGTTCTTCTACCACAGCGATGGCAATATTGATACTTAAAAAGCTAGATTTTAGCGGACTGTGTGTGTTCGGTTTTCAATTGATTACCTCTATTAACTAAAAAAAATTAACATTCGATCTTGTCAAAAAACCAATTATTTTATGCTTCGTGTGAAGTTGCCTCTTACGTATTCGAATGCTACCTTAAAGGTCAACTAATGATGAGTACTTAACTGGTTTCTTATTTTTCGTTTCGCTCTTCGCGAGGGTGGTTTCGTATTAATTTTTCAGGGCAACATCAAGCCATGTTAAATCCTTTGATAATTTTAATGAACCAAAGTACTGTACAGCTTCACATAAAATGCAGGAGATTGTTTCAGGGCGAAGTATTGTCGACAAAGAACTCAGTGCAATCGTGCCACATATTTCCAGTATATTGCCGGTATTTTGCCTCAAAATGTCGATTAATGTCACATTTGCGATTCTCAAAAGAAATGTACTCCTGATAATAGCTTCTCTTCCAATAATTCTGCATCGCTAAAGTAATGTGTCAGGTTGTTACAGATCGTACATTCCCGCTCTAACAAAATTTCTTTCACACTGATTCATTGCAAAAACCTCTAATTAGAATGAATTGCACATAATAAAGATACAAAATGGTTGATATTGGTCCTGTCAAACAGTTAAATTATATTTAAAGATTGAATCATTAATGTTTTACCGTGTAGTGGATATATTGGACGGTTTGTGTTCAACATTTCTCTCCGTGAGTCTTCGATTGCAATAATCTCGAATTTTTTCCGGGGTGATTTGAAATCAGTGATCTCTACATACGTATTTTTGATGAGCATAACGCTAAATATTAAAACAAATTAGCTGTTGGTAAAACTCCTCCGCATATTAGTGGGTGTTTTCCTGCGTGGGTTTTTACTATGTGAGCAATGCCACGTTCTCCGTAGCTTTTCCCACAAACCTCACCCTTTACTAAGACTTTTCCTATTTTATTGTTCACTTTCCTCAGTGTCATTTACTTGGACTATGTGTAGGTGTATCCTTTTGTTGTTATATGTATTTATTATAAGGTAATCTACCGGTTAGGGTAGGTTTTTGGATGGGCACAACTATCAAATACATATTTTGTAACTCCTAACAAAACCCAATCCAGCAATCTAATTTACATCAGGTCCCTCTTCATCTCTGTGTACTTCTTTCCTCCATTCATCCCGTCCAACATCCCTATCCTGTTCCTGCCCTTTCCTCGCTTGCCCAACATTCTCCCCTCGATTACCTTCTTCAACATTCCACTACCGCTCAATACGCCCTTCATCCATGTTTCCTGCCTCCATAGGATTTCTCTCAACAAACCCCTTCCCTCGCCCACCATCCCTAGTACTACCTCATTTGTTTTCCTTTCGGTACATTTAACCTTTTACATCCTTCTCCACACCCACATTTCAAAAGCCTCCAATCTACGTCTATCCTCCTGCTTCAATGACCACGTTTCCGCACCGTATGTATATGTATGTGTATGCATGTATGTGTATGTATATAGGGTCGCACCATTAAGTGGTAAAACTGATTTTCTCTGGCGCGAACGGAGCAGTGGATGGGGGGTCTGCCTGGCAGGGTAAGGTGGAGGGGGCTCTTGGCAACAGACCGACACCAACCTCAGTCGCCTGCGGGCTGTCGTTGAGTGAGGACACCGTTTTCAGTGAAGCAAGTTTTTTGTCCGCGTCGAAAAACAAAATTAATCTGAATTTAGAGCAACGATATTCCGTGAAGTTTTGTGCGAAACTCGGGAAGGCAGCAACTGAGACCCTCGATATGATCAAGCAGGCTTATGGGGACACTGCCTTAAGCCGTTCCAAAGTGGCATAAGTTGTTTAAAGGGGGTAGGGAGCTCGTTGAAGACGACCATCGCTCCGGACGGCCGTCGACGGCAAGAACCGACACGAATGTGGACAGAGTGAGGACACTGCTGAGCACAGACCGACGCTTAACCAGTGAAGAAATATCAGACCAGTTGGGTCTGTCTGCATCCAACGTCCAACACATTATTTCACAGGATTTGGCCACGCGTAAGGTCTGTGCCAAGATGGTGCCGAAAATTCGTGCCATGGCGCGCTCGTCGTCAGACAGCTCCTGGCCAAATACGGCGTTGCCACGTTGCCGCACCCACCCTATTCTCCTGATCTGGCACCACCGGTTCTTCTTCTTCCCCCTGATGAAAAGACAGCTCAAGGGACGACGTTTTGACTCGATAAAGGCCGTTCAAGAGGCTTCGACAAGGGTCATCAACGGCATCCCCAAAGAAAATTTCCAGCGGGCGTACGGGGAATGGGAGCAACGTTATACTAAGTGTGTAGCAGCTCAAGGAGCATACTTTGAAGATTATTAAGTCGATGTAAGTCGACTTAATAATCTTCAAATCGATCGTCAATAAAATTCTTGTAAAAAAATAGTCCTACCAGTTTTAAGTGCGACTCTGTATTAAAATATTTGGAGCCACTCCCAATATATTAAAATTCAGTCATTTGTTACTATTTAAGTCATCTTTAAGAGAATTAGTAGTCGGTGCTGAAGAATCTTTCTCTTCTCCCATACAAACAGCCTCGAAGGTTTTACTACTATTACAATAGAATCTACTAAAGCCATCTTTAGCAAACATTTTTATGAACGCTAATGTCGATGGGGAATTAACTCTCCAAATACCAGATTGTGATTTTGTAAACTGTAGTGAAGACGCCTAAACAGACTTGATAAAACTGTTCGTCTCTTCTTTTTTCTGCAAGCCTCATATATTTCCCGCTCTGTATCGCCATCATTGAATTTCGCCAAATTTGTCACATGTCAAAGGTTTGCATCTATTCGACAAATACCTTTAACGGTAATTTTCACCGGCTGCCATGCTGCAAAACATTGAACCTACATGTTCACGTTCACTCTCACTGAACAATATTGCTGAACCCATATCCATGAGCCTTTTCTTAATCTTAAGCTCTATAAAATGTTCAATCATACCGTTTCAGCGAGTTTACCACTCTCTCTATTAAACGCATGAGCATGTACAATTTTAAAATATTTTTATTAAAAACTTTTAATAGATCATTAGAAAATCATTTTGCTGGTAAGGAGGAAGATTGACATTTTACGGTATGCCAACGGATAGAATGGAAAAATTCTAAAGTGAGCGCAAATTTTACTGCTCGTGAGGTAAAACTTCGTTGTGATTGCTTGCAATTAAGTGACGATTTTTTTAATCCATCAATCAACATTCGTTCGAAAAATATGTAGAGTGATACGTACGCACTGTCTAATAAGAAAACCAGCGAACGATTAGACAAATGTATTTTTGGAGTAAGCACTTCGGCGGTACTCTTATAAGAAGAAATCTTCAATGAAACATAGAAAAAACTATTTTTTTTTGGTTCTTACGATTTGTTCGTAACAGAATTATTTGATAGCTGTTAATTTCCTAAGAAATCAACTAAGGATCAGACACGAAAAAATTATTCCATCTGACTTCCAATTGAAAAACGACCAAATTATTACAAAGATTACAATGCAACAATTGCAGAGTGTAAAAATCATTCGCTTTACATTCTGAAATTTTTGCAATGCATATTAATGGATGACTCCGTCAAAAAGTTACTGTCGCGGCATCTCCCGCAGTTTCTTGTAATTTAATACAAAGATATTTCAGAAAATTCTTCTAGAAAAACTATTCAGAAAAAGTAATAGCTTCAGTAAAAATCCTCGAATATAAATTAATAATTTCCAAGAGTATGGATACTAATAGCAAAAAATAAATAACTTAAAAAGATATGAGCAGAGAAGATACGAACAATCGCACAGTATCAATGAATCAATGAACTGAAATAAATGTCCCACTACCCTTGGGTACTTATTTATTAATTTTATTTACTTATTTATTTTGTGTTAGTCCGAAAACAGCACTTCGACCTTCACATCGGACTTTGAACATTGATATAACCATTTGACAATTGCGCACACCCAAGCCCTAGGTGGAGGAAAAACCACATAGGCGAGAATCGAACCCTTGACGGATGTTACCTCCCCCCCCGCCTCCGGGCCCGGCACTCCTCCTTAAGAGACCGAAATGAAAACCAGTCGCTCATTGCATAACATTTCACGTCGCCCTAAGTACTAAATCTGATTATTTGACGCTGACAGCCCCCATCTCAATACCTCAACCTCCATTTATTCGATACAAACTGAAAATTATTTGCGTAAAATGACTGACATTAGCAGTGAAGTTAATCTTCTCAAGAAAATGAATTGCAAATCAAACCTTTTATGCCATAATTTTTTTGCTTAAGGCGGAATAAAAAGGCCTTAAAAATACTGCATATGACACAAGACCGCATGAGTCGAATGCCGACGGGAGGGTGGGGGCAGCAGTGAGCACCCTCAAGGGGAGTGGCGGAGTCTGTCCGAGCCCCCCCCCTCGGAGTAACCACACCGGTCGGTCCGTTCTCCCTACCCCCCACTACCAACTCAGAGATCCTCTCTCTCAGAGCCTCTAAGATAGATTTACGCCTAACTCTTTGGCGCGAGTTTTCAACTATTTCTTTGTTGGCATCACCATTTACGTTTTACTTAAGGGTGTCCTGACATTCGTTCCTTCACTCCTTACGATCGTAAAGTCTTGTTGGGATACTTCGATTTGCAGCCCCTTTTGTACTGGGTGCCCCTTGGGTATGGACTCCGATAAGGGTGTGGATAGGAAGTCAATCCCAGTCTGATTCTCACCACGGCTCTTGATCAGCAGTTCAACATTTTAATATTAGAACTCGATCCTAATTCATTAAGGGGTTAATTACGAATGACATTGAAATTTGGGATGATACTAAATCAGTTACTTCAGAGTAAGATCAAATAATCCGTAATGCATGCAATGGCATAATGTATTTAATTAGTCCAAAGCTACATAATAACAAGTTTCTTAGGCTGCCTGGGGAAAAATGTCTAGGTCCAAACTCGATTGTACACTTGCCCGGAAGTTAGCGTTTTATTTGATATCTTATTAAGGCTTATCGTACAATAAGTAAAATTGTGCAATACAGAACGAGTGAAACTTCAAATTTTGAGGTGCAATGACGACACGTAAACTCAGCAATAGACTCTTAGTTTAACTTGATGTGATTCGAGGTACTATTATCTTCGGCCAAAAATGCTATATGTTCTGTCAATGTAGGGCCGTTTCATTATGACTGTATTTTTTCTGCTGGTTGAGTTGTTACGCATTATATTTTTTTCTCTCCTTCGTAAAATAGCCAACCTCGGAAAGTATTGATTAATTATTGTTATTTGGCGCAAGATGTATCCTATAGAATGCAGAATTGTGGAATTTGTCTCCTAGCATACGTAGTGGGACATTCTTGAATGTAGCGTAAAGAATTCTTTGGGTGACCTCCTAACGCTGAATCATAGCCGTCTGATAAGTTTATTGCACATGCTAACAGCAGTCTCCCCGTTTGGGTACGTTTTTGTTTGGCGTAAGGGGACAAAAATTGATCATTTTGTCGTCCACTTGCTTTTTATTCCTGTTAAATAACTTTTACCCCCGAATTTTCTTTTAAAATTGAACAGTGCTTTCCTAAGTTAAATATTTTTGATTTATTTAGTATTTTAGTATTTTTTTAGTTCCCTGCAAGCCATCGCTAGGTTGTGTGGCATGGGAATACACACAGATTAATTTTGACTCGAATATTTTTACCCCTACCGCGGACGGGCAACGTTATTCTGATCCCTTATCGTTCGCGGAAAAAATGACAACTTAAATTTGTTCTACACTTAATCTCTCTAATTTTATAGGCATGATCTCGCCTACCGTAATGCGATGGGGATAATAATACATTTTCAAAATCATTGCTTAAGAGAGATCCTACCAATTCAACTAAGAGATTTAATCCGTTATTTAACCTTCGCTACGTGTGTGATTCCGTGCCTAGCTCCTCTAATATTTTTGATAGGCTACTCAAATTATCATAAACACGTTTTACAATTCTATCTCCTCTATGCTGCACGCGATTCAATTCAAGAAGCAATCCAACTTTGTTCCGATCCCATAAACTAGCGGTATATTCTAAATGAGGCCTAACCAGCGAAATATAACATTTCTCTTTGACCTTTTCATCATATTTACCCAGTATTCTTCTAATAAATCCTAATTTTTTTAAGCTTTCCCACATATTCCTCGTATGTGTTTCGCCTGGGAGAGGTCGTGAGAGAGGGTATTGCTTATGTATTTAATCGAGTCTACACACTCCACTTCGATGTTCCCAGTGCAATAGGCGTTCGGGAGTGAATTGCTCTTTTTCCAAAAATTCATCACTACGTTCTTTTTTAAGTTTAATTATAATTGCCAAGAGTCGCACCAGCGTTTTATAGCGTTTACGTCATCTGCTAAAGCTCTAATGATTTCCATTTTTGAGCTAAAATACACCTCTATCTATCGTAGCAATACTTTCTCAGGTGTCATCATCCCAAATGACTTTAATCACCACCGTTTCCAAAACTTTCCAGCATCACTCTTCGTTGGCCATGCTCAATAGTATCTCTTCATCTGAGGTTGAATCTTTCAGAGCATATAGGTAGCCTTATCAAACTATAACCTCCTGTGATGGTACTCCTTGACCGGAAACTTGCTGTCCTCAATTCCATCCACCATTTGTAAAACCCCTTCGGAGTCCTATGCTGTGGTTTACATTTCATTTTGTTCAAAAGGTCGCTTTTACTCTTGGTTGAATCATCCACAAAGGACGTTCTAATATGTGTTTTTACAACATTGAGACTATGGGTACCCAAATAGCGACAAACTGAAGAAAAGTTGGTGTGATCTATTCAAATCCAATCCCTCTTACTGTAATATTTTATATATTGGCCAGATTTGCAGAAAACGTTTGACCCAAATGTTGCTTCATTTTAAATATTTTAAAAACCATGACTAATCGACCTTTGCGAATGTCTTGTAAACATTATTATTCCTCTGAATTTTCCTATTTTACCTTCACTTTACTATATATTCACGTACATAGATATACAAACGTTTTCTTTTACAGTTTGACATTGTACATTCATGTACCATTTAACTTGTATGCTTCGCTGGCTGATTCCAGAAATTTCACCTTCGTTACCATGAATTTTCTACGTGAAGAATTAATCCAAACCCTAAAAACAACTCCTTTACCTTGAATCGACCCCCTCCCCATTCAACTCGGTCCATTCAAACAAGACGTCACTATACTTTGTGCCAATTTAACATTCTCATAATGATCCGTTACCATTGAACACCTTTTTTATTATTTTAATTTTATTCAAGTGCTTTGAATATTACTTTTTTTATTTGTTGACAGAAGATTTCACCAAGTTGTCATGCCTACCATCAACTATTTACACTCGTACATTCTAAGACAATAGAGGTCTAAGACTTAATCTTACAATTTTTATTTTCCGCAAAGACGACCGTCGGTTCAAGTTGCCTATCCCTCCCCTCTACTCCAACATTGAACGGTACATCCATTGATTGTACACAATTTATGTACTGTCGCTAAGCCTTCTCGAAATTCACAAAGTAAATAAATACTCCCTGGTTGTATTCTATTGCCCTTTCTATCAGTGATTCCAATAATGTTGTGTACCCGCGCATGCCCCGCTCTTCCTAAACGCAAACTAAAATACCCCTAATTTATTATTTCTCCTATTTTGTACCCTTGTTCATCTACTCTTGTTGAGGTACTACACTGTCTAAGCGCCAGATCAAACTTATGATCCTACAGTACTTACATAAAAATTATTTTTCCTTTTTCGGGATGACAACCAATATGCATCTTTCAAAGTCTTCTGGACAACTTCCTCCCTCAAAAATATTACAAATGAACCGGTAAAAGCGCATAATATTGCCCTTACAGACAATACTTTGCAACATATTGTCATTATCACATATTTCTTTCGCGCATTTCTCCATCTTGTCTTAATATTTTGTTTCGATTGATACTATTCACGTAATACCTCTCATAGGTTGAACGAATTTGCCTTTCTAACATCCGACTGTACTTTCACCAGTCTTTAGAGTCTGCAGTTCAATCTTGTTTCTGTTTTACTCTCCATATCACGGGCAATTTTCTTTCTACCATAGTTTTTTTTCATTTTTTGAAGCATCACCATCCTAATTCTTTGTTTACGCTCTTCTATTTAATTCTCTCGTCTTTTTCGAATTCATCTTTTCTGTAATACATGACTTAATAAATATTTTCTTCTTTTACGTTCCTAAGGTTTCTTTCGTAGAGTTCGCTAACCCCCAATTTACGACAATCCAACTTTTCTTCTATTGTATCCATCTGCTTGTCTTCACACAAAATTTTGTCAGCCTTCAAATACCCTACCCTTTTTATCCCAGTTTAACTGCCTATATTCTTTTTCTTATCCCAGTCCTTTTTATCAGGATGAATTTTACGTTAAATTCAATTAGCAACAAATTATCTGAATTAGCATCAACTCCCGCGAATTGATGACAACATTACTAAATCTTTGCGTGAAAGTAATATGATGTAAATTACATCTCCCTGAATCTAGGAGTCTCCCTACGGCAGTTTTGAAACAAGGCGTTAGTTTTAATTAAGCCATTTCACCGGAAGAGGTAAAATTTGTTCTTTTTAATATTACGTCAAATGACTTATGGCATTCTTGAACACCTATTCAAACAATAAGTGCTTCAAATTACCACCCAAAACTAATGGACAACATATTGGTCCCATCCCCGCCCGTTCCCCCTCACCCTCACCTTGTGAAGAGATGCATATAGACTTGTCAAATGAGTCGTATTTTCACCTGAAGATGACTCAAGGAGTAGAAACTAGAGTCACAACAATACAATTTTGGTGGATAGTGCACGTTTTTTGGCCTATCCTATTCCAAAATTGAAATTTTCCTCAAAATACCGCCTGCAACTGTACTATGCACCGTAATTTTGAAATTAAAATCCATCCAATGCACATCAATCTGTATATGATATGAAAAAACACGGTCGGTGGGGGTGGCAAACCTTCATCGAGGACATATTATTCACTTATATGTATACATCATCCGAGACGCCTGCCTAATTTCTGAGAAGTAAATTATTGCAGAGATAAAATGAATCCAAAGTTTTAACTAATCAAAGTGTAGAATAAAAATCTGAATATAGGACTGCCTAAATTCCATGAAAATGATTTTTTTTCCGGGTGAAGCTTACAGAGAGGTTCTCATGGAAAACGATGTACTATATAGTATGTATGCTGTATAAGCTATGGAGAGGAAGCTATTTTGAAACTACAAAATGGTTGACCGGATTTTCTGTGCACATTACAAAAATAGTTCTGGATTTAATAAACCGTATGCTTCGTAGGTTTATGTTTTCCATTAATGTGTGAGGCAAAAAGTAAATAAAAGAATAGAATGAAGAGAAACAATTACAACAATGGAGATGATTTTATTTTTGAGTAAAGTTAAAATCTCATGAGGCAAATGAAGGTATGAAAATTATGCACTCATGTTGCTGATATTTTGAAACATACATAATACATTATTTAATACTGATATATGTCTATTTATGTTGTTAACGTCAGATAGTTTTCAGTTCATTGAGTTAAATGCCATTAATAAATTTAGTATTTAATGTTTCATGTAGTACTCAATGTTTCTTTGAAATGCTATTCTCTTAAAATTCACTTTTAAAATCTTAATATCATCGAATAAACACCTAAATCTTTTTGAATCCGTGTTTGCGTGCTGTAAAATGCGGCAAAAAACTTCTGTTGGAGAAAGTTCCGAGAGCGCTCTGTAGAGGCAGCACGTACAACGTATTTTTTATCTCTTTCAGGGGAGAGCCATCTCTACCATGAAGTTGTACCGGCTGAGGATAGATGGCAGGAGCTCTTAAATGAGAGGGCCCTTGATGAAGAAACGCGGGGAAGTTTTCTTTGCCCAAAGAGAAGAAAAACATTCGGGGTTGAACGTCGAGGGGTGGCGGGCAGGCGGGAGGATAAGAACCTTGACCTTTGCCAGCCCTTTAGAAGAAATACGGAGTGCGAGAATACCTATTCGAAGTGGCTTTCAATGCAACTACAGTAGAATAACATAATTCTTAAGAAAAGGATGCGTTCTTCAACAAACGCGATGCAAAAATGAAAATAACATTATCCTAGACATGAATGATAGCCGATGTCTTGATAATTTAAATATAAATAAGTCACATTGGTTAATACGACGTACTTCCGACGTACAAGAAATCTAGAAAGAAATCAAAAATTTAAAATAAAAATAGAGAATTATAACAGGAATGAGATGGATGTGAATATTTTGCATTCTTAGGGGAGGAGCGGTCAAAATGAATCCGAAGATAGAAATTTGTCCATTTTTTCGCCGGTGAAATTCAAAAGGAAAATGAGCACCCGCGAAATAAGAAGGACGAAACATTTGAATTGCAAAGCAGCAAGAGGTAAGAAAGAGCAAGCAGTACATGGAAATGAAATAACACAGTTCACGCGCACGCTCGTCGGGAGGGTGGGTTGAAATACTCGGAAAATGATTGCGTCTCCACTGCTGCACGAAATTGGTTAATGCAAAATGAACGACGCGGAATTGACTGGCGACAATAATACATTCGCACGCATAAATGAGGAGTTTTTCATTTAACGCAGGGATGGATGGGGTAGCATCAGCTCACTCGCTTGCATCCTGCATCTGTTATTTACGACGCGGACACAGCTCTGAAAGCGTGATGGAAAGTGTCGTTTAGATAAAACAAGCAGCGCACAAGGGCGTCCGGTTGGACGTGATGTCGCCTCGTTCCGGGAATAGTGGTTAACATCCCGGGAAGTTCGCAGAATGGGTATTTTATAACCGATCCGCAAACGAAGACATCTGAGCTACGTGCTCCTTGGGCCAAATGCATATTGGGATTGTCCCGCGTTCGATCCGTACCACGAGATTCCACATCGCAATCGGGCTTTCTTCAAGACTTTGATGAATGGTGTGGTTAACACCGAACACCAAAGTTTGGTAAGTTTTTAGAAAAAGAAACAGAAAGGATTCATTTATGCAACCAGACCGTGAGTATACCACAGCAAAAATTATTTCCCCAAGGTTTCCTAACTAAAGGTGCTGTTCTCTCCTAAAGGCAGACCACACAAGGCAACCGAGTCAGCATACTCTCGACATTCGTGGTCGTTGCATGCCTAAATACGGGTGAAACATTGTTCGGAAATTTGTATTTTGATGCATTTGTGATCCTGTGAGAGTCACGCCACCCATCTAGCAGATAACTTTCTCACATCCAATTCCACTGTTCAAATGTGACATGTCCGTTCAGTTGACATCCCCACAGCTTCAGCGATTTCTCGCACTTTCAGTCGGCGATCCTCCATGACCATTTTATTCACTTTTCCAATAATTTCTGGGGTAGTGGAATATTTTGACCGACCCCTACGCCGATCATCTAAGCTGTCTTGGCCAAACTCAAACTTAAATATGAAGGAGCAGAGTCCCCCAGAGCGTTATGAAACTCAGCATGAATTTCCTTTGTTTTCAAACATTTCTTTACGAAGTATTTAATCACTGCTCAGATCTTAATTTTTTCCATCTTAAAAAAAAACAGTTTCTGGCGTAACTTGGTGAACAATCTTCATACTGACGTTTTTATAAATCAAACCACTTTGCTTTTCCACATAAACGTTTCATTTTCACTTTTTTTTGGGAAAATAAAAAGTTTATGTAGAAAAGCAAAGTGGTTTGATTTATAAAAACGTCAGTTTTTCCATCTTCACAAATCAGTAGACGGGAACAACAACATGGAGGCGTCCGCAGCACAGAACAGACCTCTTCCCCGACCGCTGACGCGTTACGTGTTTACTCATAAAGGATTACCTATTACTACGCTGGAAACTCGTTTCGATAGCGCTGACATCTGGTGGTGATTCCAAGAACCTTTCAAACTACCCTCGTAATTTAGGTACGTAATCGCAAAAAGCCGAGTGAAACAATGCGTGCGATCCACATCAGAGGTTATAACTTCAACTGTCATTAGCATTAGGTAAGATAACGTCACCTGCTTAATTCTCTCTATGAAACCTAATCATAAAAGACTATCACCCAACCTACAGCCCACGGGCTTGATCAGCACCGCCAAACTCCGATCTGACCTGCGAATGGACATCGGAGGAAAGTACAGATAGAAATGTTATTGCTGGGACCTAATAGAATATTTAAAGTTAATCGTTAGCTCAACTGCCAAATTGAATATTTTATTCATAAAATAAGCTTTGGTTATACTTCCCTTGACTAGATTTTAAATCAGAATCAAATATCCAATGCAATTAATGCAAGAGAGCTTCTTATGAAAGGAAATTAATATTATGAAGGGGGTTTGGTCGTCTTCCGTCTTTGTTGCCGTCGTTAGCGTTCGGCTATAGACCGAATGGCCTGAGTTCTATTCCCAGTGACTTTGAACACACACTGCATTACACCAGGTATTTGATTTTTTTGGAGACCAGATCTTCCTGAAAAACCGCAGGTAGAACGAGAAAATGGACCTTCTACCCTGGACTGAACACTCGCCGTATGGCTTAGTAGGAGATGAGCTCTACCAACCAACTTTCAAACCAATCTTCGGATTGATTACTATAAACTAGTTCATCACTTCCATCTCGTGAGTGGATGAGATCATTGAGAAAAGAAGTCCCAATTCTAATATAAAATTCGACCTCAAGAATTGAAACGGCAGTACTTCATATTTTAACATTGCGTATGAATGCTAGCATCAAAACGTAACTACCAATATTTTCTAATAAATGTTGGAACAATAAGGTCTTCAAAATTTTACCCAGAATGTTTCCTTCGACCATGTGATATTAGTGACTGTGGATAGAGTATAAAGCACAAATTGAGTGTTTCGAGACTTGAGGGACTGAACATTAAATACAAATATTTACAAAAACACGAGGAGGGATCAGTGGAGTAATATAAGAGGGGCGGGAACAAATTTTAGGTTTTGCTTTTGTGAATGTGGATCATACATACAAATTAATTCGAGAACGAATAACTATTTCGGTACGTTTTTTATCTTATTCCAGACAGATATTAACTAAAAATAATTTATGATTAGACAGAAGTTCAAAAACTACACATTAAAGAAGACATTGGTCGTAAAAAAACGTTAAATCCATTTTTTAGCACTTCAAAAATAATAACAGCAATTTTAATTACACAAAATTGGGATTTCTTATTGCGGAAAATCGTCCAATGGGCTCTCAAACGACCCCTCGGGCAAAGGAAGTGCTCCTCCCCCCTCCTCCCATCTCCCGCTAAAATTCGATACTACATGCACAAACTTTCATTCTTAATATTTCGGTTAATCTATGTTTATTTCCTCTATCTTCACTCTTGGTCGATAAAATGGTTTGATGGCGGAATGAAATGATGAAGACCATATCGTTGTGCGGATTCCATGAAGATGATTTCCTTAGTCATGTAGGTGACGTAGTGTGAGTTTATAAGGATTCACACAAAGAGTAATTGAGAATTAAATATTTATTTTAAGAGGGAAAATATATTTTTAGTGATTCCTCCTGGTAATGCTTGCCGGTAGATATTGAAGACTGAAAAACATGTACGATGGCAAGTGAGAGAATAGGAAAAAACTCGTCAAATTGTTTTGCCCTTCATGAAGACATAAAAATATGTGAATCATTCCCCAATCCAGACTGAGACCTAGTGTACATAGTTGGACTTCTTTCTTTCCCGAACACACCAATTTGATGCCTCAAAATTCCCAGGGCGATGTCACACGTCAACAAAACTCTATTTTCTTCGGCACTTCGAATTCAACGTAGACGATTGTATTTTATTATTTATATACACCCTGCAAGCCACCGCCAGGGTGTGTGGCAAGGGGTTAATACACACCAGAATAATTTGACACGAGCATGACCCTACCGCGGTCGAACAATATTATTATGATACCCCTTGGTTCGTGGAAAAAATAACATCTTAAATTTTTTCTGTTCTACACTTAATCTCTCTAATTTTATTAACATGATCTTTCCTATCGTAATACGATGGGGGTAATAACACATTTTCAACATCACTGCTAAAGAGACCTTCCAATTTATGCAAGAGCTTCAATCTGTAATTTAACCTTCGCTCCGTGAGTGATTCCCAGCCTAGCTGCTCTATTATTTCGGATACACTACTAGGTTTATCATACCAATGTTTTACAAATCTAGCTCCTCTGTAACATTATAGCCAGATACAACAGAGTCACTTGTGCGAGTACACACATGCACTTGAGAACAAACTGTTGTTAGTATAACGGTGGTATTACCTTAACCAATGTTTGCGAATTCAACCTGTAACGAATTTCATCGCAACAGATGATTAAAATACGAGATAGATACCCAATAATGCAAATGAATAGCAAGAAAACACTTCTATACCGGATGTGCGCTACAAATGATTTCTTGCCCGCCGCAAGCTGTATACCATTAACTAAGTTCCAACATATGGTAATTAAATAATTCAAAAATGGCCGAAACTCTTGAAATGAGCACGCACATATGGTATATAGTATTACTGTTCATTCGCTAAATCTGATCTTCCCAGACCATGAGGCTTAGTTCAGGGAGAGCTTCGCGTATAAACACAGCTTTTCAGTTAATTTCTATGTCGGTGGTAAACACTTTTCTCTGATGTTGTTTTGTACAAGGAAATCCATTCCCGTTGGTTTTATGCTTCGTGTTTTTTCCCCCATTTGAACTTTCTATAGGATGTGGTATGATCCTACCTACCACAACTACAATTTTTAATATGGAAGGCATCACGGCAGTGTGGTCAAGAATCTGATATATTTAAGAATAATTTTAATGCGAATTTCACGTTTCTTTTTTGACGTTAATACCATTTTTTCCTTTCATAACAGCAAAATGCCCTTGATCCAATTCTTTGTTTTCATTTCCGGAGAATCTTATAAAAAATATTGCATTATGAATTCAATGGAAATCTTCAAACCTATTTGGACCTATAGACCTTCTTTAAATTAATATAGCGCACGAAATTGGACTGAAATTGATGATTTATTTTGAAGGGGCATTTAATAATAAAACCACTATGGTAATTAACGTGAAGAAACATAGTTTTCTTATGATAAGCTTGGGAAGAATATTGACTGCCTATTATGGTGCGGACGATTAAAAATTACCTACTCACATCCTCATTAATGCAGTTGAAATGGTGCCTACATCTATTTCGGCTAGTTACATTCAAGCAAGACTCATTTTATGGATATTAATTTTCGCCTAAAGCCCCTACGTTGCAAAATTTTGGTTTGTAAAAATGGAGGGACAAACCGTTCAATATTTCACGCAACAATAGCGACGGTGTAGCCTCTTGTGCAAAGAAGTAGCTTTATATTGCATGTGGAAACAAAATGATCAAAGGAAGCCGGAAGACCGAGACAGATGTAGGCAGAAAATAAACAACGATCAAGATGATCTCTGACGGAAGAAAATATTTTTGGATGAACAGAAATAATCGGGAAGAATTAGAATGAAAAAAAATTATGACAAGCAGCTAAAAATAATCTGCGGCAAAGTAGAGGGGCGGAAGCAGGAAAGAAAAGCTGAGAAATAGCCGGAACCGTGGAAAATTAAAATTCAAACGGAGCTCAGGTGAAAAGAGAATGGCAAATGAACTGAATGATTCACATCCGACGATAAATATAGGCCTGGCCCGCAAAGGGTGAAATGACTTTGAGAAATGAGATGTGAGCGAAACACAAAAATAAGAAAGACTGGAGAAAGGATAGGTGTTGCGAGGATGCGGATACAATTAAACTCGAGTGGGGAACTTGAAGCCGAAAGGGAAATCGGAGGAGGCGAAATAATAGGTATATAAAGCATGGGGAAGGAGGAGGAAAAATCAAAATCATTCCTCACTAATTTACTTCTGCCTCGATGCTAAGGATATCTTCCACCAAAAAGGTAGTTCATTTGATGATGCTTTTGAAACGCGATGGTTTGTCCGGAAGCGGGCGGACCATTCAGCCAAAAGAGACCGGATAATTAAAGGGCTGCTGGGAAGAAAAAATGGATCGGTCTAGATAACGGTGGGAAGGACAGAGAGAGCAGGCTGTCTGCTCGAGGGGACCGGATATCTGACTCTGAGCAGTGGTAAAATTTCAAGAAATTTCCTTTCGGGAATGGCCGATATGGTGACTAATATTTGGGCTGCTGATTTTTGTGTCGTTTGCAATAATTCACCGGACTCTTCCGCCATGTGTCCAACAAGCTCCAACAGAATCGATAAGTTAATTATCTTTGCCGTTTGTTGAATTAATTCCTTTGTCCCTATATTATCCCTTTGCATCACGCCATTCTTTTTCCCTCTTGATAGCTTTTGCGGACTGCAATCTAAATGCTGACTCCCAGTTCCCAAATAGTGAACACTTAGATCCCCGGGAACCTATCTGCAGCTCAAATTACGAGAACCTCTATGAATACATAAAGTGAATTACAGTTTTATAATGCTTATAATAATTACCATTACGATTATAAAAATATAATGGCATTATAACAAGATGTTTTAATTATTTTTACACAAAATTTCATCTCGTATAATTAAATAAATAACGCCCTTAGTTACATAAACATCCCTTCATCACTCTGCAACACGTTTTTTAAGTTTAAATTTCCAAGTTTGAAGAATGAAGAGTTTCAATTCATGGTGACCAACTTGTTAATAATAAGTTGTCTGATTGGTATTTTGTGAAGGGAAGATTAATGACAACGTTTAACGTGAAGAAAAATGGTAGATGATTTGAACGATTTAAAATTTGAAATGTCAACTTTTAAGTCCTATTTACGGATATACCGAAAGTCATTTTTTATTAAATATCTGAAATTTAACAATTTTTATAAATTATCCAACTTTCCCAGTAACTGAATATTTCATTGTCAACAAGTAAACGTAAACATTGAAGTAAACAATTCTGTTTTAAATTCAAGGCAAGCAATATATCTATAAGAAAACTGAGCATTTCACATCGCAGGCGGAAGTAGATCGCCCAATACAGTTAGTGAAAGGAAACACTCTTTCACTGCGAAGGAATTACAAACGCGGATATTCCTTTTTCCCGATAAATCATTATGGGAAATTAACTTTATGGAGGATATTACGTAAACACTTAGTCAAAGGGAAGAGATGACAACATGGATTTATGCGGTGGTTTACCATGGCATTATTAGGTAAACAACAATGTTGATTAATTAAGTTTTCATTTATAGAGGAATCCCTGATCTACCCTCCATTGAAAGGTCAAGTCTACAATCCTAAGACAGAGGGTGCCATTTTGCAATATTTGTAATACAGTTTTTATTTTCACAAGACGGAGTGAAAAATTGTTTTTCGTAACACAGTCATAAAACCACCTTGACTTAGTTTTCCTCTTACTAACTAATCCTATATTATAGACACGTCCAGTGAGCAACTAGGGCGGGTCAAACAAGACGCAACCTATACGGGAGCAGAAATATTTTCAATTGCGAGTCGTGCCACGATGCATGTCACAGGGGGCTGATCTAAAAAAAACACGTGAGTCACTAATTGGACGCTTTTTAAAGAACAATATCAGATAACATAAATTTCTTTTACGTCACTTAAGTTTTAATACGTACAGTACTCATAGTGAAAATTTTTCAATGTTTTCGGTTGACTTCAACAAATAATGAACATTATTTTTGTCCATGTATAATAATTTTGTTCATAGAATACACTGAATAATAATGGTGGTTTTTTGTTAATTTTCCTTGAATAAAAACATCTGTGATATTCATTTAATTGTATCGACATGAAAGCAAAATCCTCTAAAAAAAAGCGACGGAGCCCTTGAATGTTGCAAATGTTCCAGTGCAATAACACTCTTCCATTATTCTAAGTTAAGAGTAACGTCCGACTGGATTTTTGTCCTCTATTGTTGAAATTCCTGAATATCCTTCAGTTTACTCTCACTCACCCTCGACACTTGAATCCAGGTGAGTTCGTAAAATTGTCATCGAGTCGCTTCTACAGGTCGTTCTCATTGGAAGATATCCATTCGCATATTTTTTTTTAAACCCTCGGCGTCACGATTAACTTGAAGTTTATACAGGCTACAGCCGCGACCTGAGCATCTCGTGGGTGATGGCAGCAAGCGGTTCAATGCCTTTCCACGACTATTCGACCAATGAGTATCGAGCGAAAAGCACATCAAACTGTTGCCAAATTTCAACACTCATTTTTGAATCGAATCGACGATCATTGAGGCTCGGATTTCGACTAAAGGAAACCTTCTTTTAACACGGACCGAAAGACCAAATATAAATTACGGAATCCAAAACTCCGGGAGTCTGTTTCGAAGGGGGCGAAAGGCCGAGAGTTGGAAGGGGACGGGAGCGAGGAGTTCCGAACGGTGGTGCCCGCGAAGGAGTGTGTTACGTGCGCACGAAAGGAAGATGCGCAAGGAGAGGTGGGACGGGAGGGATGGCCGGAGATGGTTAGCGAGGATGAGAATGGAATGTATTTGAGGGGCGAGGAGGCCACGACAAGGGGCAAGCCAGGGGCCGGCCACTCCTCCGCCGCGAGGATGCCGGTTAAACTGCGGCGGACAGGAGCGTGAGAGAGGGGTGGAGAGAGAGAGGAGGGAGATGAGTCGTAAGGCGGGATCGAAGGGGGAGGGGTGGAGAGAGGGGCGGCCGTTGGCTGGTAAAAGGGTGCTCACCCCACCTCCTTCCCACCTTGACTCGGGCGACCTCTCCTTCCTCCCCCCCCTTTCACTTCTACCACCTCCTCTTCGGGAAACTCAAGGGTGACCAACGTTAAGGAATGGCGGATCCCTTCCACCTTCGTTCGCGGTTCAAGCCACCGCCGCGCCGAGAAGTCTCGAACGCACCTAACTCTTTACCTCCCAGGAACGTCGCGATGTAAGCAAGGAGATACGGGGACGAATGCCGTGTGGGAAACCATGGGTGGCGAACCAATGGTATACGCGCCGCTGTTAGACATATCCAAAGATAGAGACACGTTCTGCTTAGCTGAAAAACGAACGAAATCTCAATGGCTTAATCCCACTAAATGCTTTTTCATCTAGAAGCATGACAAATTGCAGCAAACTAGAATCCCGAAAAGTTTCAACCCAACAGAGAATCAGACATAAGACACTCAATTTGTTCCAAACTAGTTCGTTGCAGCTCTCCAAGCCATCCGCATCTGTCGAGTTCTCAGCATTTCTACTTAATTTATTGCAAGTTATAAATCAAAATTGTCCCCAGCAACCCACCGCGAGGGCGCGTGGTAAGGATTGCTAGATCACCAGACACTAAGGTGATTTAGAACTGATATCCTGATTAACCTGCACGGCGGCAAAACCTCTCGCTCGTTAAATAATTTCAAATGTAGCAATGCAATGTTTTCTCGCTCTTTCCTCACTACAGGTGATTGTTTCCGTATCGTTTTACTTTCGAGTAGTCTTAATTGTCATCCCTGGTGTTTTTAATAATCGAGAACACGAATTTTGCGAGTTTCTTATCCTGGTGGGCTCGGTAATCAACTTCCCTTAAATTCTCGTTCCAATATCGTATAATAATTTGTAATGGATTTGGATTGATTCCCCGTGTCGTCGCTAAACTCATATGATTCTCAAAATTCTATTACCTTGATTTTGGCATATTATCTTCGATTTCCAGTTTCCCCACTCCAGTATTTCTAACGGCAGTGTGACTCTGCGTTCATTGTTCAGATTTCATTCATATCTATGTTTCACAAGATGTCTGGTTTAATTTCGAAATTAAATTAAAAGTTAAATTTAGGTCCTTCTGTACATAGTCCCAAACGATCGCCGCGTATTCAAGGTCTAACCAGGAAGATATATTTTTCACTTGATTTACTTGAAAGTTTTGAAAATTAACTGTGGCTAACTACGGGCACGTACAATGACCATGCGCCTAACTTTTGTGAATGTATTCTCTGGACATCCTTTAATTATTATATTAGCACTTGATTTGTCATGATAATTTAAGATAAACGTTTAATTAATAATTACTTCCATTCCATTTTAATACATAACAACACTCGATTAATTGAGCTTTCACGGAATGGCATTACATTTTTGGAATTATTACATTAATTCTCCGAACGACGCCATAGTGGTGGAAGGGGTCAGGGATATAATGCCTACTCTGATTCACACATTCCCAGTTCGAGTAAGGGAAAAAATTAGCTTGAATATTTTCCGGCCAAAACGGAAAATACTGGAGCGCAAGCGTAGCTCTTCATACTCGTATCAAGCGCTCAATTCCAATATCGCTATTTACGCGATGGATAAGGAGTATCCCATCCTATCTTCAAATACTGCGAAGAAAAAACCGACGTGACGGAATTCCTGTTGCTCTAACGAATCGTTGGGGCTGGATGGTCAAATCAAGTTCAAATTAAATTCAAGTGTGCCGTGAAAAACTACTTTCATGTAAATTATTCTATAGTGTAGATGATTTTCTAATGCATACCATTTCAAATATATAATTGAAATGTGTTAATCCCAAAAAATTGTAAATTGTATGCATTTGTACTTTTCATATTGTTTTGATTTTGCATGATGTTTTTTTTATTGATATGAAGTGTAAAACATGTATTGACAAAGCCATGCATGATTCTATGCTTATGGTGAATGAATAAATTACAATTACTATTACAATCCATGCTCAAAAACTGTACCTACCTACTTCTGAGGAGAATCGCGTTATGGGTAGCGATTGCGATAACGAAAAAGGGATCCAATGATCGCGTCCCTGGCACTTTGACAACTGGCTGCTGAATCGAAAGACATGGCTACACGTCCGTAAGGAAAATTTCAGCGGAGGTCTAAGGGCCATCGGTAAGCCTTCTACAGCTCTGTTCCCCTCAAGAAAGCAGATAGACTCGAGGAAAACGGACAGCGTCTTGGGGATATTATATCGAGGACTACACACCCTAACATGACCCCCTCCGATGCATTTGAAACGTTCTTATAGGATACAGATGAGGATGCCGTGGGTTTTCTTTTTATTAACGTTAGATTGCGACAATACCAGACTTACTTCGGTTACTTAGCAGCTGGGCGGGGTTCCTGGGTGCCCATGTGTCCTCCCCGGGACCGACTAACGGTAGAAATTAATAAAGGGAACGGTAATAACCCAGGACAAGTCCCTTCATTTAAATAGATTTATCGCACTTCAATACTGAGACATCAGCATGATGGAGTAATGAAACATCAGTAATAATGGAGTCGGAACCGTTGAACCAGCAGAATAAGATAAAAATTGCATGTGCAATCTATTGTACAGGTAATAGGAAATACTTGGGCCTGTCACACGTACTCTAGATACTATACAGCCGGATTTCATACTAGAAAACACCAATAGTGCAGAGAAAAAAAACGATGATAGAGGGAACAGCATTCATATATAAGAATCTTATGTTGACCTTAAGAGCAAACAAGGGACCATAAATCGACGAAATGCCCTGGAAAATAAGAAATTGCTCGTTATAGAAGGGTTTTATTAGGATAAAACGAACGTTGAAACATTTGAACAATAATTAAGACGACTCGTGTCTAAGAGACTAAGACAAGAATAATCTACCAAAGAATGTAGAAGAAAGCAGAAGAATAATTAAGTGGGAGCCAACTTGGATTTTAAAGAAATGCAGGCATAAGTCAATCTATTCTTATCCTCAGACTAATCGTAGAGAAGAATATACGAAAGCATCTAGCAATACACGCCATATACAGAGACCATGCGGCAACAACTGAATGTGGTGAAAGCGGAAAAGATGCAAAAATAATGAGAGGAGTAGGGTAGGAGAGTTTATTATTTCTATTTGGCTTTAATTTGTACATTGAGATAGCAATAAATGGGATCAAGGAAAGGCGACAGAAAACGAGGGGAAGAAGAATAAGTATTCTAAGATTTGAGGATGGTATGGCTATAGTAAGAAAAAAAAGATCTGGCGAGGACTTTCGAAAATGGAATGAAACAGTAAACCTCTAGTTAAACTCGAATAAAGCTGCAATAATGTTTTCCAAACGAAATAAGGAGAATTTTTCAAATATGATAAGACAATGGTGCACTTGGACAATTGGAAGTTTCGCTATTCACTCAGGATGATCACCAGCGATAGAAAAAAGAAGATATAGTTCACGATACCCTGACAAGGGCTTCCCATCAAATAATACTGCATTAACCCCAAATTGTACAGAAATAAACATTTATTTATTTATTTTTAGTCCACAAACAGCACTTTTTGGCCTTTCACATCGGACTATTAATAGAGATAACAATGGAAACGGTTAGGAACACCCAAGCCCAAGGTGGAGCATAGCCCACCCAGGCGGGAAACGAAGCCGCGACACTTGGTTTGGCAGACGAGGACGTTACCCCGCCACTATTGGAGCCGGCAAATATTAGGATATGATGAACTAATATTTATAAACGTAGCTTACGGCCCTAGTCGACTTACTCTAGCTGTGAGACATGTAAGATAGGAACAGCTGAAAAAATAAAACTATCTTGAAGAATTTGAAATGAGATGTAACTGAAGTATGATGACAATAAGATGGAGAAATGATAAAAATTAAGAAGTACCTCGAATAGCGAGAGAAGAGCCGATGGCAGAATATGGCACACAAGAAGAAGAGGGTTCGGATCATGATTCAAGATCGTTTACCAAAGACCGTAACAGAAAGAACCACAGAGTAATAACAAAGTAAGTGTGCTCATAAGAAGTGCTCAAAGTACAAGAGGTCTGCACATGGTTGACGTTACTTCTAAGCAACCCCAAGTGATGGCGATAGCCCACGACTGATCAAAAACTGCTGCCAATACATTTATATAGCTGTAATGGTAATAGTCAAGCTATTCAATGCAGGTCATTGCTCACAATAGCCAATTACTTTTTTTAATGGGAAACTTCCGACACCCTGGCAGCGCGTGGTAATGAAATTCCTGCGAAAGAGTGGAGGAAGCGTTCATGGAGTAAGAACTTCCGATCTATATCAATGAAATATAGCGGTGCTTCGCGCGTACTTTCATCAGGGATCAGGAAGAAAATTGATACAAAATGTAGACACAAAAACTCGATTCCAAGCAAGTTCACTCCACTAAACAACAATTGTATATATTATTAAGGCGCTAGCGGAATTCAAAAGGAAAAAATTAGGCGAACATTTGAACGATAGCCCAAAGATGTTTTGGTCCTACGTCAGGGAAGTGCAGGGAAAAAAGTCCACCGTAAACTCATTGAATAACGAACAGGGGGATAAAGTAACGAGTAGTTTAGATAAAGCCAACATTTTAAACTTATTCTTCCAGAGTGTTTTCAACATATCCTCACAAAATACACCCGAGAACCTTCCGAAAACATTTCAGCAGTCAATGGAAGCAATCAATATTTCCACCCGCGGAATAGAATTACTCCTTAAAAACATAGACCCCAACAAATCTCCGGGACCTGATGAGATACCGGCGCGCGTGTATAAAGAACTGTCTGCTGAGATTGCCCCTTATCTTGATATAATATTTAAGAAATCATTAGCAGAAGAAAGCGTGCCAAACGGCTGGAAGGTAGCTTCGGTAACACCCATATTTAAAAACGGAGACAGGGAGGACCCCAGTAATTATAGGCCAATATCGCTGACTTCCATTTCCTGTAAGATTCTTGAACACATCATTGTTAGTTCCATGATGAGGCACCTCGATAGCCAAGATTTATTAATTAATAACCAACACGGCTTCCGTAAGGGTAGATCCTGCGAAACTCAACTTGCACTTTTTGTACATGATGTATTGAACTCCGGTGAAAGTAATATTCCAGTTGATGCGATATTCCTAGATTTTAAGAAAGCTTTCGATAAAGTCCCTCATTGCAAATTACTCGCGAAATTGGAAACTTATGGAATACACGAGAGTATTATTAACTGGATTAAACATTTCTTAAGTGATCGTGTCCAAACAGTCGTCCTGGACGGTGTATCATCCAATACTGTCAAGGTCACGTCGGGTGTACCACAAGAAAGTGTCATAGGTCCCCTCCTTTTCCTTATTTACATAAATGACCTCAGTACCGTAGTTAGTAGCAAGCTCCGTCTTTTCGCCGATGATGCAGTAATTTATGGGGACATTCTAAGTCACAAAGACAGTCGTGTTAGCCAACGACCTAGATGCAATTCAAAATTGGTGCGATACATGGCAATTGGAATTAATTTTTTTTAAATGCGTAGCAATATATTTTTGGGATAAGATTAATTCCCTCCCTTATAGTTACAAAGTGAAACAAACCAAAATCGCGAGGGTAGATTTCTTTAAATACTTTGGTGTAACAATTACTCACGATCTGTCCTGGGGAAAACACATACGAGAAATATGCGGTCGTGCTGATAAAAAATTGGGATTTGTGAAAAGAGTGCTAGGTAAATGCGATGAAAAAGTGAAAGAACGATGTTTCCTTGCCTTGGTCAGGCCCCACCTAGAGTATGCTGCCAGTATATGGGATCCTCAAAATACCAATTTGATTTCGGAATTAGATCGAGTTCAGCGGAGGGGGGCTAGATTTGTCAAACATTGTTATGACCAACTCAGCAGCGTATCCACTTTGCTAGACAATTTAGGTTGGGATTCTCTTACACAGCGGCGTTTCCAATATAGATTAAACTTATTAAAAACATTTAAAGATGGGCCCTTTTCCGATGACATCAAGGATATAATACAAACCCCAACGTATTACGGTCGAAGGGATCACGAATATAAGACTAGAGAGATAGACTGCAAGACTGACAGGTTTAAAATGTCATTTTTTCCAAGAACGATAAGGGACCAGAATGCTTGTAGCCGAAATTCCCCAGGACTTAGTTCATTACAATAAGTATTAACGTATAGGTTAGGGACTGCGCGAGGATATGTACATATATGTTTATGTGTGTGTATGTATGTGTATGTATATACATTATATATATATGTATATATATTCATATATGTACGGATATATATATATGTATGTACATATATATTTTTTTCTTACAGGTTCCCCCCACCTTTCCTCACCTAACCCCCAACCCCCTCAACCCTTACCCTTCCCTCATGGTGCTACACCCTCTGCCACACACCTTTTTGGTGGCTTGCAGGGTATTTATGTAGATGTATATGTATATAGGGTAGTTGAGCAAGTCAAAATTTCAATAAGAAGACATTAATTGACGGAATGCTATATCACCTATGATTAATTAATCATTTACGGCTCTATAGTTTCCCATTTTTTAACTTGGATAAGGCAAGCAGTCGGAGTTCACCTTTTACTTTTAGTGAAGCTAGACTTTAGAGCTAAGTGAAAACTGTACAAAGGGAAGTATCCCGGGCTTTCGACTCAGGACCCTTTTTATAGCTTACTTCGTTGAACAGACCTGGGAGTGGTTAAGCTTCATACTGAGAGAGAGGCGATATTGACAAATAACACTTCAGTAGAAGAAGTAGTAAAATAGTATGTATTCAAAACATCAAGCAGTTGGGCTGCAGCAAACTGAAACTAAGAAACGGCATGGAGAGGACTCCAAGTTACTTGATAACTAGTAATAGGCAAATATATGCAGTGGATGAAAATTGAGGAAAAAGTGGACAAGGTATTTAGGAGTAGATGTGTAGTCTAAAATTTAAACTTTTATGAAACGAGTGCAAGGCATAACTTGGAAATCGGCATGAAAAAGCGCGTTTCTCTTGCTCTTAAAAAAATTAACAAAAACTCCTGAAACCTTAAAAAAGCTGATGTGCAGAAGTATGATTTTGCAAGTTAATTACATTTGCTGTACCAGCATGGGTTTTCCTACCTTCAGTAGCCTCATGCTCCAGTCTAGGGGTTCTGGAAAGCAGGGTCTACTCTCTGCAGTCAGAATGAACCCAAATGCAAAAGAAGTGTACAATAAGACCGCAATTATTCCGATTGGAGAACATAAATAAAGAAGAGATAGTAACAATTTTCCACTGGATAAGTTTAATAGTACGACCGGGTTTCGATCGGTCCAACTATTAAACTTTTCTAGTGGAAAAATATTGCTATATTTTCTTTATTATCTTCAAATTCCACCACATCACGCCTGAAACTATTCAATTTGATTATGTAGTCTTGTTGAAAAGCACGCAAGGCATAAACAAAAAAGATACCACGACCACCTATAGAAAAGTAAGACGGCCCCTGAGTATTGCAGGCAAACGGCAATTGGTGACCATAGAGAGTATTTGAAGAAAATAATCTAATGAAACCTGGGAACAACCATAACTAACATACGAAGGAAAGAATGACTGACTAGAAGATAAGAAAAAGTAGGAAAAACTAGGTGGAGAGAGGTAAAACCTCAATAGGTACATCCTGACGAAAGCTGCTACGCAGCGATTATCAATGGTTGCATGTTCGCGGGAGGATACCTGTGGGAAAAGTACGAAGTCAAATATGTCATACGGCGACCCACAGTGGTTGCAAGCGTTTGCCATGAGAGGTGAGAGCGTCCGCCAGTTTGCCCAAATGCCATGCGACGACGTAGCCAGAGGGGTGCGGTGACGCCTTTTCAGCATCGCCGTCGGCGATGAAGGGTTAAGGAGAACGTACTGGTAAAGATCCATTCAGTCCCCTTTTCGTAGCCGGGAATACGCCCCCAGCGGTTTTAGCCACAACCGCGTCCATGCTTCCTTAGGTCGGAAGATCCAGTTTGAGGAAGCAGCGAACGTGTTGCGATGCCGATTCCGCTGAACACGGGGTTTTTTTCGCGTCGGTGCAAGTGCCCGGGGGGGGTATTATTCTCTCAATTGGAAGTCTCTTATTATTGCAGTAAATAAACGCATCTTCATATAATGTTAAGTTAACATATCATTATAATTATACAATTTCATTCGTAAAAATGAATTCGTTTGTTAATAGTCAATGAAACCTAGGAACCTAGACTACTCACGTACCTCTCCCCTTTCTAAACTCAAACTGATCATCCCCTAAGTAATCATTTGCCTTACTCTCTATCCTTCTGCTGATTATCCTGAGAATAACTTCAGCTGCGTGGGATATCAAACTTATTGTTCTGTAATCCTCACATGATGTAACCTTTACCTTTTACGGAATAGGAACTAACACTGATCTCACAACATCTTCCGGCCAGATTCCTTCCTCATAGATACTACGAATCAGTCCATACAGAGTCTTCTTCCCACATTTTCCTAAACATTTCAATAGTTCCACAGGAATGTTTTCTACCCCCGTTGTACGGGGTCTGTCCTGTAAATACGCGAACTGATTCCATAAAAAATTTATTTTGCAAAATTTAGTCTACAACGATTTTGTCCCTTGCAAAGTTTCCCCCAAAAGTCCTCAGCAATTAGGTATTTTAATTTTCTCGTCGTTTCTTGCTGTATTGTGCCCACATCTTCCCAGTGATGTCCCCTCACCACATTTTGCATTTTTGGAATAGTAAAAAGACGCAGGGGGCGAGATCTGGCGAATGAGGAGAATGAATGATTAAAGATGGTGATTGAATTTTTTGCCAGAAAGTGTCAAACAATCAATTCTGAATGTGCAGGTGCATTGTCATGGTGAAGGATCCATCCATTATGTTCGGTTAAAAGAATGTGCACTGTTGATTTTCCTAAATTAAGTTCATCAATTATTATTCGGATAGTTTTTCGACGATCGTTAAGGACAAGGGACCGCACACGATCAATGTTTTCGTCAACACTGGTGGTTGAAGGTCGTCCCAGCCTTGCATAATCCGTAGCTTCTTGTCGGTCATCTTTAAAACGCTTAATCCATTTGAAAACGAATGTTTTCTTCAGAGCATTGTCACTGTAAACAGCTGTCAGCATTTCAGTAATTTCTTTACGACTTTTACCGCACTTCTCCAAAAAAATTTATGTTAATTCGCTGCTCCGTGATTTCGTCAATTTCCATCTTCGACATACAGTAAAAACAAGGAGAACAGAAACTAACATAACTAGCACCATACGAACAGTTCAACGATCCGCCAAGGACAAACGGCTCATTGGGTCTCAGTCAACTAGCGCCGCTAGTGGGCGGGGCTATAGTCCTCGTCATGGCCACCAGATTGCACAAGTTCGCGTATTTATTGTACACATCTCGTATACCTACGCCTTCTGTGGTGTGATGTGTTGGTGATAACTAACCCCTGTCTCCTGTGGGACTCAATTGTTTTCTCCCCGCAGTCATTCCTCGAGCCTAAACTGTAGTCCCCCACCTCATAACCATCTTTTCCTTTGCCTAGCGTCGCATTCTAATCCTCCCGTCATTATCAAATGTTTCCCTGCAGGGATACACGCGTTTATATCCTCTAACTCATGATATATTCTATTGACTTCTTCTTCCTTATGATTCCTTGGTGGCATGTTGACCTGAACAATGACTAAGTTCGTCGGTTCTGCTTTTATCTCTACTAGTAATATTATATCCGTTGCTTGTTCTATATTGACTATGCTTCTTCCTACTTCTCTATTCAATATTATGGCAACCCCTCGTTGGCTCTCGTCCCCGCCGTTGTATATTATTCTACAACTATCACTCCAGTAATCCCCACTATCCTTTCACCTCACCTCACATAAACCTAAAATATCTAAATTTCCTCTTCCCATCTCTCGCTCAATATTCTCTAATTTTCCTGTCCACAACATTGTCCTTACATTCCAAGTTCCCCTTCTAACTAATTTGGTCTTCTTCTTCTGTATCGTTTGCCCTGATGCTGTCAGCTTTCCTTTCCAAGGGTTTCGTGAGATGAAGACCGCGGAAGCCTTGCCTCTCCCGCAGTCAGGCACGACACACGGCCGATTGGGCCTAGTCCCGTAGTTGCCAGGACTCATATTCTCCACATTGTCCATCATTATGTCCTTGGGATTGATAATTTAGTTGGTTTCCCTTTGCCTTCCTCAATATTGTTTTTAACGTGACACTATCACTCAATGGCCTCACTGGGGTCAGATGCCTTTGCAACCGCCTCACTAAGGAACAGACGCTGCGTGTACTACCTTTCATCGGGCTCCTAACCTTCGACCTATCTGGCTTGGGCGACCCTATCAGGAGCAATTATCATTACTCCCACCAGCACAGCTCTAGGGGTCTTCGGAACGCACAAGCTCTTCCACCACATCAAGGTTGTAGTGTGTAGTCCATGGGAGGGTATGGTAGATTAGGTAATCTACCGGTTAAGGTAGGTTTTTGGAGGACACAACTATCAAATAAACATTTTGTAACTCCAAACAAAACAAAATCCAGCAACAATCTACATCAGGTCCCTCTTCATGTCTGTGTACTTCTTTCCTCCCTTCATCCCGTCCAACATCCCCATCCTGTTCCTGCCCTTTCCTCGCTTGCCCAACATTCTCCCCTCTATTACCTTCTTCAACATTCCACTCCGGCTCAATACACCTTTCATCCATTTTTCCTGCCTCCATAGGAATTCTCTCAACAAACCCCTCTCCTCACCCACCATCTCTAGTACTTCCTCATTTGTTATCCTTTCGGTCCATTTCACCTTCTCCATTCTTCTCTACACCCACATTTCAAAAGCCTCCAATCTACGTCCATCGTGCTTCATTGACCACGTTTCCGCTCCGTACATAGCTACGCCCCATATCAGAGTTTTACGAGTCTTGTCTTAACCTCCCTACTCAACGTCCCCGTCATTAACTCCCTCCTCCTTGAGAAAGCGTCCTTGCCTAGCGCAATTCTTCTCCTTACGTCCCTACCACTTTGACCGTATTGGTCCAAAACACTTCCGAGATATGTAAACTGTTCTATCTGCTCTATTTTTCCCCTCCTATTTTAAAATTTAGCTTCGCCTTTTTCTTTCTGAAAAATCGCATAGCCTTTGTTTTATTAATATTGATTCTCATCACCTATCTATCGTACTCAACCTCCAATTCACTCAGCAATGCTTGCAACCTCTTGGTTGACTGAGCAACTAATGGTTGATCATCAGCAAACCTAACCGATTTTACGAATTCCCCTCCGACCTCCATTCCTATCTCCAGATCTTCCCATGCCTCTTTAATCATTTCCTCCACATATACGTTGAACAGCACCGGTGACACTGGGCAACCCTGCCTTGCACCTCTTCCTAACACTGCCCATCCGGACTCTCTGTTCCCCACTCTCACCTGAGAAGCCTGAGACATGTACAGGTTGCGGATCAGTGTCCGTTCCCTCCAATTCATTCCTATTTTCTGCAATACACGCATTAGTGTTTTGGTTTCTGTGTTTGTTATGACTATCAGTGAATTTACATTACACGTTTGTGGGTTTTCCAAAAAAGTGTATATATATATATATATATATATATATATATATATATATATATATATGTGTGTGTGTGTGTGTGTGTGTATATATATAAATATATATATTTATCACATAGTAATCAACCCGAACCCTCCCATGGACTACAACCTTGTCGTGGTGGAAGGGCTTGTGTGTTCCGATGACCCCTAGAGCTGTGCTGGCGGGAGTAATAATAATTACTCCTGGAAGGGTCACCCATGCCAGATAGGTCGAAGGTTAGGAGCCAGACGAAAGGTAGTCCACGCAGCGTCTGTTCCTCAGTGAGGCGGCTGCAATGGCGTCTGACCCCAGTGGGGCGGCCATTAAGTGATGGTGTCACGTTAAAAACACTATTGAGGAAGGCAACGGGAAACCACCTCAATTATGATTCCCAAGAATATTATGATGGGCACTATAGATAATATGAGTCCTGGCAACTACGGGACACGGCCCAAGAGGCCGTGTGTCGTGCCCGGCAGCGGGAGAGGCAAGGCTTCCGCGGTCGTCATCCCACGAAACCCTTGCAGGGAAGAAATAACTTCAGCAGGACAGAAGACTCAGAAGAAGGCGAAAGTAGTTAGAATAGGAACCTGGAACGTCAGGACAATGTTGAGGAGAGGCAAATTAGAAAATATTAAGCGAGAGATGGAAAGAGGTAACATAGATGTTTTAGGCCTCTGCGAGGTGAGATGGAAGGATAGCGGGGATTACTGGAGTGACAATTATAGAGTAATATACAGCGGCGGGGATGAGAGCCAACGAGGGGTTGCCGTAATTTTAAATAAAGGGGTAGGAAGAAGCGTAGTCAACATAGAGCAAGCGACAGATAGAATTTTACTCGTAGAGATTAAAGCAGAGCCGACGAACTTGGTCATTATTCAGGTATACATGCCACCGAGCAACCACAAGGAGGAAGAAGTCGATAGGATGTATGATGAGTTAGAGGATATCATCGCGAGTGTTCCTGCAGGGAAACATTTGATAGTGATGGGGGATTGGAATGCGACGGTAGGCGAAGGAAGAGATGGTGGTGAGGTGGGGGACTATGGGTTAGGCACGAGGAATGAACGCGGGGAGAAAGCAATTGAATTCTGCAGGAGACAGGGGTTACTCATCACTAACACATGGTTTAGACACCACAAAAGGCGTAGGTATACATGGAAAATGCCAGGTGACTCAGAAAGGTATCAGTTAGATTATATTATGGTTAGGCACAGGTTTAGGAACAGTGTGATAAATTCGCACAGTTTCCCAGGAGCGGATGCGGACTCTGACCACAATTTAGTTGTTATGAAATGTAATGTTCGTTTCAAGAAGATAAGGCAAGGGCGGCGGGTTAAAAAATGGAATTTAGAAGCAGTAAATGGATTAACGAGGAAGGAGTATCAGGAGGCTGTAGAGAAAATGATGGATGACGGTAAAGAACTGAGTGCTATCGAAGAAAAATGGGGATGTATCAAGAAAGGGATATTGGAAGCCGCTAAAGACACTATAGGAACCGTTAACGGGAAAAGGATAAGGAAACCATGGGTAACGGATGAGATGATTGCGAAGATGGATGAGAGAAGAAGATGGAAAAATGTAAACACAGAGTTAGGCAAAATGAAGTACAAAGAGTTAAACAATAAATTGAGAAGGGCCACAAATAAAGCAAAAGAAGAATGGTGGAAAACGCAATGCGAGGATATGGAAAGTTTACAGAAGAAGGGTGAAATTGGTGCTCTATACAGCAAGGTTAAGTTATTATCGGGAAGTAAGAAGGCAAGAGCTGTGCTAACAGTTAAAGATAAATGGGGTAAGATAATAGTTGAACCAGGAAAAATCCAAGAGAGATGGAAGGAATATATAGAAACACTGTATGGTAAAGAACTTAGGCCGACAAGGTTAGACATAGAAAGGGAACATGACGTAGAAGAAGATAGCTTAGGTCCAGGCATACTCGACGATGAAATAGAAAGGGCATTAAAGGAGATGAAAGCAAATAAGGCTGTGGGGGTGGACAATATTCCTGTAGAAATGTTGAAATGGTTAGGGAAAGGTGGGAAAAAGGCCATATATGGACTGATTCGTAGTATCTATGAGGAAGGAATCTGGCCGGAAGATTTTGTGAGATCGGTGTTAGTTCCTATTCCAAAAAAGGCAAATGCTTCGTCATGTGAGGATTACAGAACAATAAGTTTGATATCCCACGCAGCTAAAGTTATTCTCAGGATCATCAACAAAAGGATAGAGAGTAAGGCAAATGATTACTTAGGGCATGATCAGTTTGGGTTCAGGAAAGGAAGAGGTACGCGTGATGCCATTGCAGTAATGAGATCACTAGTCGAGAGGAATATAGAATACAATCAGGACGTTTTTGCCTGTTTTGTAGATTTCGAAAAAGCGTTTGATAGAGTGAATTGGGAAAAATTAATGCGTGTATTGCAGAAAATAGGAATGGATTGGAGGGACAGGAGACTGATCCGCAACCTGTACATGTCTCAGACTGCTCAGGTGCGAGTGGGGAACGGAGAGTCTGGATGGGCAGTGTTAGGAAGAGGTGTAAGGCAGGGTTGCCCATTGTCACCGGTACTGTTCAACGTATATGTAGAGGAAATGATTAAAGAGGCATGGGAAGAACTGGAGGTAGGAATGAAAGTCGGAGGGGAACTCGTAAAATCGGTTAGGTTTGCTGATGACCAAGCATTAGTTGCTCAGTCAGCCAAGGGGTTGCAAGCATTGTTGAGTGAATTGGAGGTTCAGTGCGATAAATATGGGATGAGAATCAATATTAATAAAACAAAGGTTATGCGATTTTCCAGAAAGAAAAAGGCTAAGCTAAATATTAAAATAGGCGGGGAAAGAATAGAGCAGGTAGAGCAGTTTACATATCTCGGAAGTGTTTTGGACCAATACGGTCAAAGTGGTAGGGACGTAAGGAGAAGAATTGCGCTAGGCAAGGAGGCTTTCTCAAGGAGGAGGGAGTTGATGACGGGGACGTTGAGTAGGGATGTTAAGACAAGACTCGTAAAAACTCTGATATGGAGCGTAGCTATGTACGGCGCGGAAACGTGGTCGCTGAAGCAGGAGGATAGACGTAGATTGGAGGCTTTTGAAATGTGGGTGTGGAGAAGAATGGAGAAGGTGAAATGGACCGAAAGGAAAACAAATGAGGAAGTACTGGAAATGGTGGGTGAGGAGAGGGGTTTGTTGAGAGAAATCCTATGGAGGCAGGAAAAATGGATGAAAGGCGTATTGAGCGGTAGTGGAATGTTGAAGAGGGTAATAGAGGGGAGAATGTTGGGCAAGCGAGGTAAGGGTAGGAACAGGATAGGGATGTTGGACGGGATGAAGGGAGGAAAGAAGTACACCGAGATGAAGAGGGACCTGATATAGATTAGTTTGCTAGGTGGGGAGTCACAAAATGTTTATTTGATAGTTGTGTCCATCCAAAAACCTACCTTAACCGGTAGATTACCTAATAATAATAATAATCAACCCGAAGGTCGGTTTAGTAGGTGATGGTAGAGTTTACCTAGTACTAAGCCCGATGGCGTGTGAATATTCACACATCAGGGTAGGAGGTCCAGTTCCTTTCCCTGTGAGGATATGATACCCGAAAAATCACATCGCTTGGGTGGAGCAGCAGGTGCCCAGAGTGCCTCCCCCGGGAATTGAACCCTGGAGCCTCCGATCAGTAGTCCAACGCTCTACCAACTACCGCGACCCCCATATATATTCCGAAGGCGAAGGTCGATTCGCTATGTGATGGAGTTCACCCACTACAAACCCCGACGGTGCGTAACATTCACAATCAGGGTAGAGGAGCCGTTTCCTTTCCCAGTGTCGTTTATGGTTTCCCGAGAAGATCTGCACACATTTTGCTGTCAGATTTTATCCATGTCAAGATTCTTCATTGTTCTAAGTATTTAACGTGCAACGTTAAATACTTAGCATCTGACCCCCTAAGTATTTAACGTGGGATTTGAACTCACAATTTTTGGCTTGACGCCCTAACCCACAAACTAATACCCCAGTTCAAATTCCTTGTTTGGAATCATTAAGCATTGGTCTCTTAAGCACTAATTCCTAAAACCGAGAACTGTCCAAAGTACATTACTCAGACCTCATTTTCACGAGGAATACTTCACGGAGAGGAAGTGGAAAAATAGCTTCGTTGACGTATTCGACTTCAATATAAAATGTTTAGCGACGTCAAACAAAGTATTTTCTACATAGCATTTGTTTCGCGCTATAAGTCCTGAAAGCAATCATCCCAACAATAAATAAAAAATATTTCAAGGTTCCTAGTGGATTGGTTACGATTATTTTCATTCACCTTAACCCAATCTTACCTTGCGTGAACGTTAGTATTTGAAAAATGGCTGCAGGATTCCGAGTCCTGTCTAGTACCCAAGGAAAACTACGTGAAATATTTGGGGAAAGGTGATTTCCTATGAAGCTGAGGATGTTAAACACTCGAGCCCCAAAACTCGTTCTGGCGAATGCCGAAAATGCTCAAAATTCTCACTCGTAGTACTAATCTATGATTTGTGGGCCACTTTAATCGTCTTGTTTTCTTTTAAATAAAAAAGTTAAAGAGAACCTATATCTGAATCCAGTTAGCCCACCTCACCAATACGCCCAAAGGTTGAGCTGAAAACCCGTTTTTTGGGCACTGTAAATTCTGGCTCTCGTAAATTTCATGGGGGAGTTTGAAATTCTCCAGTTATTAATTTTTCTTCGTGGTACTAGAAAAGATATTACCTCCACGGGCGCGAAGTTAAAATTATCCTGTAAGGTCGAATACTTTCGCAGTGAGACATTTCTCTAGAAAATCGCGTGACTCGTTATTTTTTCACGCTACGACCTTAAGTTTGCCTTTTCAAGAGGAGACTTGCCTCGAAATAAAATAGTGTAAATTTTGCCACTTAGCATAAAAGCCTGACCTCAAAAAAAAAACCATGGTATATTCCCGAAAGCTTTTTCTCGGCGAGGCATTTCCTTTCGCGTCAGAGGAGTTCGATGTATCGTTGACGAAAATCTGGTGACTCGCCAACCGAGATGGTCCCACGAATTTTTATACTAATCGAAAATTGGTAGGATAAATCATGGTAAGTTCGGAAACTGTTATGTACAATGTTTAGGCAATATTCAGGCCAGCTTAAAGAGAATGAAACAAAATAAACATCTAATATGGACTGTGAATGCTTCATAAGTGTTTATCTTACCCAACGAGTGAGCCATATTTAGTGAGCCATTTATTTCGTTGAAAAATTGAGGTCAAATTAACCTTTATGGGCATGCCACAAATCTAATCGTGAAGCAACAACATTACAGTGGCACATCCATTATTACGAAGTAGATGGAAGTGCTGATTTCACAAAAGAATGGCACGAGACTGAGGGACAACTTGGATTGGAAATTTTACCTATTAGGTTGGTTACCAACGATGACTGCGTCACCCGACTACTTTCCAATTTCCAGCTAAATATTACGCCACATTCACCACTAATGCTTTCCAAAGTTTGAAAGGAAATACAACGAGAAACTCGCTGAAAATGAATAGAAATACAGTTTGTGAGTAAATAAACACGAGTTAAAAAACACGACAGTAAAAAGATTGTTATATTTTTCCAAATTTTGAATTCACGCAACATCTACGAAATAATTTCAACGCTTATACCGAGGCCGTTTCAAATAAAATTAACAGATTAAAACAGCGATCCGTAAGAGTTTCATCGTTTCGTATAACTCACCGATTTATATTTCATAACCAAGGAGACTGAAACTGAATGCCACCATAGTGGGGTGCGTTCTCTTCAGATATGAAGTGCGAATAGTAGACCATAGAAAAAAAACAAGCAGTTTGATGTATTATATATTAACGTGCAATCCCAATTTCGCCGAAAAAAAGTTTATTCCCAGATTACCGCAATTGTCTTGAATTATATATGAGCTCAACCACCATATAAAAGACACTGTGATTCTAAACAAGGCCAATAAAAGTGTTAAGTAATCTTGTATAATGTTATATTATGTGCGTGTGTGTATACTCGTGATACACGGGTATTCGGGTACGCTATGAAAACAGGCATGGGATCGTCTGTGTCAAACCAGTCTAAATATCTACAAGAACCTTCATCGTTCCAATCATGGCATACTCTATAGAGGAGAGTTTAGGGAGAATTTGATGGAACTTACCTCCCCCAAATGAACAATTTAAACTCGATAAAAAGAAATATTTGGATCTTTTTCCGGAGTTATTTCTTATCAGAGTTATTCCGTCTCAATAAAATCTTCCCAGCTAGGATATGTGATAAAACTTAAATCATAGCCTCTACTTTCCACAGCTACTTTTACTTTCCGAATTACTCCGTACGTTCTTAATCAGCAGACTAACTCTCCTGATGTTACTCATATCAATGGCATCCCAAAAATATCAGATACTTGAATAAGTAGGACACTTTAAGGCACAGTTCACATTATACGATATTTGATAACACTTTTCAGTTGCGTGTTGTCCTTTGGAGCTGAAATCTTGAGATTTTGGGGGGATGGGGGACTATTTGGAGGAAGTTTTTACCAGGCGAAACATCGGAAACTGATTGCTTGGTCACGATCGAGACCTCAAGCATCGCAAATGTCCTCGCCTCCAATGGTGAGAATAAGAAATGTCATAATTTCTCAAACATCATCCCTCATAGCGTAGCCTAAGGCCAAAACTAGGAGTCATTTTAAACGTCCTAGCAGATCGTTCATATGAAATTTCAAATGGCAATACAAATTTTTGAACACTAAACAACTATAATTTACACCGCGCACATGATTTAGAGTGATCTACGTTACATTTACTGTTTCTCAGCGCAAGTAAATTGGCCAGTAGCTTGGATAAATGGGCCTCCCCTTCATCCACAAAAGGATAAAAGAAAGCAAGACTTACTTAAGAGTGAGATAAACTACCTACAACGTGTTCCCCACGACAATTCGTATGGACCCACAATATCAACGTATGATAATCATAGAATATAAATCTACAGAATGATAGTATTACGCAACACAGTGATTAAATAAGTATAATGCATTCTCCTCAATCACTTCTGTATGCGCGGAATGGTGACATTTGGTACTAAATGGTATTTAAAGCATTATTACAAAGCATTAATATTTTTCAAATTTTCTAAATTGAAACATTGAAAGATATAAAAAATAAACACTTTTTTCCTTTTAAAAAAACAGTTGTATTTATGCAACTCAAAACGATAAAGAAATCGCCAGTCAAGGAATTTCACTCGACATGGGTCGATTCGGTAAGCATTTTTTCATTCTTTATGACTCTCATTGCGGAAACTGCGGGGTAAAGATTTTCACTAACTGCTGAAAAAGACAAAAAAATTGCCTGTCATCTTTTGCGCTCCCCTATATAAATGTCCTCTTATTAATTACTTATCACGAACTTCGAGGTGTTTGACGAGTTATTGCAACCTGTTGTGTTTCGTTCTTGCTGTTTACTACTTTTTGGGAAAGAAATAAACTCCATACCAATTTAGGGATGCTATAAAAAAAACGAAGCCATTTAAGATTTCAGAGCTTTCCATTAAAGCAATAGAACCTTTTCTGAAGATTATCTTTATGGTTTATATTATAAGAAGGCGAATTCGATTCCAATTTCTCAGGTTTCGAGTTTAAGATTTGACTGACAATGAATTTGCTCAAAGTTCTTGATTTGAAAACGAAAACCACCACACTGAACTATACTAGTTTTGTCATAAGTTTGGTCAAAGTGAAAAAAAATCCCTATCTCGTGAAAAAAGGACGTATTTTTTTTAAGCAGGATCGAATCCACCACAGTAAATAAGTTCCACATAGCTTTCACCAAGCTTCATGTTTCGCTCACTTCGATGCTTCGACAATAGACTGGAGTTGCTCACAGCACGAGAGAAATTGAACTTTGGAATGCGAATTACCTCGCCGCATCCTCATCATGGATTCCCGTCATAGACCCGATAGATGGAGGGGAGAGGTAAAAGAATAACTGAGCATCCATCAACCAAAAGAAGAAGACAATAACCTATGCTCAAAGGATATGAAGGTATATTTCTTTATATTTGCAAATCGTTGATATGGACAGCGTCAACCCTTTCCCTAGCCATCGCCTCATACAATTCCCCCCACTTCCCCACTCGGATCGCCGGGAGGAAACGAAAACTGCGAGTCGGCGTAGGAGGGCATTTCGCCAAGGGACAGCGAAAAACAGGCGAAGGAGGAGGAGGAGAGGCGAAGGAAAGAATATCAGAGACACGGGAAAGACACGGGTCCGTAGTCTACGAGAGGGAAATTTCCCTCCGGCAGCGCCTCTTGCGGTGAGGTGAGCGATTCCTGAACTCAGCGGCTTCGAGCTAGCGGATGCCCTTCTCCCCGTCGCACCACCCACCCCCCTGACCATCCTCGGCTCTCTGAACTGCAACCCGAGGTGAATTAGCTCTTATGCTAAGGAGCCAACGTAAACTCATCCTCAGGCTACAGGAATCTGCGAATGGCATGTTTTATATTTTCTCCAAACAATTTTCTGAAAAAATACTTCGAAATATTCCGCGTATTGTAAATACTTTCGTTCAATGATTAAGGAGAAACTGCCACAGTAAAGTTTCTAATTGAAAGTCAAAATCAGCAATGAAACAACAAGTAAGACCTCACGCATTTCGTTTTATCATATGAAGTTACTTCACTTGATACCTCTAAATGCCACATTAGGCGCAACTTTATTCAAGCTATCAACGTCCATCAGTCTTCTCTGATGCATCAGTGAAAACAATTGACTTTTAAAGAGAAAATTATAGAAAAAAATACATTTTCACCTTCGAAAAAGATCAATTATTACAAAAAGAATGTCATAACGTTGTAAATACGGTCTCTACTTCGCCCTTATTTCCAAAGCCTAGATTGCCTTGCGCAATTATTGGTTTTATATCAAGGATTTTTCCATTTCTCCAAAAATGTTCAGTTTTAAGTACTAATTACTGTTTGTCAAAGATTCTACAGCTTAACTGATCGATAAAGTTATTCTTGAGAAAATACAAAAATTAAAACTATTTCAACGATTCTGTAAAAACGATATAAAAATCACAATGGGGAAAGGAATTTGAAAGGTTTTGTGTTTAGTCTCTTTCTGATAGCTACACCTTTCTCAACAAATAACACCCCCAGCCCCATGGAAAAGTGATTTCTCCAAATAAAAGGATCTACTCTTCTCTACCAAGATGAAGTTACGAGTCAGGAGAACCCAAAGTGTAATGAAGTATGGGTCCAGACTAGATCTCCAATTCTTTATAATACATAACACTATAGTCAGCTCAAAACGAGTTTTATATACATAATCGTTTTCCCATCTTTGTGTTGTCCTTCGACGCCGATATCCCGTCATTTTCTCATCCTACAAAAATAATATACTTCTAATACACAAAACCTCCATTCCTTTATTCCCCATTTTACTCTATAGTTTTGTCGTCTCCTAACACATGAGGGTGCACTTCATCGATTTCGTACAAGAGTGTCAGAAATGTTTTTTTCTCGTCTTCCCTCCTCGTTTCACATCGAAATCTGCCAAATGGACTAGAATTCGGGGATTTTTTTCCATTTTGGGCAGAAAGGTCAATCACATAAGTGCTAGGGAGCCGTTTACCGCTATAATTAACCTTCCCCTTCCACGATAGCAAAATACCATTCAAAGATTTATCCCCCCCATACTCTGCATTCCTATTTGATATCCTTCTCAGAGTCGACCTGCCAGGTATAGGTAAGCAACGCTGCCTTATGGAAAGGCTCTGAGTTCAAACACAGAAGGAATACATGTCGGCAGTTTAATTATTATAGATAATGGTTAAGAGCGTCAGAGAACCAAACGGAAAAATAAGGATGCTCCATATCAATGCAGGACTGGTGTAAACCACATTTACTTTTTTCTTCCTCCCTCATGCGGTTCAATATTTAATGGTCCGTATTCCGCGATCCACCCTTCCCGATCCCTGGTTTAGGACGTTAAATATACATTTTGCGTTCCATTACGGATCGAAATGGTGCTCTGCCCAGAATATTGGCTATCGACGCCTGGGAGATCTGATTTGGATTCCCGACGGTAGAGGATTTTTCTAGTCTCCCAATCTCTATTCCGGTACTGCATGAAAATAATTTCCCTTTGGACCCCTTGGCGCCTTCCATTGGAAGTAGGAAAAAACCAAAACCGGATCCGTCTCATCCTTCCTCTGCTCCAGCTCCAGCAGCCTGCATATATCCATTTATCCTTAATGGCATAAATGAACTAACATATGTTACCTCCCTCAATAGTTCCTATTCACAAATCTTTCCATTCTATCCCTCTCTCTTCCTCTGTCGCTCACTCTTTCCTCCTAGCTTTCTTCTTCAATGAGACTGAAAAAATTGCGTAATAATTTCTTCAACAAAAAAGTGTATCATTAATCCATGTTATAGATTTCACCCAAACCATGTCTTCTCGTCTCAATTATCCCTGTTATCATACTTTTCTTTGGTATAAAAGAAAACAATAAAGATTTCTAAGTTACATTTGAAGTACAGTTCCGAAGAACCGAAAACCTGATTTTTTTTCTGTAGAAAATTATGTAAAAAGATATATTACCTCTAATTGCTTTCAATTCAGAACCATATTTCGTAATCTTCATTATTTAGGAATGCTAATGAAAATGTACTCAAGTCAGACGGGAGGAAAAAAAAATTGCTTCTTGGACATGACGGTATAAAAAACATTAATGGGCGAATAAGCATACCAGAATTGCCATTCTGAATATATTCACGCACCGAAGTTTCATAAATTATTGTGAAAGATAATAGTTAAGAGCGTTAAAATACCAAAAGGCTAAATAATTTACGCTTTCCACTTCGATGCCGGACTGTGAAAATGTCTTTTCTCTCTTTCACCTTCATTCGAATTGTTTTCTCTCCATTCTCTATTGCAACATGTAGAAATGTACCCATTTTATAAGAACATACCAGTGAATGAACAAAAGCAGGTTCTCATCACGTTTCCTCTCACCCTCCCCGCCTACCATTCCCTCTCACCAAATCCCCCTTTCCCGAGTACACACTATGATAGCGTCGGGATCCCCCGCAAAGGAACAGTTATTTTGAGAGTGAATGCGGCGAATGTGACCTTTTAAAGTAGAGACAATGGCGCTGGAAGGCGGTACCACAACCGTTCTATTCACATAGAGAGTGAAAGGAACGTAGAGGCGAAGCTGCTTGAAATTAAAGGAAAATGGAATTCAGCTGACACAGAGGGCATCTATCAATACTTCTCTTAGACACAAGTGTTTGAAAGTTACCGCAGAACGAGTTCCAGAGAACTGGAGGCCGTAGGTAATGTACAAGCGTCTCAAGCTGAGGTTTTGGGCTAAGAGTCTTGCGGGAAAGAGGAATTTTCAGTGGAATATTGATTCCCACTGGGGTATCATGTGAGTTTTTCCTTTGGTTTAGGACTCCTTCCGTCGAATTGATAGTAAAACAGCAGACTTCCTGTCACCTTTTGCATACACCACCTCGGCCAAACCCATTTTTAGACCTCGAGCCGCACTGCCTTGACAATCTAAAATCCTATCCTTACAAAAATCCCCTGCTGACGCAAGTGGCTTCATTTCGCCGTCGCCCCGTTTGACCACTACTCTTGCCGCAAAATAACCGCGGTGTCTACTCTTAACCATCAGTACATCATTACTGAAGTTTATCTATTGATCGTTAGATTTGTTCATCTGGAAAATTGAGTGATGAAATATTTTCTCATTTCCTCCCTGATTTAGGAAGGTTTTTTACTCAAAATTGGCTAGTAATTCTGTCCCAAATTCTTCATTTTCTATGGCAAAATATAACAACACTATCGAAATAGCGTAAACTGTCACAAATGGAAGCATTTTGTCATTTTAATCATATTTTTAACATGTATTCACATTGAAAAGGTAGTCTAACAGATTTTATACCAAAATGATTGATTTAAACGCTGGATTATACTATTTCCAAGATATTTTGGCCTTTAAATGTATTTTTAAGTATTTCCGTGGTAGGAGTCCTAAGCATCCTCCAAATTCAGTCTTTCAGCTCCCATATTTATGGGAGTAGAAGAATTTTGAGTATTTATTAGTAAAAATAACCCAGATATCTGAATAAAATTAATGCTGCGTATTAATAGATACTTGTGTACATAATCTTTTCAATTACCATATTATATTAATGTTAATTTGTTTTGTTTCAGGAAGCCGTAGATTGAAGTAAATCGTATAATGGAGAAGATAGAGGCTCTCAGTGTGATTAAGTTCCTTCATTTGAAAGGTTAGCCTGCCCGGCAAATCCACGATGAAATGATGGCTGTTTATGGAAGTGGTAGCCCACCATACTATATGACACGGCTGTGGGGTGGAAAAGGATTTTTCAAGCTGGCCATATGTCTCTCACAGACGATCCAACAAGTGGAAGACCATTACTCACGGATAATTCTGGCAAAGTGAAGGAAGATTTATCCTTTTAGATTGAAGAGCAACTATCCAAATGATCTGGAATAAGACTGATCTTAGGTACGGCAGTGTGGAATAATTTTCACGAAGAACTCCACATGTCATAGGTGGCAATAGACTGGGTTCCACAACAACTGACTCCTTATTAGAAGCAAAAACTTCCAATCGCGACCACGGTGTGGCTGACAATCAAAGCGATTTAGCTTTCAAATTCTGCCACATCTGCCACCCTATTCTCCAGATCTCGCCCCAAGCGAACTTTTCTTATTCCCAGAACTCCGAACACCATTGAGGGGTCGGAGACTTGACACCACAAATGACTTCATTCAAGAGATGAAACAATGTTTTTCGACGAAATCTGCTGATTTCAACTATCACGGCCTTCGAAAGGTCAAGAAACGCTGACAAAAATATACAACTCTGGATGGTGACTATGAAGAGAATTCTTAAGCAAAACAAATAAAACTTAAGCTTCTTTCGCGTTTGGTTTTTAGTAATAATTACAAGTTTTCGATAACCCTCGTACAATTGATTTTTCGGATATATCGGATATTAGGTTTTGAGCGGAAAATTAGCAAGTATAATTCACATTCCAAAAAATTAAAATGAATATTTGAAATTTTCCACGAAAATTTATTCACCCTATTTATTGATTTCTAGCTTTGCGCATTTTTAATTTTTTAGGCGATAATGTTTAAATATGAACATATTGAAACAATGAATATGAATAGTCTTGATCGGAATATCAAAGGTCCTACACTTTCAGTAGTGAAGCGACATATCTCCTCCTCTGAAACCCCTCAGCAATTTAAATCAGACATGTGTCTATCTCTATCCATTCCCAAATGTATTCCCCATATTCAACGGTTGGGTCTATCTCACCTCTCTCAACCCATAGCTCTGACACTTTCACTTTAATGAAACCGCTGCAATAACAGCACGTTCTTAATACCACCCGACGCCTGTGCTTTGGGCTATGGATGCCACTTTGAACATCATTAATCGATTGTCCTGAATCGAATACAATCGGAATATCAGCAATTTATAGAATTAATTAATCATACTCGACTAATCTATTAATTGATTATTCGATTACTTGGCCTAAATCATCCGCTATTTCATTGTAAACTATTAAGTACCATAATTAATAAAAATTAAGTGGAAAAGGTACATATGTATGTATATTTTCAAAATTTTGCTAGTAATATCACGATTTACTGTATTTTTACGAATTAATTTTTCATTTGTTATTCATCATTTTCGAGTTTGTTTGCGCAATACTTGTAATCGGTGGGTGTTGAATTAATTATGGTCGGTTCCTCGTCAATCGATATAAAACAACAGTCGAATGTAATAGATTAATTGATAAGTTCAGTCGCCCTGGGACCTATTGAGCCCTTTCAGTTGCTTAATATCCGATCACTGCATCTATATTTCTCCAGCATTCTTGCTTAAAATATTAAATCGATTTTGTCTAAATGAATTTAAAACTAAAAGGTGTCGTACGGAAGCACGGAACACCGGATTTTGTACGCCATTGCTTCATCTGTTCTCCTCACTGTTTGTTAAGAAAATACCCATTCTCCTCGCCATTGTGAAGAAAATACCCTGGACCCCTAAATTTGGCAGCCCACACAAACGATGCGGTTTCAGGACACGTAACTGATAGTTTCAGGATCACTTCACTGACTTGATGACTTCACATTACTTGATCTTAGCAGCGTAAAAACTCTGAGATGAAAGAATTGACAATAATTAGGGTGAGGAGGAGGCTTCGTTGTTGTCAAGATCAAACCACAGTTTTCAAAATGAAAGACTCAAAAGTATCTAGGTGACCAAATATTCCAAGGCGAAAGTAATGAATCGGAAATAGGAATGACATATTAAAAATTGGTTGCGAAAAAAATCACTCAGTTTGCCCCCAGAACTAGGTAGTGATGCCTGCCTCTCACTTCCCCGCCTTCCCCCTCCTTCAGCGGGGACCCGCCCAACGGTTCGGACCGCACGCCCCCGCGTGCCTCGCAGCTTCCGCACCTCGAGCTCCCCGTGTGCACGCACGTCACGTGCTTCACCGTATAAGCCACTCTCACGAACACGCGACCATCCGCATCCGTTAGCAGAGGGAGGCAGTGGTAGGAGGGAGCGAGGAGAATGCGGGGGCGAGCGGAGACAGAGAAAAAGAGGGAGGGAATGAGAGAGGGAAATGCTGCAAGGAATCGACGGGAAGCCGATTGTGAGCACGGGGCATTCCCCGCCACCGCGTCTCACTCGCTGATCAGCCACGACAAAAACTCCAGTGAGAGGGAAACTTCTTAAGAGGCCTTTGAAGAATGCAGTCTGGTTCACGCATCGAGCGATGCGAAACGGCTTTTTATTCAGAAAAAAACGCGAAAGCCAACACGGCTCTGGGACAGATGGAATCAGTTCGCAATAGGTTGTAATATCGCCAAAGATATGGCTAAGACTACTTTATTTTTTAATGCTTGGCAAACGGGCTCGTTACCCGCAGTGACTCACCGAAATTTAGTTGTTTAAGGAAGCAGAAAACTGTTACTGATGAGAAGAACATGGGATTTCCATTCCTTGAAATATGGATGATTTTATCCATACTTTTTATCGTTCGTGATAAAAATAAGGTAGTTTCATTCCTTCAAACTTGCAAAAGGCCGCTTTTTACCCTATGAGCGAAGTAGTCTGTTGCCCAGAGTCCCGTCATACTACTAACACAGTCGGCATCATCAAGAATGCGGTTATTAAGTTCCTCGAAATTTAACGTCCATATGTATTTCGTTTAATTAAATGGATTACTGAACAGAGTTTTATGAAAGGGGATACGTGGGTCTTACCCTCAAACCTGCATGAGGTGGCGAATGAAGGCTATTCCTCCTGGGACACCAAATACCCAGTGTCGGATCTAAGCGTAGACGGCGAATTATATCAAATTTGAGGTCATTCGAATAACAGAATGATCACGAATTCTCTCAATATCGTCCAGAAAGTATGATATGCTTGCGATGGGTACCTATTATTTCTAATTCTCATTTTCAGTACCAAACAGCCACAGCTTTAAGAAATCCTAAAAGCTGGGAAGGGAATTGTACATACCTATTTCGAAATGAATAGCTTTATCCTTCAGACAGGAGAAGGTTTCATAAGTATCTCAGTAAGCATTTACAATATAAAAGGTAAGAGGTGATGAAGCATTATTATTAGTTGTCATTCGAAGTGGAATTTGTAAGATATTTGGTTATGATTCTTCATAATTCCATCCGATTTACCATATTTTCTAGCTATCATTTGAATCCTATGAGGGAAATTATGAAGCCTCCTCCAATAAGAAACAGTGGCCGTCATTTGGGAGAACAGCGATGACCCAATGGGTGGTACACGATAGAGAGAGAACTAATAACGAAGACGTTTTGCGGTTAAGGATCGAGGAAGAGAAAACTTGAAAGTGAAGAAGCAGCCAGTGCACTCCCGAGAAGTTCTCAAGGTCTCCTCAGCGGCGCCTCGTTTGTGTCTTCCTCCTAGAGGGCAAACTCAGAGATCCAAGTCACGTTCTTTTAGCACCTTTTTTTTCAGAGGGTGAAAAAGTGCTTTCGTCGTCCTTTTTCCTTTCCACCCGTTTTACAACCCGTCACTTCCCCTGTCTACCGCTACATTCGCCACTATACTCTTTAACGCTTTGACTATCATAAGGGAAATGCCTTTTGAGTGTCACTACAATGCCTGGCCATTCCAGCTTCGACAACTGAACAAAGGGACGTTCCTGATTGGCAGAGGTTTTCTCAGAAAAGGCCATATATATTTCCTATTCCGTAGCCAAACGAGAAACTAGTATATTTCTGCAGAACACGTGGCAAATTCAGAAAACGAACCATTTCTGTTTCATGTGAATTTTTTTTTTCAAAATTTTGCCCTTCACGTCTCAATACAAACCAAATTGATTGGATGACGAAGAAACAATCAGAATAATTAATTGCATCTACCATACTGATAGCACAATTCCAATTATACGAGTACAATAGCAGTGGCAGTTATTAGGGGAGACGACCGCCAGCTAAGGTCATTTGCGCCATTAGGGAGAAGCGGGGATTTCGTTAACGGGTAGGTTTTTGGGGAAATAAGGAAGGGTGGAGAGAAATCCGGCGTCTGCATTAGCCTACCCTTGAAGATTGGCGCCAAGGGGGTCCCAATTTAACGTCCGATCCAAAGGCGACGTATTCAATCTGAAGTGCTCTTCAATAACATCCCATTTTGGATCGGGACACCATTGAATAATCCTGTCCCCTCTGGGATGCGAAAACGGGCCCTCGGGGTGGGAAGCCATTGGACATCACCCAATTATATAATTCATCATTTTTAACTGATCCCATTATGAAAGACGAGTATGTCTCTGTCCAACTCTGAGATAAACAAACAGTAAATGAAACAATACAATCTCAAAAATCCTATAATGTAAAATGTAGGAGCAGCCGCCATGCTTACCCATGCCTACTGGCACACTGGCTAATGCATTGGTGTTTATGCATAGGTATTGATTAATTTATAAGTAACATTAACGCTACAGTACTGAACAAGCATGAGGTCTGAAGTTTTTTGATCCACCTGTTGTATTCATTCCGAGGCCTAAATTTATGAATGAAATATTAATAACGTTAGACTTTGTAGATAATGAGGGCTTATGAAACCAAGAAACTACTTTGAAGGTGATACAAAATGTAGTGCGAGATAGTAACCCCCTGTTGGAGAAAAAGAGAGATATGTTGTTGGCATTAAACTAATTAGCGAACGCATATTTTAAGTTAGAACAAAATATGGTAACTCATCACTGAAACCATAAAAGCAAAAATATTGAATTTTCATCTATGAGAAATACTATCCAACTTGGTCCTTGTGCTTACACAATGATAAATAAGTGACGTCTCACAATTTAAATTATCATCTAACTCCAGAAGCACACATTAAATCTAGAGGGTGGTCGGAACTGAAGGACCCGTTTCGTTGCTAGACAATTTATAGCCGACGTTGCTGGTAGAAAAAAAAAGACTGAAATGTGCGACGGCAGCGAGTGGGTGGAGTCCGTTGCGCGAGCAAAGAAAGTGAGAGTGAATTTGAAAGAAAAAGCTCCGCGGCCCGACTCCACGAGAACTGACTCCGTTTCTGGAACGCTCTCCTGGGCGCACTTCAGTCGTGAGGCAAGTTTGAATCACACGGATCGCCGCCGTCGCCAGTATCAACTCTAATCCAAAAAATAACTCAATTGAGCTGCGCGCGGCGGCTGTGTCAGCAACAGAATGTGATGGATATTTCAACGAAATTTTTAAAATTGGAGCGAGATGAATATAACTGTAGAATAGAGAACAAATATTCAGGAGAGAAAGACTGAACTACTTACTTCCCAAAACTAAAGTCCTGCATATCAAAAAATAAAATAATGATAAAGTAAGAAAATCATCATTGCAAACTATTTGGTTCCGAAAGTGACACTTTAAAATTTTACTTGTTATAATTTGGTCCCAGAAAAGCTACATAACAAACCGTAAATTATCTAGTTCTCTCTCTCATTGGTGCTAATGCTGCCAGATAGACGAGAGCCAGAAGTCATCATCATGTTTCTTGGTGTAGGATGCCTCCCTACTCGCCAGACTCCAAGCAAATAATCAAAGTCCGTAATTCATCCGTGGACCTATCAAATCATTTTATAGCGATTGGACATCAAATGGTCACCCAAGAATTTCATAAATATCCTACATAATACTGGATAATAATCGCATTTCAGTTATTTGGATGACAAAATAATGTTTACCCCTTCACTTAAGTAAATAATCTGAACTTCTACAATTACCTGACTAAGAATTTCATTCCCATAGATTTAAGTACAGTACCTGTAATACATGAAATAAATTAAGGGATAGTCAAGAATTCCTAGAGGCTATTTATGACAAGGCCTAACCTCGACTTTTATTTTCATCTAATAAATAAGAACTGACTGCCATTCATTGTTTTTAAAGGCTGAAAAACACAGTAGAAATTCTATAGCGCACCTTTTCCAAATTCTCTTCGCCTGATGTTCAGAACATATCGAAGTCAATGTCTCCAAAAAAAGAGAAAACTCGAGCCCAGAGAATCAGAAGCTTAAGGTGCGCAAACAAAAGCAGAAGTTGGAAACCTTAAAGGAACGATCAACTTAATTAGGAACCTCCAAAAAAGCAGGACGATCCTTGGCACCATCTCCATCGGAAAGATCGAAGGAGATTAAAAGTTCGGTGAGGCTTTGGGGAGCAAGTAGGTGTAACAGTTATTTTACCGTGGGTGAATATATGGATCTTTCCCGAAATGTGGCACAAGTATGAAAGCACCCGAGTGGGAAGAGGTACGGCGGAAGGGGGAGAGGAGGAAGGGTGAACTGGAGGGGGAATGGTGAGATTGCTTAAGGTAGATAACAAGGAGCAAAGAAAGGAAGGATGGGGAGGAAACCCTGGGAGGAAGCGAGCACTGAAAGTCATAACGCTTCGTCGATTCCGCCCTCTTCACCTCAACCGCCCTTCTCTCCCCGCCCCCTCCTTTTAACTCGCCACTTTTTTCACCCGAAACTGTAGCGAACGGGTCCTCCACACGCGAAATAGCCGCCGCTTCCCACCCGAAAGGAAAACGACCGAGGGCCCACGCCAAGAAAGCGAAGAAGAGGGTGGACTGTCTTCCAGGCAGAATCGACCGGCATAATCCACGACCACAAAAAGCTCGCCAATAATTGGCTGCCCGCCATGTCACACCAGTACGCTCGCTTGGAGAGACCGGAAATAGGCAAGTTCCGAATTTTCAAGAAAGGTTTGGTGGAAACTAGGAGTTCGAATCATTATTTTCTGGCTAATTTCGAAAATTTTACTGGATGCCGTAATACATTTATCAAGTACATCGTTACTCAAAAACGTTTTCACATTACTGAGCACTCCAATTGTGTGATCTTACTAATCGAACGGTATAGCTTCAATTGTCGTGCATTTATCCTCGAACGATAATTGTGTTTAATGCGGTCACTATGCGTTCATCAGCTCGTTCACGCTTTCACATTTGCTGTTAGTAATGAAAATGGAGAAATCAGAAACGCTATCGATTCCAAGGGGTTGAACCTACAAGTATGGCAAAATTCTAATCGGTTATTGTTTTCATTAAAATGAGATCTCTAAGAAACTCATAATATCAAGAAACATTTGGCCTCAAGGCCAACTAAAATATTGCATGTATGTGTGTGTGTATGTATATATATATTCTGGCCTGAAGATGGCCTCGGAGTAGGCCAAAATCTTAAACAATCTACAATGTGAGTGTCCTTTTACGTGTTGCCTATTTTATTTTGTGTTCTGTTGTGCCGTCCAAAAGTTATATTGCTCTCGTGAGTGCTTCCAAATCATCGATATATATATATATATATATATATATATATATATATATATATATATATATATATATATATATATATATATATATATATATATATATATATAACTTTTGGACGGCACAATATAACACAGAATAAAACAGATAACACGTAAAAGGACACACACTGTAGATGATTTAAGCTTTCGGCCTACTCCGAGGCCTTCTTCAGGTCAGACTCTATATATATATATATGTATATATATATATACATATATATATATATGTATATATATATACATATATATATATGTATATATATATATACATATACACACATATACACAAAATACCCATTGTTTTTATTAGATTTTTGCCTTATCCAATCTCAATCACAATTTCAAGGTAAAATTGGTCAAATTGAATTAGTAGCATAAGAATACTGTGCCAAATATTCAGTGGCTACGAATAGATATTGATCAAACAGCACTACAAGATCTAAGAACAACCAATTTTCAAACTTTCGCGCGAAATAATTCACGGAAGAGACGTCGAGAACCAGTCGCACAATATCCAATAAGCAGTGACCTTTATCGTGTGACGTGACCCATTGTAAGATACCTGTTGGAAAGGTGGGAATCGATGGAGTCCTCCCTTGCGAAAGCTTTTAGAAAACAAAATTTAAGAAGAAAATGCGAATCAAGACGAAGACGGTGAGGCAAGATGAATCGAACCAGGAAGCTAACTAGTTTCACATTTTGAAGTGTGACGGAAGATTTAATTTTGAATTCTAACCGTATTAAACGCACATTCATAATTTTACCGAGTATTATTCGTTAATAAGTCGACTAAATTGGCTTCAGTATGTGTGATGGTTGGTTTAAACTTTTTTCATTTTTGAAATTTTCACAAAAATTCGCTTACGTGTTTTTTGGTGATACGATTAAAAAATCTTCAACATCGCTATAACAAAACAACCCAGCCCTTGAATAATGAACAATTTACTTAGACCAATTAAGTGGATTTACTACTTCTGGTTTTTATTATTTACCAAAATAATTAAACCTAAACCTTTATTGAAGTCTTTCACGGAATTCTTAAGGATAAGTAATCCTTAAATTCCCAGTCAATTTATAAAAAACATTTTAAAACTCGTTGTGTACGCTAAAGAAAAAAAATTTTAGCAAAAATTCTTAGTAAATTAACAATGTCATCCATATAATCAATGCAATCAAATAAATAGTGATTATAAAAGAAAATAAAACAAGTATATTTATGATGAAAATTTTCGGCGAATTAAAATAATTTATTCTTCAGGGCCAGTTATGAGAAAAAATACGCAAGAAAACTTGAACATAATCATTAGGAGAAAATCTTAAAACTGAAAATTATTGGCGGAACTTTAATTAATTCACCACCTAAAATCCCAACATTGATCATTTCTGTGGCATAAAAAAGTTTCAAGGGCATTGAACCATCTCTAACACTGGACATACAAGTGGAAATGTGGCTTTCTAAATGATAAATAGTGTCTTCCCGTGTTACTTAGATCAGGGCACAAAGATTGCGGAATCGCAGAAAATGTTTAAATGGTAAATTTATATAAATAAAATCGCAAACAGTTCTCCGTTAAATGTTTACGCGTGTATATTAAAAGGTAGAGTATTTTAGGAATTTAATCCAATAAAATAATATCACAAATACACTTATTACTAATCTATATATTACATGATCATAAAGATACATAATAGGTTTTAAAAAATCGAAAGTCTATACAAACACAGATTTTAGATTCACATGAACAACAGCAACAAACATTACTATATCACAGCCATCATAAGCCAATTATACTTTTCACAAAATTTCTAATCACTATCTCTCAAAAAGGAAAATTAAAGGCTGAAAACTTTATCTGTCTCAAGAACAAAGCGAATATTTGACATTTTTGCAAATCATTTTAACGAAAAATAAAAGCTTTGTTTTTTCCCTTATAAGGAATTATTTTAATATTTTAAGCGAGCTATGGTCTATGCAAAGCAACATGAAAAACATTCAAAACATGATGAATGGCTCGTATATCATTAATACTCTCCAAACGAGGTGAAATTTTCACATATATTCCCACTTGAGTGCTGCTATAAATACACATCACTAAATATTATAAACATCTTTACATAACAAAGGTACTCAAAAGGCACAGTTCAATAGTGTCCAAACAGCTTCTTTCCTACTCATCCACATTCACGCGTCACAATTTCAGCATATGAATATACTATTTTCTAATCTCAGGATTTGGAAACAAAAACAAGCTACCGCCTGGTTTTTTAACGCCACGCTTGACACGATTTTTTATCACATATGTACACATTCTGCGCATGTATGGCAGTTCACAATGAACGGAGAGCAGCAATGGACATCACCACATTCAACATCATCATCATCATCATTGGATGAGCACTGACAAAGAAATGGTACCAAGGACCGCTAGAATGGAAGTTGACGAAAGTGATGACCCTTTGCTGTGGTAATCGTGATCGTAGCTTGTCGCTGAAGAATCTTCGTCACTCGAGTAATCAGTTGCGTTCTCAGACTGCATAGTAACGTTCTTCCGAGGGATGACCATTATGTGTGTAGCCTTCGTAGAGGGGCCCGTTTCCGTGGTGTCTTCTTCATCAAATGAAAGAGGACTTAAGGAGGTAGATTTAGCTGTCTCGGAAGAGGTATAATGATGGTCATTGTCCTCATGATCGTCATCACTTTCTGTGGGCATCATATGCAGCGCTGCAGAACTGTTACCGATTTGAGGGACGATTATATCCACACTGCTTAGAACATGGGGATCCGATGGGTTGGAAGTGGAGGAATTTTCGTAAGCCACGGTTTCGTTTGCTGGAGCCGCAGACAGGAACCCGATGCACAGGGAAGCCACAACGAGATGAAACATTGTGCTAGTCATTTTGACTAATTAACCCTCACAAATATCACTCGAAAGAGCTCGCCGGAATTGGACTCAAAACCAAACTGAGGAGATTTCGATAGCCGGATGATGCCTTAACAGTCAGGAAGGGAGACTTCAACGCCTGCTTCGAACAAATCTGACTGGCGGTAATCCCCTGGACTCGTGAACAAGCGTGAACTTCAACCGCTGTCCACAGCAGGTTCGCTGGCGAAGTGATTACTTATTTGGCTGAAAACCTAGGATGGAGACGTGTCCGACACGATAAGACATGCGACGCGAATCTGGAACAACAGCGATATTCCCGAGAACTTCGAAGGAGCTCTCCGGGCCAACCGGTTGAACGACGCGCACACGCAGGAACGGAATGAACACGAACGAATCCGAGGGGAATTGAGAGTGTGTAGATCGAGGGAGCCGACGAAGAGGTTTATCCCGTGGAGAGAGCAGGGCGGGGGGAGAACTGAGGAGAAGGGGGCTCTACAGGAGGGGAGGGAGTGCGGGTGGGAGGAGAGAGGGGAGGAAAAGGTTTTAAGGAGGATCGCAAACGGCGCTCCGCCACCGCTATTCCCTTCGAGGGAGCCACCTGTCCCTCGTCCTCTCCTCCACTCCTTAACACTCCTATCCTACGCGCCACGTGAAGCGGGGAGGTCGCGCCCCTCCCCATGACGTCAAGAAAGACCCATCCACGAGAGGAAAAGTGGAGAATTAAACTCCAGAGAAAGGAAAAAGAGATAAAAGGGCCAATGCCGGCTTCCCATCCATTCATGACCCGTTTTAGTTTTGGAATTCCATCGTTTCCCTCACACCTACTCCCTTCCTCACCACAATTGCCCCCTCAAACTCATTAAAGATTTTTCCCGGAGTTTTTTTTTTAATTCTCATCCATTATTACTATTCGAACACTCCGAGAATTTCTAATGGCCATGATATCACAAATGCGAGAGGTTCACGATAAAATAATATTCTAAGATGCGAACCAGATCATTTCATCTTAATCTTAGTATATTGGGGTTTTGAGGAGACATTTTCAGTAATCAAGTTTATTTAGGCTTTAAGACATAGAGACTAATCAATTGATTCGATTCGTTTAAATTAATTCGGTTGGCTAAAAGTTGGGTTGAAGTCATTTGATTCTTACTACCAGATTACAATCTAAATTAATGATGGGAATCGAAATCGAAAAAGATTTACGTCAGTAGTTTCTATCCTTGTCAAGGCATACACCGGATGATTTTTGTTTCAAAATTAAAGTCATTGCCACTTCTATACCCCAATTCTACTTTTTTTGTGCAGTGATCATCGTTATACTCGTATTTCCCAGGAAGCTGCAACTGGTGGCAATATTATGATTAAGGATAGGTATGACGTCAAATTAAATAAACCTGAGAGAAGATCTACTCGACTTTAGAACTTAATCGGGATACTGCATTAAAATCGAGCAGAGTCAAATCACACTACGATGTATCAAATTGAAATATCATGAAAATTATCGATTAGACTAAATGGGATACGTATTAATGATTGCTTTACGCTCGACTCGAATTAGAATCGTTTACCTTCGAAGTAAATTTCAAGTTGCTAATTTTTCAATTCTTAATGATTATGATTATTGGGCCCAATATTGCTATCTACGCTACTCAAAATATTCCTTATTTCAAAATATGGTGCGTCATTTGTCGAAATAAAGAGAGAAATTCCCGAATTTGTAAATAATTCGCAGCCATGAATGTAACGAAAAGGACATGCCGCGGAGCAAGTGTTTTTTTGTGCAGTCAATCAAGGAGCATTGATTAAGACTGCAAAAGCATCTTGAAGGAAAGTGATTGCTGTGATGACTATGGCATACTGGATTCCCATTTAGAAGGTTCGGCTTGAAATCCTGGTAAATGTAATTTTTCAGTGGTCATCAGCAGTGTGTTCTATTTGAAAAACATTGAGTGCAGCTATAATATGTGACGATTAACAGTGACCTCCGGAGGTTTTCGCTATATAAGAGAAGGTCAATTCCGATGCTGGATTGAGACGAAAAGCTCCGCCCTTTTCGCCTACATTTACATGTGTTCCAAAATCCACAAACTGCCGCGCAGGTCCCCCTCGCGCGGTATTTCGTGGATTTTGGCACATATAGTAGAGCTTCTGCTACGCACCCAGAGTAACTGCCATGAAATGCAAACGTAGAAATCTATTAAGAGGGCGATGTGTTAGAAATTTCAGTCATTTCATCTTTGTGTACGCGGATCGTGAGATGTGCAAAGGAAAAACGAATTCTTGAAACCATCCATTTGAATGCCAATCCTCTTAATTTTGTAGTGAATATCTGACCCGCGGTGCAGGGTGAAGTTCGGATTACTTCCTCTGCGACGCAAAAGTGAATCCCAACTACGTATGCTGTGTCACTTAATGTTATCCTGTAGTAATTTTTCATAAACCGGATGGTTTCCTCTATATTTTGCCTAATTCTTTCAAATTTTTTCTGAGGTGAATCCAAAATTCTCACAGCATATTCGATCTCAGATCTAAATAATGAGAAATTCCATCCTACTGACATCTTTGCATTGCTGTTCTAGCTAACTACTCGCTTCACATTAGCTATCTTCTTCAGATAAGCAACGCATATGCACTACCTTCCCAAGTTCAGTTCGATTTAAGGTGAAAACTAAACGTTTAGAGAGGTCAACGAGCCTTGCATGCTTACAAAGATTTGAAAACTCCTGCGCTTCTAAGCCTGTTCATCTAGTATTTAGAATATTTACATTCCGTACAATTCTATGAATTTATTTTTTTAACTATTCAGTACACCATTAGGGAATGCTGTAACAACCGCTCCCAATTATTGCACGATATGTACTCATTGTTTCTCTGTAAATTACAACATCATCGGTGGACATTCTACTGGTTCCTCTTTGATTTTGCTTCATTTGTGCATATAACGAGTATCAGAGGCAATGTATGAATTTTCCGAATCTTTTCCGCAAACCTTTGAAATCCTATCTAATTTATTTTCCAATTTTTGCACAGGGAAGTGACTTTAGAATCTAGTCGTTTCCTCTAATTATATAATACCAGGAATAATTTAATCTCCACAACAAATTGCGACTGGGCAAGTATTTTTACATTAAAAAGTTGATGCAATTCATTTACTTGATAATTCATTTCTTGGGAGACTCCAAGATCCCAGGTTCAAATACCGCGTCTCAAATCTTTGGGAATTTTTGTTTCGCTCCTCCTAACTATTTATTCATATCACGCAAATATTATTATAGTAATCTCGCTCAGGAAACATTGGTACCGCTGAACAAGAAAGTAAAATAAACTTACACTCAATGAGAATGAAGCTACGATCTGTGTTTTACAGACATCTCTTTTGCATATCTCTTAGAAGAATTTATATAGGGATGTTGGTGGAATCAAGGAGCTTGCATTTTACGAGGAATTGCAACTATTTTCCTTAAAGATTGTCTTTACGTGCTTAACAAACGAACACTAATTGACCTCAGGCTTACTGAGGATTTCCTGTGGAAAGAGTCTACAAAATAAGTGCCAACTATAAATATAATTGAATAACTAACAATGCTTAGAATGTCAATAAAAATTTTAAACTTTAATTCGAAATCAAACAAGGCATGAGGTGGTAAAATGCAATCAAGTGGATCTCGAACATTCTTGGGATGCACCTGGTCTTCTCATGAATTTCAATTTAAACTGATTGTGGCTATCATGGTACGTTGTCTATGTTAGGTCAAATGATTATCGGTGCACCGAACACCAACAGCCACGCTTCACTGAATGGTGTATAAAATCCCACGTATTAGCTTCGTGATAAGACATTTACCAGCCGAAGAGCCATTTCATGAATAACACAAGCGGAACAATAAAAGCGTTCAGAACGATGTCATTTCTCCGGTATTGCCTGAAATAGAAACGCTCAAATGATACGCGCCCCTTTTCCCCTTTCAAACGACTGTTATCGCAGCTGCACGCCACGGACGCTCAAGGTCATTAAGTTTCCCAAAGATTATGTAACATTCGATAAGGGCGGAAGGAACATTCGAAAGCCATTAAATCTTATCCGGGAGTTTCGCGCATGAAACATCAATGAGAGAGGATCAAGAAAACTCAAATACTCACCGGTGGTCCGAAGAAATGGAAGCGGTCAGCCACCTCAGCTACTGATGCACGTCAGGGTTCCCTACGGCCAATGTATCTGCGACGGGCCATCAGCGAGTGCCAAGGTAAACGGTGATTATATCGCCAGGGTTCCTGCAGAGGAAAAGAAAGTCAAATCATTTTTCAAGTGGCACTCAGATCGATTGCTGGATGTTCAACAAGCCTAGGGCTAGGTCAAGGGCGCAAACCGGGAAGGAAGGTACGGACGATTTGGCTACAATTCAAATTTAACTCGCTGAAATATCCTCCCCTACTTGCATGCACCAATGAGAATTGGGACAGAGCTCGACACCAACTTAAGCATGCACTAACCAGGTGTCATCAAAGAAATAACAAAACACCAAAGAATATGACAATGTATACGTAAAAAATATAGGTGGCCCCATTACGAAATGGAACATAGTTGTTAAAACTCAAGGTTTTCTCCTGGATAAGTAGGTACTCAGGGGACTTAAAACATCCTTGAGCCCGAGATATAATTAGATTGATATTAATCAATGATCCACTCTTGACCAATGCAGCAGCGTAAAGCGCCACGAAGCTGACGCAGTCCCTCTGAGCGTAATAGCAAACTGAGCATCATGTTCTAATCACATTTTTGCAACACAATTACAAATGATTTTCCTTAAATTGTAATATGAATTTTACAGCTAGCCGAATTTTTTATCTCAAATTTAATTAGATAACTCCTAGAAATATTTTTACCATGCACAAGTAGATAGCAGAAAATTGAATTAAACTTGTGTTTATAAAACACATAATTTTGCAAGTTATCAAGTCATATTCCCAAACCAACTGTAGCATCACAAGAGGAAGATATAAAAGCAAACAATATATATAGTTTTTATCGTTCCATAACTAAGACATTACGATTGTATTTTCTGATAGGGTGTATTGCTTTAAGCATATAATAAGTTATTTTTTCCAAGGTTCCTTTCAGTTCATTGCACATGCAATTTATCTTTGAATAAGTCACTACCAGTCCAAAAATAGTTGATATCGAAGCCGCATTATTACTTTCTAGATGTGCATCCCCGGTAAAGTAACTGGCGTTAACTTAAATTAATATTTGATCATTTATTCACACGAATATATTATATTTCCATAACAAATATTAGTGAAATTAATAAACATTGTTGGTTTCCTAAATTTAAGTAATTGAAACTGATCAAAGCTATAAATAATAGATTTCCATAATAAATGGGCATTACAACCTTAATACCCTGTCCTCCTCCTACTCGATTGGCTTTTAAATTCCCTCCAAAAAGTTACATTTTTTCATGATAATCGGAAAATCTATATCTTCAGCAAAAATGTCGCTCTTGAAAATAAAGGAATATCTGTAAACATTTACTACAGTAATTAATAATTAATTTACAACCAAATCTCTCAAGCTAAATTTAACTTTCATTTTGCAAATGTCCATTGCATATTTTGCAATCGCCATTCACTCATTTCGACTCGTGAATTACCCATTCGATTCATCACCCTAACCTTGCAAAGCCCAAATTGATCTTCCCCATACTGATTAATTTCCCGCTTCTTCATCCTTTTGTTGACTAACTTCTTTCGTTGAAGCACAAACTTAGAAATCAGATTAATGATCCTATTTTCCTCATGTATCCACTGCTGCTTTTCCCTTTGTAGATATCGAAATAATACTATTCCAACATATTCTTCAGGCCACCCACTCCTATCATAAATGCTATAAATGAGTCCGTAAAATCATTTTCTCCCACATTTCCCTCAATTCTTCATTCGTTCTGCAGGGTTTTCACCCACCGCATCCTTGTTCTGTATAATTTTTTTAACGCCTTGTATATCTTGCGACCAAGTTAGTCTGAATCAAAGCTATCCTCAAAGGCTCTTTCTATGTTAAATTTACAGGGTGAATATCTTCACATGTGACATGATTCTGGCAACTATTCTTTCCGTCTTGACTGAATCTCTTCAGGTTATTGAAATGCTTTTCATACCGTATCTCAAAATATGAACGGATTGTCCGGTTTAACTTCCTGGATGTCCTTTTACCTCTCTGTGCAGCCCACTAGTTTCTTTTTTCTGTAAACTCTCCATATCCTTGAATAACCCTTTCATCGCATTTCTTTCACCCTACTATATTATTTCCTTAGTTAATTATATTCCTTCCATTTCTTATCTCCTAAACCATCTCTTATGTAGTTCATGACTTCTTAATCCACTTACCATTTACTGTTCTATTGTTTCATTTACAGCATTCGTTATCACGTTTTTAAGTTATTCCCACCTTTCATCTACTGTACCCATTCTTAGGCCCTTCACAAGATTATATCGGCGGCTGTCTGATACTCCTTTCTTTTGGCCCTCATTAAAGCTTTGACAATCCATCTCCTTATATTCTTTCCCATTTTAATTTTCTTCCATCTATCTTTTCTTAAGCTCCACATTTCCTGAGTCCATTTACGCTCCTATGTAACCGTACAAATTGATGACGCACCTACAAAATATATGTCTAACCATAATGTAATCTATCAGATATTTCCCTTTTTCTCTCGGTATTTAGAACGTACCTCAATCATTATTTTTAAACAAGTTGATACTTAAGCGATTTTTCTGTTAAAACTCTCTGCGGCAATTCCTTCTTGCGAAAGCATTACCATTTCATTTCTCCCTTCGTCTTCCAAAAACGTTCCATCACTATCTAAAGTTTCCTTCCAGGGATACGTATAAATATTTCCTTTAATAGATCGAATATACGATAGTCTACTCTCCCCCTTATAATTACTTGTCGGAATGTAAATCCGAATAAGAACTCGTTAATATATTCTCGTTTGTTATGTTTTTACCGCTACTAATCATATTCAGTAACTCACCAGCGCAATGTCTGCTACTCTTCTTCCTAATTTATCATTGAATACCAGTGCTACCATTTTCTGGATTTCTTCCCCGTGACATCTATGTCGTCACTTTTACCTCACACAGCCCTAATATATATTCTATTCATCTTTTGATCGATGTTTTCTAATTTGTCGAATTCGAAAATTCCAAGTCCCCATTCAAAAAAACTTGCGGTCCACTGTTATGTTTTTTTCTACCGCTATCAATCCGTCTGTGCAAGGATTCTGTGAGATAAGAACCGCTAAATTCCTTGCGTCCCCGGGCTCGAATACTCCCCCGTGGTGCTGAATCCATGAGACAAACTTGTGGAAAGGTACAGGACATCTGAATTTTCTTGTTAAACCGAAGGAATTATTATGACCCCAAATTATACTGGTATATTTGACCACCGGGTTAAGATTAGAGAAATATACACAATCACCACCGTCAGATTAAAGTAATCATCCTTTCCTCGTGCGATACGCAAACGCAAAAAAAATCGTACCCAAGCACCCCTGCGAAATTTTTATGTAATTTTTATTCTATTCCTTTTTAATTTGAATTTATTTTTTCCTTTTTCACTCGTTCGAAAAAATCTTTATTAATCGGTGTCGTTTGCAACTCCTCATGAAGGAGCTCACTCACAATATGAACTATGTATTTATGAATGCCATTAATTACTTTGTAAAGACTATGCTACTATCTTCTATTTTTTTATCATCATCATCCTTACATGTTTTTTACATTTTCGCTCCTAAAATTATCCCGATTTCCCGAAAATTTCTTAATATAGGCACCAAATATTGAAGTATATACATTAATTATTAAACAATATATAAACAAGCGAATTAGCTACCTCAAAAAGGTTTATATTATTAATAAACTTTTTATAGTATTAGCCACAGGTACAAATTAAGGTATCAGAATGAAGTACTGTGGGGCACTCCAACAAATATGATGAAGACATTCAGTCGAGTTTCTTCCATTGGGTTAATAGGTGCTGAGCGCTTATGATAACTAAAATCGAAATCTCATGGATTATTCTCTCCTTTCTTCTGTTCAATAATCGACAGCTTATCTCCATGCAGTAAAGGATAGATTTACGAACAAGAGTCCCTAATCTCTGGTCTTCACAACTGCTCTCTCTGAGATGTCGAATGACGATTTCAGAGATTTATTCCAACAGACTTTGATCGTCTTTTCGCCATGGTAAAACGTTGCCTGTTAGGTGTGCTGCATAGTACAAGTTCTTCGTGACTTGAAAATCCAATTATAGACACGGGACCAAGGGACTGAAAGAGGCTCTATTTACGTATCTGGAGGTAGAAGAGTGGACGATAGGGTTTTGGATAAGGTACTCTGTGTTCATCACATTGGCGAGGTCGAGAGCACGACGCTCTCCCAACGCTAATTGCTTAAGCGGGCCATTTCCAACTTAGGCTATGAATGCGCAACCGATCTGCAAACACACCGCGTCGTGTCGTGTCGTAGCTGAGGGAGAGAAAATAAGCAAACATTACGCTAAAACCCAACACATTAAGTAATGTCTCCCATTTCCAATTTGACCCCTCTTTCGTAAACGCACACCTTTTTCCTTGAGTAAGATTCACAAATGCAACATACACGATGAGAAGGACGTCAAGTAGATATGAAATTAAATGACGTAAATATTTCGCATTTTTTGCCTATTGAAGACGAAAAAAATGCGGTAGTTCAATTCTACTCCACTTGTTTAGAAATTTCTTGGGTCCCTACTTATGAAAATTGCATAATAATTTTTATAAGCCATAGTTGATTGCAAGTAAATATCTTTTTCACAATTACAGCAGTATCCTTGAACATTATTTTGTTATTTTACGAAACTTACTGGTTTCCTCGACGAAGCATTAAAAGATTTAAAATAAAGGCTTGAATTGGAAATGGTGAAGCCAGGTTGAGAGGGTTAATAGTACTTTTTAGGAAAACAAGAACAATAAATATTTTTAGGAAGAAGAAATATTGACAGCTTTTAATCGCTTTATCCACCATAGTTCCTGAGGTCTCCGGTGAATTCTGGCTAGTCAATGGCAACGAGCACATTAAGAGAAACTAAAGAAAGCTTCCATCTCAACTGTTCCAGGTATCAATTATTATTCTTCAAAACACGACTCTTCCCCAATGAATGATTTAGCATGGAGATCAATGGTTATAGAAACGGACATATTTCATTATGAATTTTCAATTTTCCTTGTTGAAACTTTTCATAGGGTGCTACATTGCCATGGGCACCAGGATTCGCTTATTATCAAAAGAATTTAAAACGTAATTGTGTAATTTTAAAACGTAATTGTGCCAACTTAAATTGAGTGACACGTATATTGTAACATTTTTATAATTATTAATTAATTACTTAAATAAAATAGAATGAATTTTCATTGGAATTAAAATATCGAAACAATCCAAATTATTAAGTTAATTTGAACTGATTAAACGTGTATTGTAGAAAAATAATAGTGCACTGAATCAAGACACAGTCTTAAAGTGATGGATAAAAGTATGACTCCATACTATACAGATTAATGCTAAAAGACAATGATAAAACAGAAAATTTTTTCGATTTCACCTCTTTCTACTCACTAAAACCAGTCAAACCTACATCGGTAGCCTATGCCATAATACCTCTTCGAACTGTACGCGATACACATTAATTCCTCGTATACTCCTAAGATCACGATTTTTTCGCGGAATTGAAAATAACCAGAGGTCACAAATTTATTAAGAGTTCCTCAGGGAAAATGATTGAAACAAACTCTCATAAACATTTTATGTAAATCGTGATCGACATTTGATCTCCCTATTATAGTTTATCATTCATACTTAAGTCAATGAGGTTCCGAACATTAACAATTTAAGACTTCGGTCTAACTAATAGCATCAATTTAATGTAACGAAATCGATAGTTGATCATCTGTGTAGGCTACATAAACAATTAAATTTTTGTCAATATTCTAAATTTTTTATCTATGCGAATAATAAAATTACTAAGACTATAAATTTCACAACTGAAGTGATTTTTAATATATTATGCAGTCGTTAAGTGTACCAGTAATTTAAAGCCATTAAGTCTACGAGTGGATTGCGCATTCTGAATTATTCCACTAAGCTAAGAACAGATGTTGCATCCAATCTAGTGGGCAAATCTACAGAACTCGAAACAGCTTTATTTCGATATACGTCCTCTAGTGACCTTCACTCATATTCCTTGCTTTGAATCTTCATCTTTTCCAAGCCGCAGATCCGGCGCCATTGCGATAGAATAAGTGCGTTTCATGACTCGTATATCCTTGAATGTAAAGTAACCAGTTCGAATCACAGGCCCGTAGGCCTTGAAGAACTAAACGCATATTACATACCTACTCCTGAATTGCCATAGAGACTTTGACTGTATCCCAACCCTATAAAGCGTAGTGAGACTGAAGGACTGCTGCACTTACAGCTCACAAAAAGATAACTCTCAATTAGTGCAATTAGTAAAGGCATTACGCACAATTCGTTCTACTTATATAAAACTTCAATTGGAATTTAATTAAATAATATGGGGGAAGAGTAGAGATTATTAATGTATACTTTTCCATCAATTTTATGCCCCCTGAGCGTTAATCAATATCTGTCGTTCGACGGTAAATCGTCAAATAACTGGAATATGTTTGGAAAAAATTACAATTATTCATTAAAAGTAACATAAAAAAGTGAATAAAATGATACATTACCAGAGATAATTCCAGAATATATTGCTACTCAAATCTTAAACAGGAAGAATCAATAATTAGATTTAATTGGTAATATTTGGTTGAAACATTCATAAATCAGAAAATGTGATAAATTACTGGGTTAGCAAATTTTTCAGTTAGAGTAATCAGCAAACATCTAAACCGTAACGTAGCAAAGCGAATGCAAATATTGTACGAAAAGCATTTTTAAGAATCTACAAATAAGAATCTCACATGTACCTAGGTATCCAACTTGGACGATAACTTGAGGGCTCCTAGTGATGATGGTCGACTTAAGATGAGAAGGAAATGATTATTTCTTATCCGTATTGGCAGAGAATTTCATCCATCAGACTAATTATTTATAGAATTATATCCCGTTCTCGCATAACTCTCACTAATTATACAGCTGAGACATGAATGTATGCAGAAAGGAAACTAAATATATTATAGGCAGCTGAAACTTGAAATAATATTTCACTTGCTCGAGGATCACGAGAGAAGCGAGGATGTTCAAGAGGTAAAAAAGGTAAAAAACAGCAATCTTGCAAGTACGCTAGAAAATTTTGCTCTTCATACAAATAGCATTTGCACTGAGCGCTGAGTTACATTATTATTACATTTGCGCTGGGTAGGCCTCTTTTTAGTCCTGACCAGTGGCCTGACAGTGTTTTGGCAGTTATTGATTTTGATGAAACGAGAAAAAACTTGGTGGCATCGGAATCAAGCGATCTTTTTAAGATTTTTGTACAATCCTTCTCAGTTCAAACAAAACCACCCATTGTATTTAGAACTTCAAAACTCCCGGCTGTACCTCAAGTCAAAGCATTGATGCACATATGCGTAATAAATAATTTTCGTCAATTCGAAAGAACTTTCTAGTTGCATTGAATCGAGTAAAACTATTGATTTTGTGTATAATTTGAGGATTGATATGATGCGTCCGATTCCTCTCAGTGTTTTCGCAGACGAATCGACGGGGCTCCTTATGGAGCTCCATGTTTAAAGATGGCGTTACAGTCGCGAAATAAAAATTGAATCCCTAGGCGAAAAAACTGTCTCCATGTGTTTTCATGAAGTAGACTGGTAAAGCACATCACCCTGGTGGATCAATACATTTTTTCCCTTTAGGTTCATAGCCTTAGTCATTCTTTCCATCCCCGATGATCTCCACCCACTTCCCAAAGGCACGCCCATCAGTTTAACAAACGCTGACTTACAAAATGCCCCGGCCCCTCGAGAGAGAAACGGGGCCTTCGGAGAACGAGCGTAACCCGAGGCCCATCTGGGGCGTCTGGGTACCAATCCCTCCCACAATCCCCGTCTCACCTCCTGCAGCCCTCAGCCGCAGGGAAAGGGGTTTGGGAGCGCGAGGGAAGTATACGTGGCGGGGGAACGGGAGGGTTAGAAGGGGGAGAGAGGAGGCCTGGTGGGGAGAGAAACAAAACCGGTCCGATATCAACTCCGCAGCGAGGGAGAGAGCCCTCTCCCGCCACCCCTCCGACCCCTTCGAACGCGAATCGCCTCACCGAAGTGGTCCCTCTTAATGGCGTTCGACCGGAGCATGCGACGCCTTCCGACCATGAGACTGCCGTCCATGAGACCATGAGCCGCTGTGGGCGTGCGGGCGGTTCCAGAGCACCCGACGAACCAAATAGCCCCGACGGGGGCTGTTTGGTCCACGTCTCCTCGGATGAGTCACAAGTCGCTATGCCAACAGCAGGGAATTTCCACTGCTTTGCATAAGGTTTTCCTGATCAATAGGTATAGCTTCGCCAGAAGGTCGAAGAAGGAATGATTCTTGCGAATGTTGTCATGCGTGCAGCCCGCGATAGCGTAACATTCAGTGAGCAATCCCCTCTTTAAACGTAAATTAAAACGCCTGATAAAATGTTGAAATGCAACAGGGAAAAGAGGGGGTGGATATCTGACGTAATTGCCATCTATTCCGATGAATTCGTTCTCACAAACGGATTCAAAGAAGTCATGCGGAAATAAGGAGTTTCCTCATTAGTTACTGTTGTGCAATTCACCTCGTAATATGTGTGCCAAAACAATCAAGAACTCCACAGCAAATAGTTTTTTACACCGACATCCATAAAGGTTAAGAAGATGGGAAACTATTCCCCACTGATGCGGCAGATTATTCATAGGTCTCGATACTTAAAAGTTTTGTAATAGCTCGACATGAGACAATGAACTCGATGTAAATACTCTAAACATGGATATTTTCCATTTGTGACTATTATAATCAGGAAGTGACGCTACTTTGAGGCGATATTTTCACGCATGCCATAGATATAAATTCACTTGAACCACAAAGGGACCAAAATGATTTTACGCTAAATAAGTATTTTTGGATTATCTGAAGGTAGCTGTCGTTATTTTTACGTATTCTTACATAAACATAGCCATCCTAATATACTGTGATTATGCAATTTTTAATATTTTTATGAATTGATATACTATTACGATACGATCGTATATTGGGTGACATTCATTTATTTTTATTTCCATTATTTTATTCAGTATATGTGCAATTTCAGATATTGATATCATATGTTTACATCACAACAGAAATCCTAATTCTCGGCATAGGCCTCACTTCGATGACGACGATCAAGAACGTTAAGGACAATCCACCTCTGACCTAATCACACCAGCTGGAATGCTGGAGAAAATGTTGGCAATTGAAGCCAATGAACGTGGTGAAAACCCGAGAAACATTCAGAGCTCAATTTTAAGGAAAATTCAAAATCCATCCCATAATTAATAAGCATAACATAAAACAAATAAATATCTATTAAAATAAACAAAACTCCTATGTGGAGGCATCAAGGCACCTCAAAACGATGCATTTATGTTTACAAGCTGAAACACATAACAACAGATAATATTAAGAGGATGGTCCCTGAATGAACTGGACCCTGAACCATTGGCGAAGCCTAATTCTACGAGTACTACTGTGAAAAATTAAACTAAAAATTACCTTCAGACTTGAATCCGTATACATGAAGTGCCTACGTGCTGAACTGAAAATATGAAAAAATTTACAAAGAATCAATGTCTATATCTTAGATTTTTCTGCTGCCAAATTGAATAAATTTCCAATACAGCAGCATATGACTCTGGATTAATTTATTTCTATGTACGACTTTAATTCATAAATATTTTATGAAATCCGACGATGAACAGGAATCATGTTAGTTCCTCCGTCTTCATCTCGTCGACGTCACATTGACTGCCCGAGATGGGATTTTTTTCTTGATCCATGAATCAAGTTGTGCATTACAATCATCATGAAAGCACCTGAATTACGAATGCATTACATTCACTAAAGACGCTTTCACGTCAAAACTTCATTTAAAATTCTTTACCGTTGTAGGTGCCTGAAGGCAAGCGCCAATTTGAGACGAGCGTAATCGTGATCATGAATAACGGAGTAGTCCATTTTTTGCTCCCCAGACCGCTCGCGAGTGCACGATTTAAGAAGTCCAATTTATGAAAGACAGCGAACGAAAATTTCATTCTAATTAAAATATTTCTGGTAAAACATTCTGATTTTAAACAATCATATAATTTGCGACAGGGCAGTTCCCAAAGTATACTAGAATCCCTCTCCACCTTCGTGTAGCACAGCCCGTTTCGTTAACGGGAGTTAAAGTTGTATTAGCAAATCCGATTCATAATATTTGTAGCACGGTCACATGAAATTCGATTACGCTTGAACAGATGTGGACGATTTGTTTACTTACTTCTTCATACATAAGGCACTCAGGGCTCTGAAAATATATAGAGCTAACAGAGCGATTACCTCCAGTGTACAGTCAAGATATCTAACCAAATTTTACGTGCACACTTCAAATCAAATCGATGGTAATGAAATTTTTATCGATGACTCCCGCCACTAGATATCTCCCTGAGGGTAGCATTTAGAAGCGACGCTCCGTATGTTGATCGTGTGGATGGTGAGCGGGTATATAATTACACGTAAATTACAATTTGCAGCACAAATCTCGATTCGCACCCGGGAAACGATGGGCCACACAGGCAGCGAACTACACAAATTTAATGCGTGGGCGTGTCCTATGAAACTCAGACGGAGTCCATATGCCCGGACGTGGGTGGATGGGTGGAGTCGGAGGAAGGGAGAGCTGGATAACTATGGGAGGGAAAGAAAGAGGGTAGCGAACACGATCGGAATCATTGCGCCACGACCCATCCAGTATAACGCCACCGGATTAATGTTCCCTCCGACATAGAGGCCTGGTTATATGAAGGAAGAAGGACGCACTCAGTGACTACAGGACTCATACGCCGCGGTCTGGCTGAATGATAAATAGGAGCTTTTTATGTTATCTGTCTGACAAAATGTACGATAACTAATGGCGGAAGAGAATTGACAGAGCAGCGCGGCCGTCTGGAGCCAAGAGTCGAATCAGCGAGTGCTATGACTCGCTTCGGGTTCCTACAAAAGAATGTCCCTGTCACGCCACTATGGTTGAAGGAAGAAACTAAATGAAAAATATGCAGATGCGTAGAGCTCAACCCATGCACATAGCGTGAAAGTATTTACGATTCCGATCGCGAAATATCGTAACGGCATTTGTACCACGGACTAAGTTATTGTTCCTTGCAGCAGTGAGGCACGCGTGCTTGGAGAAAGTACACACGATAAGGGATACACTTGTAAATATCATCTCCCGTGCTAATCGGTCGTCACGCTTGTGATAGTTCATCATCATACTATTTAAAGTTTTATGTGTCGGTATGGGGCTCATTCGGCAGAATTAAGGGAGTACATTCCGATTAAAGTCCTACTTTGCGGTATCATAATAACTTGAGAACAATGTGGTTAATTTTATTCTAAACATTTCAATCCATAATAATGAAATGAAACTATCCGATAGAAAAAGCGGCGCGAAAAGAATATTAAATTTTTATGAAGTTGCCGAAATCTCTTTTTGGGATGAGTTCATTTCTCAAATTAAATACTCTGATATTCCGCTCATGTGGTCATTTTCCCTTATTAATCAATAAGTGCCATCATCATCAGTATTTCAATCCTAAGAGATGTTTACTGCAGCCCTCCATTCTACTCTATTTAATGCCAATTCCCTCAATCCTTGATACCTTCTCTGCTTTACGTCCTTAATTTGCCCTATGTACATGTCGAGGAGGAGTACATGTCGCTTGGTCTTCCCTTTTGAATCTTCCCTTCTATTTTTCTTTCTATTATATTCCTAATCAATCCATTTTGCCTCAATGTGGGTCCAATCCATCTATTTCTTCTTTGTCGCAGAGTTCTCCATATGGTCATATCCTCTTCTGCTCTTCTATCTGAAGTATATTCCTGATTCCTTACTTGGTCTGTCCACTTGATCTTCATCATTCTCCTCCAGCACCATGTTTCAAATACTTCTATTCTTCGCTAGTCCACTTTCAATAAGTGCATGATCAGTAAGTTCTCCTCGTCAAATCATCGCTATTGCATTGTTTGACGTCCAAACTGATCCCGAGCACACACTAGAGACGGAATCCTCGGCAAAATGCTAATACACAATGTCTGAATCGACCATCCGTGCAAAATCTTTGGAATTGTAAGGCAGAAATTACAAGTACGAGACATACAGCATCACTAAAGCCTGAAACAGCACTCATTTCCATGTAGATAAAGCATTTTTACCTCCGAATCATTCGAAGAGGTTAGGCTATATGAGGATCGAAAGCGTGGGCATTGAATTTTGGATATTGTCCTTAAAATTCGGGCATGAGAGAGAGAAAGTTTGCCCGTGAGGAATGGAGTTCATAAGAAGAGCAATCGAGCACCGGATGAGGCGAACCCATAACAATGAGAAAAATCGCAAGGGAAATGAGATTGGGAACGGGGGCTATGACTGCTGACGAGGGGAATTAAAAAATAAAATCTACCAATCTTATGGTCACCAGTACGGCCTCATAAATACAGGAAGAAAGAATGGAATTGCCATAAATTCGTATTGGAATGGATAAGTCTAGGCCAAAAGTTTATTTATTTCCCTTTTACATCAAATAATACGTATAAATATCGATGAAGACGTACAGGAGGGTAAGGAGGGAAATTTATTTTTCCACGATCTTAAAAAACGTCAATAGAACTGCTGATGCTGACTTGATTCTTATTAAAATGGCGATTTTCCGCCATAAATTGAGCTCATTTATGAAGGAGATGGAAGTTGTTGCCCCATTACTCGAGGTAGCCGAATCTGAAGTAGGTAACGAATCTGTCAAACAAGTACCTACTTCGTGACAACTTAATGCAAAAACTCACAAATTTAAAAATCTGGCACGCCTTTATTCCAAAATTAGTAAAAAAAACGAAAAATTAACTAGGCTTAGTATCCTACGCATGGTACGAACATCGAAAAGTCTTTTCACTCCCGGAAATATTTCAACCAGGATTATCCTCGTAAGACTTCCGAGTCAGAGCATATGGGCTGCAGGCAACTTCACTCAGGTACGAATTCATACCGAGAAACTTGCGGTATCACTTTCTCGTTTGGAGAAAATTATAGGAACAAAAACGTCATAACTAGCGGAAAAGTAAGAGAACAATCATTAACACGTAATAGGCTTTCGCAACGCCGAACTCCGCGTGCGACGACGAGATTAGCTTTTGATTGCGGGAAGGTGAAAGTGGATGGGCCGAATATGACGATGGAGAACGCGATGTCTTGAATAGGAGGGCAGGGACGCTATTCTTGCATTTTTTGCCACCAAATAAAACCCAAAGCAAGCGGCCGTGGGCAGGGGTGAAAGCAGCGGTCTTGAAAATCGTTTGCTCATCCAAAAGCCACGAGACGTCAAGAATTGGGTGCTAACTGAATTTAAAGTAGACATGAAGGAGTTTTGATAAAACTGTTAATGATTTTAGATCTCGTGGATACAAATTATGACACATGGGTGCGTCCCGTTCTATCGGAGGGAACATGAAATCGGTTCGTATTACGTCATACGTCAGTAACTTTCGCTTCTGAACTCCTTTCCGTCCCACTTTGACTGATCGCTCCTAACCTACAACTTGTCTTCATACTATTTAGCTTCAGTTTTTCTTATGTATTTTTATGTTCTTGAATTTCCATCTATATACTTGAAAGTGATTCCACTTTGTACCTACTTTCTTCCCTACGGGTAGCTCAGGTGGATTAAATGCAAGAACAGAATGATGAAGATGTAGTTAAATATTCGGAAGATAAATCTGAGAGACATCTATTCAGTATTCGACATTTAATCATCTTTATTTCCTCGAGACCAACTTTCTCGGAGGAGAGAAAATGTCATAGATTGTGACTTTCGAAATTATGCCGATGGTCCATTTAATGAGTTTTGGAGCATTCTATCAACATTTAGCCCATTACTTTCCATAATTCGGATGCCCAATAATTATTATGATTTGCTCTTCAGCAATACAATTACCTTAATAAAGTTTATCCGACTAATTTCAGTTCAAACTGAATTCGTGACCTGTCTTTTCCTTTCCATAATAATTTGAAAACATTAAGATATTCATTTTAGGGACTATGATAATCAAAAACGTTGATCTTAAATGCCATTATTTGTGGTACAAAACGAACCAGCATGTAGTAAAAGTATGGAATAGGTTTATCTGGTATCCGGTGGAATTACTACCCTAGACGCACATCTGCTGTTAATGGCAATAATTTTGAATTATATTTACATTACTAAAATTGGCATGCGATGTCGTTACAGATGTGTATAATTTTGATGTGAACGATCAGAAAGTTGTCCTAAGCAAGTCTATATCTGGATATTAGATAAATACAAGCCAAATCTAATAAAAATAAATGAAACACCTCTTGGAAGAGTAAGTCTGTTCACTGCTAAACGCGGAAAATCCTTATTCGCCTTATCATCTATCTTATGTTCCAATAAATTGCTAAAATCCAACATTAAAATCACCGCGCTCCTCAAGCTCCGTACATTGGACTTAAAATAATTACTTCAGATCGCCATTGCGTATTACTGTTTATAGTTGATTAACATTCCAAGCCAACTAGCATACGCCTAGAGGTCATGAGAGAGGAATTGATCCTCTAGTCGTACGACATCATATAAATCTATTGTCTAATTCCATCATAAAAACTTTTGCCAAGACACTCAGGTCCTGCTAAACCGTTGATAATATTCCAATTTATGTCTTTTCGCAATGACACAAATAAATAACTCTTAACTCGAGATTTTGTGAGCCATGAGATACGGTGAAAAAGCTCGTTACTGAGATTCTCCAGAATGATTTAACTAAGTGTGCAACATTTTAGTGATTTGATGCAGAAATTACGAAAATATTTCATTTAAATTAATTTAACCATTAAAAAATGTGTTTTGCCTCCTGTCAAATTTTTAATACCGGAATTGCGAGAATTACCCTCTCCGATGCCGATATTAAAAAATTATTCTGAGGTCAAGTCCATAACACCAGCACGCTTCCATGCGTTTTCTATTTATTTCAACCCACAGCGTAAGAATATTACTCCATAGGTAGGTACTGCCTTTCGCCATACGATTGACTCGTGCTTACCTAGCAATTACCGAGGGTGCCACTATTTGCACTGTGAGCTTATCTAAGGACATTGTCATACGCCTCATACTCCTTTCTTCTGAAAGTACCATCCCGAGCCAAGCTCATCTCAGCTGAGGCATTAGCTTTTCTAAAGCCTGATTAGGTAATCCTCGGTCCTATGCGCAGTTGGCACGGAAGACCTTCCGGTCTGCGAACAGGGACGATCACATTTGCATAGTGACTATTATAAATGATCAAAGAGTCCCAGTATTTACCGTGTGAACAATCGTATTTATACTCAAAAGAAAATAAAATCCAATTCCAGTTTTTCAAACGAAATATTCAATTCATATTTTTACGCCTGAAATGGACAAGATATTTGAAACTAAATTCAACATTCAAAGCGTAAATGGTTAATTTCTATAATTTTTTCAGTAAAATTTGTCCATATTATATACACTAATACATAACTATCAATAATAGGAAAATAAAGTAAAATACTTTACAAGTAATCGTCAGTTCATGTCTGACGTATTGCCCCAACCAGAGCAACACATGCGCATAAGTGAACGGTTCCTTTATTCGGTTTGCCAAAAAAATATATCATTAACAAATATCGATGAATATATATTACATTCAGTTACAAATATCTAAAAAATATCGGTAAATAAATGCCAAATGTTTTCCCAATTATTCACAAAATTAGTCCTTCAAATAAGTTAAACGATATACGTGATCTAAGGTTTGTTTCCACCGGAAAACAAACATTAATGATGAGCATCCCTAGAGAATATTTTAGGGAGAGAGTTACCTATGTTTTTTTAATGGTAACAAAGCAACTATTAATATCTACCAAGCAAATCTGAGCGAACCGTCTCATGTGAGCAATTTTTCTACAAGTTCTTATGCATTACAATAATTTACAGGGTCCTCGTTAAATAAGTGTATTCAAAAGCTATATACCTTCCAGATTAATACATTTCACGACAAACATGTACTAAGAATAAATCGCTGGAAGCCATTTCTACTGCATATTATTACATATGATGACCATATGTAATAATAGATATTATTAATGGCTTGAACATGTTCATGAACATTATTGAACATCCATGCACCTTGCCTCGAACAAAGTCGGAATGGTACGAAGTGATATTATTATCTCATCCAATTTGACACAAGATGTAATTCGGAATCGCGGATTAGTCCGCTAATCTAGGGAGCCAAAAGCGTCAGTTTTCGTCATCCTATGATTCCAGTACGGGAAGGTCCTTATATGAATACAGATTAGTATATGCAGGATTACTTTCTGATATGCACTTTATTTTATGAATTAATACTACCTTGATCAAAAAGTTCCCGGAATTTATTCAGAAAATTAAAAATACAAGTTTATTCATCTAAATCTATATTGTCCCCTTCAAAGTAATCCCCATCGACTGCAACACACTTATGCCAGCGCTTGATCCAATCCTCGAAACATTTTTTATATTCGGTTTTCGGTATGTCCATCAGTGTGCTTCCTGCGATTTTTCCATTACTTCCTCTCGGCTGCTAAAACGCGTTCCCCGTAATGGTTTTTTAACTCGATTGAACAGAAAGAAGTCACAGGGAGCCAAATCAGGTGAATTCGGTGGCTGTTGGATGGTATTTGTTGCATTTTTCGTCAAAAAATTACGAATAATGATAGCACTGTGCGACGGTCTCGACGCACTGTGCGACGATTTCTGGTCTCTTTCGGCGAATTGCTTCACGCAAACGTCTCATAACGCCCAAATAATACTCTTTGTTTACTGTCTGGCCTTCTGGCAAAAATTCATGATGCACTACACCGTTGTAATCCATGAAAACCGTCAGCATTGCCTTCTTTTTTGACTGAAAACGACGTGGTTTTTTTGGTCTCGGCTCATTTGGTGAACGCCATTCACTTGCCTGATGTCTGGATTGCGTGTCGTACTCATAAACCCACGTCTCGTCTCCAGTAATGATCCTTTTGATGAATGTGGGATCGGATTCAGCCTCGCAAATCATGTCTTTTGCGACGTCAACACGGTCTCTTTTTGTCATGAAATTGAGGTCTTTTGGCACCAACTTTGCTGCTACACGACGGAAACCCAAATCATTAACCACAATGTCTTGGGCGGATCCATAGGCAATGTTCAAGTCCTCCGCTATTTCTCTGATGGTTAATTTGCGGTTATTGACCAACATTTCTTTTACTTTATCAATTTTTTCACCGACTTTCGATGTCGATGGTCTGCCACTGCGTTCATCATCTTCGATTGACTCACGACCACTTCTGAACCGCTCGTGCCACTGGTAAACGACCGTTTTTTTTTAGAGAATCGTTGCCGAAACACTTTTCCAACATTTCCAACGTCCGTGCGCCACTAAATCCGTTTTTTACGCAAAATTTAATACAAGTTCGTTGTTGCAAATTTAAATCCATTTCTGCAATTGTAAAAAATCGCCAACACACACAGAGATAGATGTACTCTTGGCTACGTAACTTTTGCAAATGTCAAGTTATGACACTAAGATTTAAAGGGAATATCAACAACAGATGTACCAATTTAACAAAAAAAACAGAACTCAAATCGGAACGATGGGAGCGCCACACGGTGGTTATTCCGGGAACTTTTTGTTCAAGGTAGTATGCTTATGAATTCCACTAGTTTTTCAATTTCCCAAAAACTTTTCTAATGAAGTCAACCGGTTGAGGGGTAAGGGACGGTTGGGCCGAGGTGATCTACTCACCAAGGCATTAGTTCACCCTTTCCCTTATCCGACTTCCTCCTACCTCCTGCACAAATATGTGGGAGCCTTTCAGGAACTGTCCTTTTCCCGTTCAGAAACAAATCATATCAGAGGGAAAGAAAACGCGAGAACGTGATGGAACGCGTTTCAGCATAAAAATTTAAGGATAACTTTACTGTAATGATTTCTATCAATTTTCCATTCGATTCCCCGTTAAGAAACAAATTCCTTTCAAAGAAGACCCCCATACATCTACATAAATACCCTGCGAGCCACCCAAAAGGTGTGTGGCAGGAGAATCCATATTGGAGTGCAAGAAGCCATTGCGAAAGGGGAGGTCTCTCTAAAGAGAACCGTTAGTGACGTGGGGCCAAAAGCTTTAAGTGATGTTACTCATGGACGATCCCCAATCTGACTGGTGGTATTTTCAGATATTTTCTCCCCCTCTCTCACGTAGTTCTCTGACGACTGATGACGTGGACGCGAAAAAATAAGAATTCAGCGACAAGTACGTCACTCTGGCTAGAATTCTTCGAGAGAGCGGGAACGAGGAAAGGAAGGAAGTCCGCGGACCGAGCGGCGACCTCCAACGTGGCGCTTACGTCGACTGGTTTTCCCGCACCGTGACCGTCTATGGTGCAGTGAAAACGTAAAGAGATAGGGCACGAGGTGCAGGGAATGAGCGGAGGGTGGCCTTTCTCGAAACCCCCCTTATATCTCTCTACCCGTCCGACCAAGGTCCGGCTCGTCCCGGTTCAAGCACCCTCAACCTACCCGGCTCGACTTCACCGACACCCCGGGAGATCATTGCGCCTCGTCCCGACCCCGGTCACCTTCTTCACCGAGGCATTCCTCGCCATTCTACAACACTCCAATCCCCTTCCTGCCTCTTCCTCTCGGCACACTCATTTACATCAACCCCCCAGCGATCTTAAGCCCCCGTCCCCGCACACCCACCCCTATCTCCCCACGCGACCTTCCCTCCGAAGCACCACGTCCTCCCCTTATCTGCAGCGCGCGTTTTTCTCGGCCCAACTCCTCCCGCTCCCCGGCTCGTGCCCCCACCGCCACCCATGTCCGCCCACCTTGCCTACGCATATATGCTGCCCACCGCACGTCGTCCACCGTCTTTTCCCCTTTACGACACCTCCACCACTCAGGTCTGAGTGCTCCACCTCCAACCCCCTTCGCCACCTGATCCATTTTCGAAGGCGTCGGAAGGTAGTCGAGTAGAGCAAACGGCCTCGTTCGACTCTCCATGAAGCAAACCAAGGGACTTTGAAGAAATTGACTTCAAATAAATGAATAGGTTATGTTGGAAAAGAAATCTCCCAATTATTGTTCGATAACCGTCCCCTTGAATATTCCATCTGGAAGGGAAAGCAATCTCTTGGAAATTCCCATCTAAATTAATGCTTTTCTTTTTTATTAGGCAATCTCTTTGAAAATTTACCATCGTGCACAAGGATGCCTTTTATCTACTGTAGGTTGGTCCATACCTATATGCGAATTTCACTCTGCCCTGTTTATCATTTGGTATAAAGTGACCTGATTCAAGGTCGTAGTTTTATACTCCCACTATAATTTGGAAGTTTTATACACTTCCACTATAATTTGGCGTATATAAACAATGATATCAATCAAGACCAAAGTCTGGAGCAGTGACCTTTACAGTTTTGAAGCATGGAAGACAACGATATCGGACTATAGAAAACTGGAAGCGTTTAAAGTATGATATTTAAGGAGAATGGATGAAATAATCTCACATGAAGTAGTTTTGAACAAGGTTAAAGAAAAGAGAGTCAGGAACACAGTGGTTAGGAGAAGAATTAGAACACCAAATCATATTAAGAGACGCCTTTGTTACAATGATTGATGAATCGCTACAAGGGAAAACTATCGAGGTTGGCCAAGAAGTCAGGACGTCAGCCAAAAAAATTGAAGATATGCTTTAGATTCTGCCGGAAGCTGAAGAGATTGACTCAGGGAATAGAGGACTGGCGAGCGATGTCCAACTAACCACGAGTTTTAAGAAATAATGAAAGAGAGTCAAAGGTAGACCAGATAAAATATCACGGACAAATTTAGACTTTCCAAAGCCTGCCTACAAATACACCTAATTATAAAAGAATTGTATAATTATTTTTGCCGATAAAATAACACACTTTGCAGTTTAATGGGAGGTACAGTTACCAATTGGATAGCGCGTTCGGCTACAGACCGTAGGCTTCCGAGATCAAATCCGAATGATGCCTCTGGAAATCCCCAGCATCACTCATGTTGTAACATATACTGGGCACCAGGTCTTCTTAAGAAACCACTAACTGCCAATTTCCCCTCTCCTCAACATAATGAGGGAATGCCGCATATTGTGGGGCCTCGTACGAAGTAATCTCTACCCTTACCCAACCTTCGGATTGATAACTGGAGTGGTGGTAGTTTAATCACGGAGACTTCTTACGGCGTGCTAATCTTTCATAATTAGGGTTCATTAGGAATAGGACGCCAATCTTGCTACCAATTAATGGGGCCATTAATCAATCCTCTAATTATCTCCACTTTCTGAACAAGGGTGACCAGTTGGCATATCGGCTAGGCTATCACACCGCCAGCGATGGTCCAATTCACTAAAAACGTTAGATTATTCCAAGTTATTTTGCTCGGGAAATGAGGGCGGAATGTATGGATATATGGATTTGAGCATGAAAATAAGAGTTACCTGTTGCTTCACTCCGCAAACACCTAACACTATCCAGGTTTCTTCCTTGTAATACGTTTCCTCGTATGCTTCCTCTCCCTTAATTTCCTTCTATCTCTAATTTTCTATTACCGTCCCTTACTGTGCCCACGTCTCCCGTCATAGGGCAATCTTCAGCTTTTTCCCTTTGTCCCATTTCTTTATCTTTTTTTCCTCACTCTTGAGTTCTCGTAATTCCGTGCCCTACACCCACTCATCCGCCAACCACCTTCGCCTCCCCCGCCTGTCGACCTCCCTCCATACTCTCCACCCCCGCGAACCACCTCCACGCCAGGGTGACGATTGCCATTCCAGCCCCCGTCTGTCGCGCGGGTGGACGGGGAGGTGGTTTCACTCCGAAACAGCCTCATGGTTCGTGTCTGCTGCTGCCTGAAGTCTGGACAAGGACTCCGCGGGCTATTTACTCCCGGTCGTCATGTGTCCATAGGATGATGTTTCACCACTGCATCTGTGATTGCGTGGTGCTAAGTTGGACCTGTGGCTCGTGGAGCGTTTCTGTTTTCGAGAGGGCGTCGTATAACACTCTCCTTCGCGGCAATAGGTGGTGCATGTCGCATCACATTCGAATGAGCACGGTAGTTTTTCCTTGATGGGTGCTGTCTGGTTACCCCATGGAATTGACGGCTGCCTATAACCTTCTACTCCAAGGCATAAAGGAAATTTGTCCTTTGCATCCCTCTTTATTGTAATCTCTCTTCATCCATACTCATATTTCTTGAACAACTTTTTATTCTTGGGAAAAATAAGTTTTCTACTTAAAGGGGTTTCCAGGGGCCCTAAAGGTGGCTTGCAGAATATTACATATATTTAGGAAAAATGTGATAAAAACACGGACTGGTTTCAAATTTTGTATTATTCCCGCAATAAAATGTGCAGGAAGACGAAAAATTCTAGATGCTGAAGTTAGATCTAGACCAGGTGATAACGATATTCGTTGAAACCAGACGTTTTTCTTTTTTCAACGTGCATTTTTTGCTGTAGAATTTACTCAAATTTTTAAACCAATCCGTGTTTTGTATATGTGGAATTGCATCAAGTTAAGGTATCCCAAGTGAAATATGATGAAACATCCTCAATCCTGTAATGAGCAAAAGAATCCACCTACCACAAACTAAAAACTGTCCGAATACACTCTACACAGATTCCTCATATTCTAAAACCCTAATCTTTGTTTTGATTCTCGTGATAAAATTTACCATGCAAAACTAAAAACATAAGCTTTCAGATGAAAAACCCTATCTATTTATAATAGAGTTCTTATGCATTTGGTGCCATTATTGGAAAGCTCTTTTACGCCTCAAAGTTCGCTTCAATGAAACACGTATTATTTACGAAGCAAAATAATAGTGAAACTGAGAGTAACAATTTTGAAGATACTATCATATAACACGAAATTCCACGCAAAAGCGTTCGTCCTGTCAACAACGTCTCACTGGGCAATCACTTGAAAATGCTATTAATATACTTGGAATAACTTGTCTTTATTTATTACTACCTTTAATTGATAATAATAATGTGAGAAACGATTTTAACTAGTATATTAATTGATACAGTAATATTCATCCGTAAAGAGATATAAAGGTACCTTTAAATACAATAAATCCTTTCCATTCAAGGTCCTCCCAAGGAGGTGAAAAAACTCTTTTTCTCCTCGATAGTTGGTCTAAACCTAGTTTTGGACCATGCCAGCATTGAATACATTTACAGCCGCCGAAAAACAGGAAGGGAGATTCAATATATTTGTCGGAATAATAATATACTCTTGCAATGCACAACCCTATTGCCAATGGGCTCAGAATGAGCGATTTCATTTCGCTATGAGTAGAATATTTTGTAGAACCCAAGATTAATCGAAGAAGAACGAGCCGAGAATATATGCGTCATGAATGTCGATCGCTCACCAATAAGCGAAGGCAAGAGGAAGGAAGAGACCATTTTGGCGAAGCTCGTCGCACCCACTAGAATAGCTCAAAGCCAGGAACAGAGTCATATGAGAAGAATAGAACGCATTGTCAACAAACACAGACTGGCTACAACTGAGTAATAAATTAAACAGAATTATAACTCGAGAAGTCATTGGAGTGAGCATTGAGGTAAATTATGAAACAAAAACAATGCATAACCTCTCCTATCAGTAACAAATTTCAGTAAATAATGATAAACGTAACACTGATCACAGAACCCTTAAGAGAAGTTATCCTTACTTCAAATGTTGATCGAGTAATTTATCCTTCATATTACGAGTATAAATGTATAATTAGAGATAAGAAACTCGTACAAAGTTCGTTGGTATGATTAATAACATAAGTTTTATACAATGTGGGGAGGAATCTGAAGTATTCTTTTCATTTTGAATGGAATTTCAGACCATTAATTTTTTTATATACTTATAATCACAACTATAAAGATAAGTAAATTTTATTTCCTTATTTAAATAACAAATAAAACCATTTCTACATTACCTAAGGGCTCATTGGTCCAATAAAATAATATCGGTGAAAAATTAAATTTCACTGTTTCATCTTGAACGCAAAAAACAACGGAACTTTGTAATGAGGACACAGAAAATTGTTTACGATACGCGTCAATTTTTTTAGAACAAGGCCGTCCATTTTTCTTCGGTTATCATAATCACCTACATGGTGTTTGTGTGCATTAGTGGGGACACGTCATTTAGTCGCGAAGGAGAATAATTTAGCTCGTGATACCCATCGAGGTCCTCTATCGTGAAAGTTCGTCAACCTGAATAACAATATTTTTTTACCCCGAGTTTCGCAATCAATTTGAATGTGTACGCCATATGACAAAACTCCGAGAGCGCGTGTCCCAAGACGGGGGAAACTCATAAAAACCTCATTTGCAAGCAAGCACAAATCGTTTTGAAACGGTTAATTAATCGAATTGTTAATTCCCGCTGTGATAACTAATTATAATCATTCAACTCGACGCCCATGTTGATATTACTGAGTTTATGGCGCCAGGAATACACTCGAAAACCCAGAATCAATTAACAAAAATATACTGGTACGCACGTTTTTACTAACAATTAAACAGCAAACGAAAAAATATGAAATTTGGGAAACATGAGAATTTGATTGAAACCCAATGGAGACTGACTGATTCTAATAAATAACATTTTTGTTTATGTCGAAGTAAAATAATTGCAAAACTTCTACCTTTATAATGACTTGGTAACTCAACACAACATACTGACGAAAATACGCAGTAATACAAATTGAATTTAAGAGTAGTAAATAATACTTCAATTTTACAGGTAAGATTTAATAATAAAAATTGTATTTAGGCCGTATAATCTTCATTATCTATGTCATAATAATGCTCTAAGAAAATGGGCTCTAAACTGGAAAAATGCTGAAAAACGATGTAACAAATAACTACATACAAAGTTTCGAGAGGAATGCTAGACTAGGAGTCCATGAGCTTCATTGAAAGCATATCAATCCACGCGTATCTTCAACTCAATTTAATTCGTGCGCGGGGGAGCGGTGCTTTACTGTTAAATCAATGGGCCAATGAGGAGTAGCTTTTTCATTAAAATAGCAAAATTAAATCCGCATGAATGTGCGAACATATTTTATTTGACATAGGACGACGCGGAGACAATGAAGTCTCTTTTGAAGCTTGTGAAGTCTTTGAAGACTCTTTTCACTCTCCTCAATATTTGCTTGTACAATATTTATTTCGTTTTTCCCGGATCCATACTTGAGGTGATGTCTGGAGAGCACCTTGAGTGAATACGCCGTCCGTCGGATGGGACGTTAAACTGCGGACCCCTTGGCGCCTTTCGTTGAGAGTAGTCTGAAGCCGACACCGGGTTTTCCTCCACCTTTCCTCCTATCCCATTTGTCCCAAACGGCGCAAATTACCTTAGCTGTCGGTCGCCTCCCCTAAAACTACTATTACCATTTTTTCGTTTTTCATGAATTGCGTCTTCAAACACTAGCACGTATTGCGCTTCCAATCTTGACTGATAATTATTATTGATTCAGTTTATTCGATGAAAGTTTAACTTTTAAGATATTAAGATATTTTTTAAGGCACTGATGAAGTTACACTGACAAAAAAATCTGATTTCATGCGTATTTTATGAAAAAGTTTATAGCTCTAGCTAGAATCATATATTCCTATTTATATTCCTGTCAAATTATTTCATCCTTACTTTGATAATACGTGCAAAAATTAATTATGTTCACACTATACCTGGGTTGCCTGTTTTTCAAGATGTTTATTTTCCTCATTGTTTTTTAAACATTGAAAACACAGAAACTCCATTTAATACAGGACCATACTGGTAATTTTACTCACAGATAATTATAATTTAACATTGAATGATAACTAATATTAACTGGCAGAAACAGATACTGTTAAATGATGATTAATATGAATTGGTATTATAAGCATAGGTCAAAATATTTTCAAATAACGTACTACACAGAAATGGAGACCAGGTTATGAATCGATGCATCTCGTGTTTTGATGGGAATCAGCTGTTGTTGACTACTCCTTTTCTAATGAATTATAATTACCATTTCTCTCGAGTTGACTATACTTCTCTATTGGCGATTGCCAATGAATGACTTCGAGTGATAATTTCATCACTCGCAAGAACTATTCTTTTATGCTTTATTGTTTCTAAGCGTACATATTTGGCACATCTAATTTGGATGGCTGTGCATCTGAATCAGAGCGTGAACAGACGGGGTCCCGAGTCCATTAACTGCTGACGCAGGAGTCAAGGGAATCGCAAAATCGATGACGTATTAAAAAACAGTTTGATCGTTCCCGGAAGTGTGCCGGAGTGGGTAACTTGCCAACCGCTGGGCGGCTGACGTCACGGAACTTTCAGGTGCTATTGCGTTTCGAGCAGACTCCACCACGAAACCGCCAGTCTCTTCTCTCGAAACGGCGAGCTGTGAGATCGCTATGCGCCGGAAGAGCGTGAGGTGACTCGAGTGTGACTCACGGCGTATCGCACGGGGGAATCCGCGGGTCATCTAAGAGGAAGGAGCCGCTGAAACTTTCTTCCCCCACTGTGGCCCCTGGACGATGCTCAGGGGAAAGGCATGTAGGAATTCCGAGAGCTCTTAGCCACTTGTACGATGATGCTTCAAGAAAGCAATTTGCATCAGCTCTTCAGCTTCGCTGAATCAAATAAAAAAGTTCATAGAGAGCCAGGTAAGCTTCTGGTAACGTATAGTACCCTATCTGTTTCATATTTCCCTATTTGAATGAAAGATATATGAATCTAAAAAGAAATTTCCTTGAACATATATTGCAGTGTAGTCACATATCATTCAAACATAGTCATACGAGCAGAAATGGCTCCTCTATCAAGAGTAATTATCACATAAAATTGTACCTAATGGCGATAATTGTTTGCATACTTTATTGATGCATGAAATAAAATTTTAATGCACATTGTCATCACCCTTAACATTTTACTAATAATCAACAATTAAACCTTCTTCCATACAGAGTTCACTTAGTTCATTTCAAGTAATCAAACTTAGGAATATTCTCAGGGAATGGATCCTTATAATCGACTAACCAATTAAACTGCCTCACGATTTTAGTTTAAATCTCAATTTGGATAGGTGATTTTCGGAGAACATTTGCTTAAAGCTTTTGACAGTAAAATATGAAGATACAGGTTATTTTCTTTTCTGCATTATCATGATTCAACAGTTTGTCTATATATTTGGCTTACATTACGCTACCGTCACAAAGGCATCTCATTCGTATTGGGTTTATTTTGCATAGGAGATTAAAAGGTTAACCTTTAATTATGAAACAGTGGATGTTCTTAAATTCTCGTAAAAGGTAGTAAACACGGTCTTTATATTAAAGAATTTTGGGTTCTTGATCGTCATTCTTAATGATCATGGCGGTGAGGAATAATATAAGAATTTATATTAATCAGCAGGTCGTCTAGAAGAGGGTTCCGATCTTTCCCTACAACACGTTCTTACTCTTGCAATAGTTTTCCAAAAATACAGCTGACATTCTTTGAACTTAATCTGATTTATTATGAAATTTTTCTGATTAACCCCAAATACTCAACTTATATTCATGTGTAACAAAGTAGGTCAGTAGGTAGAGCACCTTGCTGCAAATCAGAGGGCTCCGGGATCAAACCAAGTTGTGTCTCCTGACACCTAAAGCTAAACTCAAGGTGTGTGATTTCTGAGGAAGTATCAGAAATTTCTGAGACATCACAGGCAGCATATAGCACTAATCTCACCAATTACATCTCCTTCCGGAATAAAAACTGCCTATTTCTCTGATAGTCTACATGTAAATGGGGCCTATCTAATGCGATGTAGCAGCCCTACTACTAATTTCCCATTATCTACTATCACCTAAAACCTAGCTGATAAAACCAAACTTCTTCACGGAAATTTAATAGTTAATAATAGTAATTTAATTAGTATAAAACATCTTTTGAAAGCAAATTCTATGATACCCAGTGTTCTATGTATTTTATCCACTATGGATATCTAAGCAACGCCTTTCCACCTTAAAAACTGGTTTTCAAAGGAGAATAACAGATCTTGAAGAGAGAGAACGGACTCAGCATAGCGTCTTGAAGTAAACATTCTAAATAGTGCATCACTCATTGAGACTCTCTGCTGAAGGAAGTTTCAACCCTAAAAATGACTATCATCATGGAGACCCCTGAGTGAATTCATCTCGATCACTTTATCATATACAATACAAATATTACAAACTTTGAAAATTTTTAGGAAAATGTCATCCCTTACTGAAAAAAATAAAGGCCATTCTTCTCCCAAAATAATGATCGGTATGTTGTCCCGATAGTTCAATTTTAGAAAACTCAACAACCCATTTAAATTATAGTGAGCGCAAAATTTTCCTTGTGATATCTTTATTTCGGTGTTGGTACCAAATTGTCCGACTAATTATAATATTAACTTATTCCGAGAGTAAAAAAAGTCTCTACGACAAAGATATAATCTATAAACATAAAGTGAGCCCCTGGTTTGATTAATTTTGTACAAGGCTTACAAATTAGTAGTAGAGAAGTACATGAATAATGTCCGGAAGTGCCAAAAAATATTAAACAAAAAATAAACACAATTAACTCCACCAGGTTCATCGTACTCTTATTTCACTTCTCGAGAAACCAGGCGAGAAGATTCATCCAACAGTGTATGAGTCACAACTCTGACGTGTTCCTTCCTACATTCTTTTTTCCGATATCGCATAAGTCGACGAAAACTGGGTGCCCGGAGTCATGTTAGGGAATTCGGAAGACATTCTCCTCATTCGGGTAGTAATTTTGCTCAATCATCGGCATACCATGACTAACCGTTCAATCTCACGGTGACGATATCACTACGTATGATTATTCAGAAGCTAAAAGGTTCAACAACAACAGCTAAAATTAAATAAATATAATTACAAAGAAAAGATGAAACTAACTTGGAACGCAAATATATTTTAAGAGTTTAACTCAATCAAATTCTTCTTTTAAAATCGACATTAACGCCAAGTACGATAGATGTTACGCCATATATATTACTAGAAAAGCCATGAGCTCAGAGTCCATTATTTTTCATTTAAATGGAATTGCTTAGGTGGAAATCGAAAGGAGTATCCATTCGGACTATTTCCCCTGTGCGATCAGTAAAAACGTAAAAAAATTGATAAGAAACGATCCGGAAATGCTGAAGTGAAACATGCCAGCAACTATTACCGTAGGAGTATCCAGAGATAAATTAGTCTCGAAACTTGGAATACAAACATATGACGGCCACAAAAATGAAGAAAAATTGTGGCTAAAGAGATTTCTTCTAAAATGGTCCCTTCTTGCAAAGCAGAGATACCTCGGGAACAGGAATTAAGAAAAAATATAAAAAATCTATTTGCGCATGCAGAGATTTCAAATGTGCCCTGTAATTTTCCTTATAATTGCACTAGTTCGCACATACATTTCAAACACATTCAATCGCATAATTAGCTTTATAAATTCTTCCACTCCAGCAAACAGGAGGCATAGGAAGTCTGCTTTTCCCTGGAAAATGCGGTAGTCAACCAGTTAACCCGAAGCGTAAAGCATTGATGAATAGCGGAGGCATCCTTCTTCGGCAAACTTGAAATCCTTACAAACTTAAGGAGGAGATGTAATCGGGAATCTGGGTTAACCTACAGCTTTGAAAACACGCCGCAGACTGGTCATGAGTCCTATCGATACCACGAAATGTCCTGGAGGCATTTACACAGCGAACTTCTTGATTCCATTTGCGAACCAACAGCTGACAGGCAGGATGGAGAGCGGTTACTAGTTTTCATTGAGATCACCGAGAATGTCGCAAACACGATTAAATTGCGGAAGAATCCCTAACATCCCAAGCCAGCCTCCATAACTAATAGGGAGTTTTTTTTCTATGAACTAAAGCATTTTCTTCTCGTTGCGTTAAGGCAAAGAGTTTGACATACAGCATTAAAATTTGTCGTTCACCTGTAGCATTAAAGTTTGCCGTTCATTACGAGGAGATCCGATCAACAGCATTCATGGCAGTTTTCCATGAAAAAATTCCCACAGAGAAATGTTTCTTCTCTCGATCCATTCATGTCATAAAGAAAGAAAATGTACACTTCCGAAATGATTTACTCCTGTGCAGCTGGATATTGAATTATTTTGGGAAATTTAAACCAGATATAAAGTAATCTATTTAGTATGCGGACTACATTTTAGCTATTCAGATTTTATCACACTGCAATCACGTAGCTGCATGAATCCAGCAAATTACAACTTCCATTTCCTAACGTCATTTATTACGTGATGATGACATGATGGAGCTGCCTCGCGTCGGGGCTCTCATTTTCTATTTTCTGTATAATCCACGAATACCACCACAGTAATCAATCCAATGTGTTATAAAATGAAGGAAGAGCATAATTAATCTTTACGGTGATTGAACTTCACATTTTCAGGATAATGGAGGCAGTTCTTTTCTCTATGTCATCTACCTTCTCTATAACCTTGTGGTATCCATAAAATCACTTAGGAGACATCATCGGAATTTAAAGCCATGATTCTTCGGTCAGCAAACAAACGTTCTCCCCAGTTGGCTACCACATCAACACTGCTCACCTCCTGTCAGCGAAATTATGACACGAGGAAGAAAATATAGCAGAGATAATGAGTCAAATGATTCAGAGTTCACGTGCAGTGAGCATTTGTAGAGCAAAAGAAAGTAATAAAATGGAATTAAACCCTCATTTCTGCTACTTTAACATACCAAGCTAGCTGAAATCTTACAAGAAAAATGCTATGCTAGCTATTTTACAAGAAAAATGTCCACACGTGAGAGAGTGACTATTTGACGTCTTGCATACACGAAGAATAATTAAAACTTGTAGAAATGCCACTTTTCTAATCGTTAAAATAAAATTTTACTTTGATCGGCCGACTGCTACTGCTATTTTTCATGCTAATTCAATTTCCACGTCATTGACTCTCCATATGAGTGAATGTATTTAGTTAATTATCAAGTTCGCCCACACCTACTTTTCTACTTTTCGATAAAGCTTTCTTTGTACTCTTACTGTTTGCACCTGCAACTGAGACACATTCCATTAAAATTTGTACTTGCAGCACATTACTAACTTTTATTGAGGAATGGCTAATATCAGTATCTGAACATATATACTTGTATTGCGGTGGCCACGGAAATGTGGTGTTCCAAAAAGACTACGAACCTAAATTGACAGAACAAATCGCAAATGAAGTATTCCTATGATGAGTACTTGGACAAGTTTATAGCAAAGACTTCAAAAATGAGAAGAATAAGTTATTCGATGCTAAGGCACTAAGGTATTGTAAGTCATAGATGAATTAATAGGAATAATTAATAATACCAAGAACATAACACCTCCATAAAGTAATAACAACTGTACCTTTAATAGTTATGCAACGTGAAGAAGCTGACTGAGAAGAACCCTTGTGTGTTTTGTGAAACCGAGGCTAAAATACAGGTACCTGTATGTCTAATTGAAAGGGGACGCCTCGGTAGCTTAAGAGGATAAAGCACTCGGGCATCGAATGATCCGGGTTTGAATCCCGGTAAAGGCGAATGATACTTACTCTTTTAAATCTCTGCATTTTAATGTATAATAGCTGATGACTCCGGGAAAAGTTACTGTTGCGGCATCTCCCGCAGTTCTTTGAAAAGAGTATTTGACCAAAACTTTGATTTTGTAGGCGGAGTGCAAAAAATTGCCCACTCAAGAAAGTATCAACGATAAAGATGTGACGGAATTTAAAGGAAGAGAATTATGGCCAAATATCTTCCGACAATAGGAATTCAGCCAATTTTTCAACCATGGATTCCAAGTCATTTTAATGCATTGTAAAAGATCAATGCGAGAGATATGGGCCGAAGCTAAATGATTAATTAATCATTATGATATTTAAAAAAGGTTTATGTAACATTAAGTTAATAGGGCATTTATTAGTCTGGGTAAAACAATTCTTTCCAAATTTTGCTTTTAGCACTGCAATTCGCAAAAATAGATGGAAGATTCGTTCGTATGACTCCGAACTGAGTCATTAAGGGAAGGTAATGAGAGAAATTGAAGAATTAGAGATCTAGAAAAAATAAAATGTATAGGGAGAATGACCAACAAAGAGGTGTGACATGATAGAAGAAGAGAGGAAGCAGTCAGGAAAAATTGAAGTGAACAGAAAAGTGGACGAAGGAGATATTGGGATGCAGTGCAAAAAGATGAGTACCAAGTAGGAGACTAATAAAACAGAGAACTTGAGATATCGGGGAAGAGGAACAACAGACATTTTGATGCTATGAAGGGAAGTAAAAGAAGGTGCAAGTTAGAAGAGCTTGAAAAGGAACCAGTGGAAGGCAAAAGCTACATATTGCAGAGAAGAGCATTTAAGGGTCGTAGAGATGTCATAGCTTTTAGAGGTCATCTAAAGTCAATCTCTAATAAATAAAACTATACCACATATTAAACAAATTGCAAACGTACTGGAAAAATATTCGCTTTAGTTTTTGGCTTTCAAGTGGTGTGAAAAATAGCCATCTCGAAAAATAGTATTAATTATAACGATTTTACCATTGCTTGAGATGCATTATTGCATACATATATATTATTATTATTAAGCAATCTACCGGTTAAGGTAGGTTTTGGATAGACACAACTACTACATAATTATTTTGTGACTCCTAACAAAACAAAACCTACCAACCTACTCAACATCAAGTCCCTCTTCAAATCTATGCATGCTTCCTCCCTTCATCCCTATCCTGTTCCAGTCCTTCACTCGGTTGCCTATCATTCTCCCCTCTATTACAGTCTTCAACGTCCCACTGCCAATGAATACGCCCTTCGTCCATTTTTCCCACCCCTTAGGATTTCACCCAACAACCCCTCTCCTAGCCCACCATACCTAGTACTTCCTTATTTTTTTCCTTTCGGTGCATTTCACCATCTCCATTCTTCTCCATTCCCTCATTTCAAAAGCCTCCAATCCACTATGTGAACTAGTGAACTCATTACTGCAATGGCATCACGTGTACCTCTCCCCTTCCAAAACCCAAACTGATTATCCCCTAAGTAATCATTTGCCCTACTCTCTATCCTTTTGTTGATGATCCTGAGAACCACTTTAGCTGCGTGGGATATCAAACTTATTGTTCTGTAGTCCTCACACGATGTAGTCTTTACCTTTTTCGAAAAAGGAACTAACACTGATCTCACAAAGCCTTCTGGCCAGAGTCCTTCCTCATAGAAAATTACGAAGGAGTCCATATAGAGTCTACCTCCCACATTTTCATAAACATTTCAGTAGTTCCACAGGAATTTTGTCTACCCCCAAGGTTTTATTTGATTTTATCTCCCTTAATGCCCTCTATTTCATCGTCGAGTATGCCTGGATCTAAGCTCTCTTCACCTATGTCATATTTTCTTTCTATATCTAAGCTTGTTGGCCTAATTTCTTTCCCATACATTTCTTCTATATATTCCTTCCATCTCTCTTGGATCTTTTCTGCTTCAACTACTATCTTACCTGACTTATCTCTAACTGTTAGCACAGATCTTCCCTTCTTACATCCTGATAGTGATTTAATCTTGCTGTATAGCGCACCAATTTCTCCCTTCCTCTGCAAACTTTCCATAACCTCACACTGCATTTTCCACCATGCTTCTTTTGCTTTATTTGTTTCCCGTCTCAATTTATTATTGCACTTTTTGAACTTCATTTTGCCTCTGTGTTTACATTCTTCCTTTTTCTTGTCTAATCTTTCTAATCATCTAATCCGTGATCCATGGTTTCCTTGTCTTTCTCCCATTAACGGTTCCTATAGTGTCTCCTGTGGCTTTAGATATCTCTTTTTTGATGTATTCCCATTTGTCTTCGACAGTATTCAGCTCTTTACCAGCATCCCTGATTTTTTTTTCTACAGCCAGCTGATACCCCTTCCTTGTCAATCCATTTAATGCTTCTAAATTCCATTTCCTAACCCGTTGCCCTACCTTATCCTTTTGAAAAGGATGTTACACTTCATACCAACTAAATTGAGATCAGATGCTGCATTCGCTCCCAGGAAGCTGTGCGAGTTGTTAACACTGTTCCTGAATCTGTGCGTAACCATAATATAATCTATCTGATACCTTTCTGAGTCACCTGGCATTTTCTATTTATACCTATGCCTTTTGTGGTGTCTAAACCAAGTGTTGGTGATGACTAACCCCTGTCTTCTACAGAACTCAATTGATTTCTCCCCGCAGTCATTCCTCATACCTTAACCGTAATCCCTTACCTCATCACCATCTCTTCTTTCACCTACCGTCACATTCCAATCCCCCATTACTATAAAATATTTCCCTGCAGGAACACACGCCATTATATCCTCTAACTCATCGTATATCGTATTGACTTCTTATTCCTTATGATTGCTTGGTGGCATGTATACCTGAACAATTGCCAAGTTCGTTGGTTCTGCTTTTATCTCTACTAGTAATATTATATCCGTTGCTTGTTCTATATTGACTATGCTTCTTCCTACTTCTTTATTCATTTTTATGGCAACCCCTCGTTGGCTCTCGTCCACACCGTTGTATCTTATTCTATAACTATCACTCCAGTAATCCCCGCTATCCTTTCATCTCACCTCGCATATACCTAAAATATCTAAATTTCCTCTTCCCATCTCTCGCTCAATATTCTCTAATTTTCCTGTCCACAACATTGTCCTTACATTCCAAGTTCTCCTTCTAACTAATTTGGTCTTCTTCTTCTGTATCGTTTGTCCTGCTGCTGTCGGCTTTCCTTTCCAAGGGTTTAGTGAGATGAAGACCGCGGAAGCCTTGCCTCTCCCGCAGTCAGGCACGACACACGGCCGATTGGGCCTAGTCCCGTAGTTGCCAGGATTCATATTCTCCATATTGTCCACCATTATGTCCTTGGGATTGATAATTTAGTTGGTTTCCCTTTGCCTTCCTCAATAGTGTTTTCAATGTGACGCCATCACTCAATGGCCTCACTGGGGTCAGACGTATTTGCAACCGTCTCAATGAGGAACAGACGCTGCGATGACTACCTTTCGTCTGGCTCCTAGCCTTCGGCCTATCTAGCATGGGTTTATCAATGCTCCCGCCAGCACAGCTTTAGGGGTCATTGGAATGCACAATCCCTTCCACCACGTCAAGGTTGTAGTCCATGTGAGGGATAAATAAATAAATATATTATTATTAGGTAATCTACCGGTTAAGGTAGGTTTTTGGATGGACACAACTATCAAATAAACATTTTGTGACTCCCCACCTAGCAAACTAATCTATATCAGGTCCCTCTTCATCTCGGTGTACTTCTTTCCTCCCTTCATCCCGTCCAACATCCCTATCCTGTTCCTACCCTTACCTCGCTTGCCCAACATTCTCCCCTCTATTACCCTCTTCAACATTCCACTACCGCTCAATACGCCTTTCATCCATTTTTCCTGCCTCCATAGGATTTCTCTCAACAAACCCCTCTCCTCACCCACCATTTCCAGTACTTCCTCATTTGTTTTCCTTTCGGTCCATTTCACCTTCTCCATTCTTCTCCACACCCACATTTCAAAAGCCTCCAATCTACGTCTATCCTCCTGCTTCAGCGACCACGTTTCCGCGCCGTACATAGCTACGCTCCATATCAGAGTTTTTACGAGTCTTGTCTTAACATCCCTACTCAACGTCCCCGTCATCAACTCCCTCCTCCTTGAGAAAGCCTCCTTGCCTAGCGCAATTCTTCTCCTTACGTCCCTACCACTTTGACCGTATTGGTCCAAAACACTTCCGAGATATGTAAACTGCTCTACCTGCTCTATTCTTTCCCCGCCTATTTTAATATTTAGCTTAGCCTTTTTCTTTCTGGATAATCGCATAACCTTTGTTTTATTAATATTGATTCTCATCCCATATTTATCGCACTGAACCTCCAATTCACTCAACAATGCTTGCAACCCCTTGGCTGACTGAGCAACTAATGCTTGGTCATCAGCAAACCTAACCGATTTTACGAGTTCCCCTCCGACTTTCATTCCTACCTCCAGTTCTTCCCATGCCTCTTTAATCATTTCCTCTACATATACGTTGAACAGTACCGGTGACAATGGGCAACCCTGCCTTACACCTCTTCCTAACACTGCCCATCCGGACTCTCCGTTCCCCACTCGCACCTGAGCAGTCTGAGACATGTACAGGTTGCGGATCAGTCTCCTGTCCCTCCAATCCATTCCTATTTTCTGCAATACACGCATTAATTTTTCCCAATTCACTCTATCAAACGCTTTTTCGAAATCTACAAAACAGGCAAAAACGTCCTGATTGTATTCTATATTCCTCTCGACTAGTGATCTCATTACTGCAATGGCATCACGCGTACCTCTTCCTTTCCTGAACCCAAACTGATCATCCCCTAAGTAATCATTTGCCTTACTCTCTATCCTTTTGTTGATGATCCTGAGAATAACTTTAGCTGCGTGGGATATCAAACTTATTGTTCTGTAATCCTCACATGACGAAGCCTTTGCCTTTACGTACGTACACCATGTCTCCATACATTCCGGGATGTGTGTATAATTACATTAATATATTCCTCAACAATTGTGCAATTCTATCTTTGCATATTTGTTACCACATTGAAAAAATATTGATTATTATGGCTTCTTAGCAGTATTTACCCGTGTTCGTCTACTTGTATGCATTTTATTTTCGAAGTTCTTCTTTTCTGCGACGGATTGACTTCCTATTTATAAAATACATTCGGAATTTTCGAAGTTGGTGTAGTTACTGTCTTAAAGAATTGTTTCATTTAACCTATTTTCATTGCAATATATATATATATATATATAAATAAATATATATATATATATATATATATATATATATTGCAATGAAAATAGGTTAAATGAAACAATTCTTTAAGACAGTAACTACACCAACTTCGAAAATTCCGAATGTATTTTATAAATAGGAAGTCAATCCGTCGCAGAAAAGAAGAACTTCGAAAATAAAATGCATACAAGTAGACGAACACGGGTAAATACTGCTAAGAAGCCATAATAATCAATATTTTTTCAATGTGGTAACAAATATGCAAAGATAGAATTGCACAATTGTTGAGGAATATATTAATGTAATTATACACACATCCCGGAATGTATGGAGACATGGTGTACGTATTTTTCTTAAATTAGCCCAGGAAAGCGAGAATGTTTAAAAAATTACCAAAGAAAGTATGTTTCAACTCAGGATTTGGTTTCTCTTGCTCTCAACAAATTATTTCCACTATCAATATTCAGGTTCTTCATACGCATAACCTCAGAGAGTATTTTATACTCATCGGAATAACTAAAATCCTCTACCAACGAGAATATCTCTAAAACCATTCACCGTAAGTTAATGTTTACTAAGCGCTCTTCCAAATAAAAAAGCATGGTTAACTATTTCCAGTTTTCGTCAGGCATCTTAAGGGTGCCTGACTATATTCAAATACCAGTTTCGTACCTCGTCAGATTTTAAAGAATTGAATTGGTAGCTCGTGGTGCGTATACCGCTCGTTATAGATCTTGACAAAAGCTAGATTGAGTCCGGGATCCCATTTTACAAATCTCAGTGACCACCCACCAATCAGACATCATAAGTGAACTTGACAATAAATAAGCAAACTGGCTACCACCAAATTTAATAAGTATTCCCTTTCATTCCTATCTGAAAAATAATATTAAGCAATAATAAAATACAGCGGACGAGTAAATCCGTCAGCCATTGGCAAAGCCCGAACGGTGAAAGTGTACGTACAAATGGCAACTCGGGACTGGTATCCAATATGTTCTGTTAAAATGGCTGCAAAAATAATAACTACTTTACGCTTCATTCGCGGAACATAACGCAACACACATAAAATCGATGATTAACAAAATGCCCTTTCGATGCAGAAACTCTGTCAACGGAACGGAAGCATTTATTTCATGTGGCCAACGAACCATTAACTGAAAAATAATCGACAAAAATGACTATGACAACACCATTTTACACACACACATGTATATATATAAACACACACATTTATATATATTATACCTATTCAGGAATCGATTACGAAACTCCGTCCTGACAATTCAGAGGTTTATTGCAAATCACTGGAATGAAATATAGTCTAGCTCGACATTCACCACAATGAGAATGAGATTTCCGGGAAGCCTAACAAATTTAGGAAATATTGCAGACTTCTTATGCACTAACTTTGATGGGATTTTTATAACTTAATTATGAGGTCTCTAAATCACGATAACTTCAAGAGTTCCCATTATATTTCCCTGGCTTTGAATAACCTGCAACATTTACATATCCTAGAGTGAAAATTCTGAAAACAAATACGTACTTAAAACACAGAAAGAGCTATAACTACATTTTACCTCTCGAACTTTTTTTCTGCTTTTGTCACACTATGGTTTTGCAAATAAATACGTTTATATAATGAACACTTGAGAAATTTTCACTCCTCTTTCGTGTAGTAATGAGGTATTGTTACTTGGCTTAATTCTCCAGAATTACGATTTCATTTAATATGAATACTCCTCCTGAAGAGTGATATTATATATAAATATATATATATATTGAAATAAGCGATTGTCATCAGTGAACTATAATGAAGGATAATGAACGGCGAAGCTCGAAGGATCAATTTATCTACCATGAATAAGATTATGTAACATGTTTATTATAATGCGCAATCTATGAAGGTTTTGAGATTGGCGAAAGGGTGGCAAGGGGTCCACAGCCATACTTCACGTCCTGAAGGTGGATAGACAAAGTTCACTAAACTGCCTGAGTGATAAAAGGGTTTCTTTAAAGCAATTCTTTCATGGTGTATAAATCCAGTGGAAAAGACAAATTGAAATCACTAAATAATTGTTCAGGGAAGAAGCAGTATTCACCATATATTTTTTTTAGCTTAATAACAAACATGATGGAACTCACTAGAGCAGAACATTCCGAAGATTAGCCAGATTTCCAATTCGAACCTGTGTCCCTGAGGATAAATACGCCAGTAAAATGTGGTGCATAACAATCAGGATTGATCCATGTAATAAAATGTCACATTCGATAAACCGATGAAGTCAGCGGAAATAGGAATCAAGTGAAACGTGATTGTGGAAAGAAAATTATGATGGAAACTGCAATCTGTTTCGAAACGGATCTAAAATTGAAATAAAATTTGGAAATTTAAATTTTAAAGGTTGACTAAATTAAACTTTGTGATTTCTTGTCCACAGGACTGATACGACTAGGACGAAAACTAAGCCCAAAGCCACAGCCAGGCTTCAAATATCAATTCGATCCCCTACAATGTACTTAGATGTAGAGAAGTCGAGGGTGTATGAATGATAAGGAGGAAGTGATAAATATGATCAAAGAAGAGGAAAATGTAATAATTCTAGGAAACTGGAATTAGTTCGGCACTCGTGGTTAAATTAGAACGCTGGCTATTCATTAAAAAAAACAGTCGTTATTTGTGATGAAGAGTAACTAAATAACAGAATGAGGTACCAATAACTTTTTAGGTATTTTGTACTTGTAACCATCAAATTTTTATATATGTATCCATTACTGATAACCTACTCGTGATTTTCACTTAGTAATCGCTATAACTATGTCGTAGCTAATTTACTATTTCAATCTCGTTCGCTATGTTGTAGCTGTCTTGGCGTAGTTCTTTCCTGTTTCTGATGCTCGAACCCTCTCAATATTTAAGCTGAAAGTTTATTTTGAAGTTTTCAGCACTCCATAAAATCGTACTTAGATATTCGACGCCATCGCTCTCCATGTTTGGCTTCGAAAATGTGAGCAGCTATTTCCAAAAGTTTTTTTAAATGACTTCAATCTTTGCCATTAAAAATCTAAGGGGGGATATGAAATAGTTTTCTGAGGGCTTTTTAGAACCCTATTTCAATTTTATTTAATGGACGAGTAGCGAAAACATGGTCTTTAGGGAAAACATTACATTGGCCCGAAGGTCCCCCAGTGCTCATACAATTCACAGATATAAAATCACGTTATCGACTGACTGCTGCTTACCATTTAATGCCTACAGAGTGAGCTTAAAAAAAACACCCAACGTAACTCATTTCTGTTTTGTGGGCCACTTGCCAAGGATTTGTTAGTAGGAATTTCAAGAAAGTTTTCCTCAATAGCAAAAGCTTCTTAATGCATCGACTTAATAGCCACCTTCGAATACTCCTAGCTAGTATAAAAAGAGTATTGCAATGGCTTTCGCTCGGAACTCATCTCCTAGATCCACTTTTAAAAATTTTATCAGAAGTAACATTAATCTAATTTGTAACTGTAATCAGTTATTTTTTAAATGTTAGTGGAGCATGTAACTAGTTAGATATTTAGAAGAGTTATCGTAACTTATTCCAGTTTATTTTTTCCCATATTATTCCCATCTCTGGTGTTCTATTAAAAAGAGGAGCGATTTGCAAGTTGGCGATGATTGAATAACTTTTCAGCACTGGAGAAGTAAGATTTAAAAAGAATAGGTAGTTAAATTCAGGAAATTTTGTGAGAAAAAAGTCGATGACTAAGTGCAATATGTTGATAACAGCAATCGTGGCACAAAACAACGAACCTATGAATAGAATGTTGATCTGCATGGAAAGACACCCATCACTACCAAGAATTTATCATAAGCTTTCTTTCAATAATGAAAAAAAACCAGCGCCTTCGAAGTTCTGTCTTAAAATTTACCTAACATAGAGAAGAACTTAATGCAACTGTGGAAGAAGGTAAGAGTAAAAAGAGATCATGGCAGTGAACATTGAGTCAAAGTAAAAAATGTGGTACCATAAAATAAAATGAGCAGCATATTCCCCACAAAGATGATTAGCTAGCAGCTCACACTTTGGAGTTCAGAATCACACATTCAAACATGCGTCTGGATCCTACATTCTATGATAATGAGGAATGCTTAATAAAAGGAGCTGAATACAATATATCGGTACGGTGGAGGATATATATTTAGGCGTTATGATTCTCTATGTAGATTAAATTCGAACGTTCGAATGAAAACATCTGAGGGAGCATGAGTCAATCGAAAGAGATATAAGATATTTACTCCAAAACAACGAAAATAGTAAATAACCTTCATTTTCCTGCGAGAAACAGGAGTGGAATCATGTCACGTGGTAGTTTTTAACAAATACGTCGATCCTTAATCGTGGTTTTCAATCAACTACCATTTCAAAATGATTCATCACGATTCATAGTTTGAAACATAGAAATGGGTCTTCGAGAAATAGATGTAAGTTATGGACAAACGTAGATATTACTGTAATTTCAATTACATCTATCAATCATGGGATTTTAAATATTCCGCGTTGTCGTTGTTGCAAGTCAGTGTTGCCATACTCCCGGAAAACGAACTGTTATTATCAGTTCGTGAAGATGCCGCTTTCGGACGCCAATGAGTTTTCCGTTTGTCTACCAATTTTGCACAAGGAGAAATTCAAAATTCTCGATTATTGAAAGCAGGGAAACCAATTAAAAAAGTTAATTTTACTGAGATGAGAAACTTTTTCATTTTCCCAGTAGAATATTTTGCCTTTTAACCACGAATGTTTCCAAATAGCCTTTCAATTCATTCTTTCCATGTAATAATATCTTATGTAGTCAATTTTCATTCAAAATTAGATCAAATGGGAACTATACTTAAATTGCCGGCAGTTGAAATGTGAGACACGGGTGGATTTTGGACATAAACATCCAATTCCAGAAAAAGTAAGGATAAGCAAAAACACAGACAACATGACAATTTAAAAATTTAACTTAAAGAGTAAAGCTGTCCATGACAATCGGGCATCATTGTGACAGCGGGAAGCAAAGAGGTTTTTTCAAGGAGGGATTTGATGACAGGGACGTTGAGAAGAAAGACGTTGATGACAGGGACGTTGATGTCAAGAAATGACTCGTCAAAGCTTTAATATGGAGCGTGGCTCTGTACGGTACGAAAACGTGGTCATCGAATCAGAAGGAGAGACGTAGATTGGGGGCTTTTGAAATGTGGGTGTGGAGAAGAATCGAGAAGATGAAATGGACCAAAAGGAAAACAAATGAGGAAGTACTAGATATGGTGGGCGAGGAGAGGGGTTTGTTGGGAGAAATCCTAAGGAAGCAAGAAAAATGGATGACGGGTGTATTGATCGGCAGAGGGATGCTGAAGACTGTAATAGAGGGGAGAATGATGGGCAAACGAGGAAAGGGCAACTTCCCTATAGGATAGGGATGCTGGACGGGATGAAGGGAGGAAGGAAGTACACAGAGATGAAGACGGACTTGAGGTAGAGTGGGTTGCTGGATTGTGTTTTGTTAGGAGTCACAAAATATTTATTTGGTAGTTGCTGCCATCCAAAACCTACCTTAAGCGGTATATTACCTAAAATAATAATAATCATGATAAAACTAAGGGTGGCAACCAGGACAACTGCATTCGAATAGTAATCTGCCATTCCTATTCGAAACCATCGACTTAAACCGTTTTACATGATAAATACTGGTGTACTAGCAACCGCTACGAGTCAGACCAGTGTCCAATACGTCGTAAATGTCACTTCCTTGTTGTTTTAATACTGGGAACCCGAAATCACAACTCCCATTTAAAAATAAAAAGACATAGCGTAACTCTACCCCATCCTCCTACTTCTTTTGCCCCCCCCCTATCCTCCCTCCAAATGCCCCTTTCCTGGTTTCACTCGCTCAACCCTTTTTTTCAGCCAATTCCCCGAGCAATGCTTGACTTAGTCGCCATACTTCCATTACTTCTCTTCCATCCTCCCTCTACTGTCTACTCCATTATACGATGACAGAAATCATTACAGCATCCACAAGTAGAATAATTGTAAAAAATCAAATTATATCGATAACTGCGATATGAAAGTGGTCAATGAATCGATGAAAGCCATTGGAATGGGAAGTAAAGGCAAGCTCATATGATCCACCGTAACTGCTCTATGCCCTCTTAAAAAGTTTTTCCCTCACTTTTTTGTTAAGCTCTACATAAAACAAGGATCAAAATTAACTTGAGGATTAATTAACTAAAGAATCGTTGAAGACAGAAATTAAAATGAGTTTGTGCATATTTTACGGTGATAACTGGTCACTACAAACACCGTTTCTTTTCAAGGTAGGAAAATGTAACTAAAACACACAAAAACTTTACAACAACATTGACTATTGGAATTGGATCTTCCTCTGAAGAATTGATCTATTAAAAGCCATCATAGTAATTTTATTTCGTCACCCCGACGAGAAAATATTTCAGCGATTAAATTATATTCGTGCTACTTTAGTACAAGAAGTGAAATAGACTTATAGATGAGAAATAGACGAGAAAATATTTCAGCGATTAAATTATATTCGTGCTACTTTAGTACAAGAAGTGAAATAGACTTATATAGGCATTGTACGTTACCGTTTTAATGTCACACACGTAGGAGACTAGGAGAAGCATGTGAGCTCCCAACTTGGTTTTTCAAAAATTGGACCATTTTCCTATTGACTTGTTTCGACGGCGATTTTTCAGATGATTGGCAATCATTCCACTTGGATTTCTCTTCACTTCGTATTACGAGAACGAATACATTACTTTTTGTTAAGTTTTAAACAGATCCGCGTAATAACTACCACTTTTAAGATGAATTTCAACGAATTAGCCGCGCGACATCCACCACTAAGAATTCACTTTCAACTATTTTCAACATAGAAACCGTTTTCGATGAATTTTGTTTTCCAACTTACCCAGACTGCTCTACGCGCCCTCGGGCTTATACGGGCGAGATTTTATACATACGTTATCTCAGCCGAGTCCAGTTGGGATGAATCGAAGTTAGTTATAAACTGATCGTATGAAGAATTAATCAGCTAAGAAGTGGAGGGTCAGGCAAAGTTTGGTGTACATTACATAGGAAAAACGTAACAAATGTAAGCCACCAAATAATAAAATAAAATTTCTTTAATTAAAAAAAATTCTGGCGGTGGACACTGACTTGAAAAAAATCAACGGTGGATGTACTATCCTTTCAAAGGAAATGCACCCAGGATATCTGATACACTGAAACAATTCCCGTTATTCCATCAAGAAATTTAGACCTACATTGGACTCTACAGTTAAGATTAGATTTTTATCTTATATCAATCAATATATCATGGTGATGTTAATCGCGATTAAGCTAAAAACTAAAATACAATTAAACCATGAAATCTTGACCTCCCTTAGAAAAGTTATTTCGAGAAATTTCATCAGAAAGTAATTCTATTTGCCAATGAGAAAAGTCTTGCTAGTATTACATTAGGCTCGTGGTTACATAACGTGCAAGAAAAGAGGGGTACGCGGGTAATGAAGATTAATATGTTACTGTTTCATACTTAGATCTAGTAGATTATGTATTTGCATCCCTGACTTTATTCCAAGAAGCATAATTTAGATACATATTTTCCTTTATATATAAAATATACAATTAATGAGCAACATTTTCATGCTTGGTTTTCGGTAGCGTAGAAGGTAATCCTGCATAGGTATACTCGCATTTAGCTGCTGACTAGCGAGTAATGGAGAAAAATGAGAATCAATCGTTAGATGTGAATTTGTAAATATTAATTTTGGTATGGCGATCCAAAGCTAGGCTTTGATGAAAAGAGGCAGCATTGAAGAACATTGCCCATCAATTTTAATTATCAACGATATGAACGAGATGCCAGCTCCAAGCTCTGGCCATCGTTTAATTCTCATGATATGGATGACCGTTTCGGATTGCCTATTGTTCCAAACATTTTCTAAGGCCCTTGATTCTTTTCTCGTGGCTTTCTTAGGCAATTGTGATAACCTCAGTTGATATATAAACGTACGATTTTTCATTCGGTTCGGGATATCAACTCAGTAAACAGCATATCAGTAATTTGCTACAGACGACATTCAGCCGAGGCAACGCCTGATACCCGAAGTATGAAAAGTAAAAGGTGATACTTTATGGGATTAGAATGAAATGAAGGAAGAAATAATTTATATTTGAAATTTGGAGACATTTTTAATAAAGAAGGGCGTTCAATCCAAAAATAATGGAAGGTCTTGTAATTACGAGAAGCTCATGGACAAAGGTGAAACACTGCAACCTTATGCCAAAGTCACTAATTTATTACTCACTTGAAAGAATCCCAGTCAATCTTCCTCATTGACATATTTTGCCAACGCATTTTTTGATAGTGTCGCTTAAAAAAAATCTGCGTTCTGCTAACAAAACGCAGGCCCCCAAATCTGCAAAATAAACAATTTTCTTAGCAGTACACGCATTGACACTTTTCAAAATCACCTTTTTTCGTTTCGGTTAACGGTCTAAGTTTTTCTTCATTAGGTAGATTGCGATTTAATAGCTGGTTCACACATACGTACGGAATTCTAAAACTGCCAAACATTAATTTTCACGGGAAACAGATGGAAATTTATAAGGAAGGGCGTTCAGCAAAGTCCATAAGGTTCTCACACTTCCAGAAAAAAAATCATTTGCACCAACGTTGAAGACAAAATCAGATATCATTTATCCTTATGAGTGTAAAATAAATGAGAGTAGGTAGCGGAACGAAATAATATCAACAGATATTCTAGCATACCTTCTTATCTATTCAACGTTCCACACACATTCTCGACTTACGACCTCACATTCCAAGAGCAGTCTGATCCGCTATTGGAATTTTAACGTACCTATACAGGAATAAAAAGTACAAACGGAAGGTGCTTACGCGAAGGAATTTATTCCTTACCTTAAACCGCTTCCCCACCCAATGAATAAACGAATGTTCGAACGATAATAGATGCCTGACATTTTTCTTGCTTTCCGATTGGCGCCCTTTCACGTAATGTTTTCTCCACGCACCGCTTGGGCATTCCCCCGAGGGGACCGTGGCTGGTACTTTAAGAACGCACGCGTTGACGGAAACCACACCTGCTTTTTAAGAATTAGGGTAGCAATGGAACAAGCCAACTGTATTTGTAATTAACACAGTACTAGAGCTTTCTTCGGACGTTCATGAAGTTGTATATGCATTGCTGCAAAAACTAATGGAGGGTTAAAGGGTATCTATTATATATTTTACGTGGTCATTAGCATTCTATCTCTGCAGTTTTGAGAAATCATACACATAAAATACATTGTGTGTAAAATATACACGTCAAATAATTTTATTTGTTAGAAAATGGGGGCCCAGTTCCTTCCCAGAAAGATCTGGCTTGCGAAAACATCACACGGCATGGACGAAGCAGAGGTTGCACTAGGAATCAAACCTAGGTCCTACATGCAGAATCCCAGGACTCTTAACAACTGGAATACCACAGCCACAAATTACTGCAAACAATCCTGGTAATCCACGTAAAAATTATGGTAATGCAGCCATTGTTTCACTACAATGTGGTTGTATGGCTGTAAAAGTCCTGTTGCCGACTAAAACCTGACGAAAATGTCAGAAAAATTTGCAGGGAATTTCATTTGTAAGAAAAATACTATATCCATTTACATCAGTCCTCTAGATGCCTGGGATGTTTGATTAAATGGTATTATTATTAATAACAGTCAAGGTAGGTTCTTGATGGACCCTTGAACTGTTAGCACTGTTGGAGTAGTTCTGTCATCATGCTATTTATTCTTATGGCCTCGTCCATTGTTTTCCCTTAATGCTTTTCCTATCTTACAATCAAGTATGCCTCCATCTAACCCATCCTTATCACCATTATATTTTTTTCTAGGACTATACTGTATGTACTCTTTCCAACTCGTTTGGCTCTTTTCTGTTTGATTAATGCATTTCCTTTTGTTTCTCTGGCATTGTGAATGAATGTCCTGTTCTTATTTCCCAACAGTTCTTTCACTTTTCTGTACAGCATGCCCACTTGACCCTCACAGTAAACTCTACACTTCGCACCTCTCTTTCCACCATATTTCCAAGTAGAAAATTAAATTTATGCAATTAATCCACGCAATAAAATGCAGAATGAATTAAATTATTTTCTCACCTACTAGTTTTAGTAAGCGTGCATCACAAAATTTGTAGAAACATGTGTCTTTCGTATAACTGATATTACAAATTTTTTATAACTACAGAAAATCTATTAAATATTAAATGATCCCCAATGATTGGTTACATCTGCATAGGAAATCAAGGAAAGTTAAATTTAATAATGAAGGAAGGTTGACTATAATCTGTACAACTCTATTATTATCCAAAACTGTGCTCCGAGTTTCTCAGAGTATTTTGAACTTTCAGAAGCCCCTGTGCCAATAAACTACAAGCAAATTAACATATTAATTACAGGTGTTTATGCATAACACACACCAACAGGCATTAGTGGGAAAGCAGTCAAACCATTTTTTCACTGAGCGAATTAAATCAATTTTTTCAAGAATAAGAATATTTGCCTAACACCTCCATAGGAGAGAAGGAAAAATTACTGATTGTGGTTCAATTTATGTAGATAGAAACTCAAGCTGAAACTCTGTAGCTAAATTTTAAAAATAAAAATCACATTAACTTCTGCAGGATATCAACAGTTTTATGAACACATCATACAGAATAACAAACATCAAGACTGGTTAATCTGGAAGGCAATCTGCATGCTTAACTTTCAACCTAAATATTGCAAGGTTGAATCTAAAATCAGTTTCATGAAGTGGAGTTATGACCGCTATGAAACTTACATCAAGACTGTCACTTACAAATCACTTTGATCATTCTGAAGGCAGGAAGTAACTTGATATAGGACACAATACATATCAATATCTCTATTTTTTTTAAATTGCATTAACGGCATCGCACTGAATTATACATATTACCATTATGAAAGTCCTATCCACTAGGTAGGTACTATATACATAAGGCATTCATCAACAATGATGAATTGAGGAAATGTAAAGGCATTTTCCATGAATTTCAAAGACAGAATTATTTACTTTGAAGAACTCATTTTTCAGACTTGATCAATTTTTTTCATAAAATAACTAGAAAATTTTCCCCACATTACCTGATCAGAATCATGAGTTTCTGGAGCAATGTTTTCAGGGAGGGACAAAATCAAGAGGCCATTGTTAAGGATATTAAATTTTCAGACATTTTTCATAGCTATCACTCAGAAACGCTAGAAAATTTAATTTTGGGTGTTTACATCAGAATAAACATCAACAAACATTTGGTGTTTGAAAAAGCATGTGCTTCTTAACTTTTCACTTTAATGTCCCATTATTCAAATACCCAGGGCTGTGAAATTTACTTTTAAAATTAAATAATTACTGATTACTTTTTTTCAATTAAGCAACTATAATTACTTATTAAATTACTTCCCTAGTACAGGAATTATTTAATTTTTCTTTCATGTATTCAAAATGATATTTTTAAGATGATTTTGTGATTACTTTTAATCATACACAAGTGTTTGTAATCAGATTATCAATTATTTTTAATATTTTTTAAAAGACATCTCAGGAGTAGGTATATTATGAGAATTTTTTTAATGTAATTAAATATAGATTTTTTATAGAACAGGCAAATTAATTTTGCTTAAGCTAAAATTATCACCATAATTTTCCAAATAACACATCCAAATTAGATAAATTAAAAACCTCCATTATTCCCCTCTTTGGCCCAATGTATCTGAATCCTTAACAAAATGTTCCTTGCTATTATTGTAGCTAGGTAAAACAAAAACGTTTTCTTCAAACGTCAACAGGTCACACTATAGTGGAAATAATTATCAAAATATATTTCCCCTTTTTCCATGTATAACATGTTCCTTTCCTTGGTTTGACAAATTTCTGCATGTACAAGGGTAGGCTGAAAACTAAAGCACACGTGCTTGTAGACCATAAACCCTCAGAAGCACTCCTGGTGACATGCAGAAGCAACATTCCCCTTCAACAAGCATTCACAGGTTTGAGGTCATTACATTCATCCGGTGTATCTCAAGAAGCAGAAATACGGAGATGTGTTCTAGTGCTATGTCAACGCAAGTTAAACAGCATACTGTTATCAAATTTTTAACTGTTGAATAAGTGACTGCTGCTACTGAGATTCATCGTCGTTTAAAGGCTGTTTATGGTGATGATGCTGTTGATAGGTCTACTGTAAATCGATGGGTAGTAAAATTTCATGGTTGTGAGCCTGGAAAAGCCATAATTGTTTATGAAACAAACAGCAGACGTCCGGTCACTGCCACAGACTATAAACATCGCACACTGGTCAAAGATTTGATTCAAAATGACCGGCGAATATCTCAAATGCGCATCATAAACCATATTGTTTGAGTTTGTCATGTTAAAGACAGCCTGGCACCAATAATTCTTGCAACAAGACAACGCTCGTCCACATACCTCACGTGCAACTGGACAGGCTCTGCAAAACCTGAAATTTGAACTCATTGCACACCCTCCTTATTCCCTCCCAACTTGTGCCTTGCAATTGTTATTTTTTTTCTCAACTCAAGAGACACCTCAAGGGTAATCATTGCACTTCAGATGATGTGGTGAAGGCAGTTGTCAAGTCCTGGATTCGAGAAAGGTCGGAAGAGTTTTTCAAGGTAGGAATGAAAAAACTTGTTACACCTTGGGAGAAATGTGTTAGCCTTAACGGTGACTATGTTGCAAAATAAATACATGATTGTGAAACTTAAGAATTGTACTTTAATGTACTTTTTGCACAATCTTGCTATTTGTTTTTGTTCATGCTCCACAAACATGTGTGCATTACTTTCAGACTACCCTTGTAGCTTTGTCAATAAACCAGAGATTAAAGAATAGTTATAAAAAAAATTCTTCTGCAGAGAAAACCAATGAAAGTTTAACATCCATCCCAAGAAACAACCAACACACTCATATAATGAGTGTAGTTTTGAAAGGTTCTCGGAAGCACTACCAGATTGTCAATGTTAGAACACTAAGTTTCTTGCATAGCAATAGGTAATCCTTTATGAGTAAACACATAATGAATCAGTGCTCTGGGAAGAGATCTGTGGTGCGGACGCCACTACGTTGTTGCTCCAATCTCGTGATTCGTGAAGATTCGAGCAGTGATTAAATACTTCATTAAGATAGATATGAAAGCAAAGGTAATTTATGCCAACTTTCAGAACACTCTTTGGTGGAATGCTACTTCGTATTCAACTGTTGCCAAGTGTAGAAATGAGTTTAAATTTCATTGGGAAAGCTTAGATGATGATCCATGTAGTGGTCAGCCAAAATGTAACACAACCCCACAAATTATTGCAAAAGTGTATAAAATGGTCGTGGAAAATCGCCAACTAAAAGTGCAAGATATCACTGAAGCTGTAGGGATATCATTTGAACAGGCATATCACATGTTATCAATGAAGTTGGACATGAGAAAATTATCTGCTAGATGGGTGCCACAACTCTTGATGCATGATTACAAATACATTAGAATGGAAATTTCCCAATAATGTTTGACCCATTTTAAGAGCAACCAACAAGATTTTCTGCACTGCTTTGTGACCCAAGGTGAAACTTGTATCCACTTATATACCCCAGTGTCAAAACAGCAGTCAAAGCAGTGGAAACATGTTGAATCATCATCACCAAAAAAAAGTAAAGACAATACAACTTGCCGGAAAGGTAATGGCTTCAGTTTTCTGGCATCTGAAATCTGATAGATTACCTTTCCACTACAAACAATTACCAGACAATACTATGCTAACCTCCTGGACCAACTACAGCATGAGATACACGAAAAAAGGCCAGGTTTGGGAAGGGAGAAAGTCATCAAACATCAAGACATTGCACGCCACAGAAGTGTTGTTTCTCATGACAAAAATATGTGAACTTGGATACCAATTGTTCCCACACCCACCTTATTCACCTTATTTGGCTCCATCAGATTTCAAACTCTTCCCAAAATCAAAATTTGCCTGGTTGGACGGACAGATTCTCTTCAAACCAAGAACTAAAAACCAAAGTAGACAGGTATTTTGCTGGCCAGAAGGAATCTAATTTCAGAGATGGGACCAAGAGATTGGAACATTGCTGGACCAACTGCAATAGTGTACAGGGAGATGAAATTTAAAAATTAAAAAGGTTTCACTGAGGTAAGTCATTTATTTCTATTCCATTCCAAGAGCTTCTCAAATTACCCTCATATTTATATGAATACAAAATTATGATACAGCAAGTTTAAAAGTTCTTTCCCAACTGAAATTGTTTTGATCTGCAGATATGCACAAGAAACTTCAAAGCTAGTCTGTTGTCGCATTTGAGCCTAATGATTTGATCAAAATGCTCGAGTTCATTTGGATTCAAATTAGGATGGATGGCACCTACTCAGTCCAAGAATTGAGCTTAGTTGTAATTGATAGTGAATTTCAATAGCAGTGAGTATTATGTATGAAAAAGTCAGCCTTACAAGGGGACTTGTGATAAAGCCAACTCATGATTTATGGAATATTACTAGAGCAATTTCAAAATTCACATACTTGACAGAATAACATCTCTTTTAAGGGCAACTGATTTCAAAAGATGATTGAGAAGTGCATGATGATTTATTCTAACATGGTACATATGTAGCAACCATCAAATTAACTGGAGGAACATTTCTCAAGGTTCCGAAGGTTAGTCAATTTATGAGCCTCAAAAAGTCTTGATAGATCAATGGCATACTGAAAAATGAAGATATGATAACTATTTGAACAATAAAAGTAGAATGTAGGGATGAAAAATTGAATTAGTGTCAAAACGGTTAGAAAATATAAACCAAATTTAAAAACAGCATTTAGCATAGTTAATATTTAAAATTAAATACACATTAAAATAAAAATTAACGGTAATTACTTTTGTATAATGTGAATTATTTTTAATACATTTTCAACAAAATTCACATCATTATTACAATGAGTCACTCACTGCAAGAGAATTCCAAATAATATTAAATGCAAATAGGGAGTCATGTTTGAGGTTCCATTTGCACATCCTCTGATGAAAATTGAAAATCTCCACCATCTACTTTACCCCCAATTCGCATCTGTAATTGAGCATCATGTTCCAACTGGACTAATTTCTTCCTCCGAGGCTCAACCCAAGTGCCAAGCCATTCATTCACAGTGGACATGTGGAATACAGAGGCCATGTGCCTCCGCAAATACACTTCAACTGAAGCAAGTTCAGTAAGGATGCTGTCATATGGAACAATAGAGAAATTTTAGTTGGATATTAACAAATATCTTCCAGAAATTTTTGTATAATACCATTCATTACTCAAAAGTATAACATAAAATATATAATCAAAAATTATTTTCTCTATTTCTCACACCATTAAGAATTATGATATTTAGTAAACCAAAACAGCAATCAAATTGAAGGTAATTTTTGACAATTAAGGGTAAAGGTCACCTATAACATGCCAAATTTTATACGTAGAGGGTACGGAGGCTAAATCGTTCCCATGTTCTATGGTGGTTTCAATTTCTGGTAACCAGAAAATTACATTCCTTTGAAATTAGATTAGATAAAACACATATTCACTGCTTCTGAGACAAAAGTGGAATATATAAAAAAGCCCTATTTCTATTTTGGTATAAAAACTTTATAGAAATGTGCTTCAGCTCACTTAAACATATGCTCACGTGGTCACTACTTTTTAAAATTAATGGTAGTCTACCAGTTAAGGCAGGTTTTGCATGGATACACAGAATGACCACCACTAAATTTCAAAGTATCACCCAACACAACACAAAGCAACATTCTACACAATAATAAACCATTCTTCACTCATACATATTTTTTGCATCCTTTCATTCTACTCAACATGGCTATTCTTTGCTTCCCCTACCTTGCTTAGCTAACATTGTCCGCCACATTACAGTCTTCAACATCCCATTGCCAACTGAAATGCCCTGCTTCCACTTTTCTTGCCTCATTTGAATTTCTTCAAAAACCCCCTCTTCTTCAGGTGATTAAGCAAGCCAAAACGTTCTTCTCAATAAAGGCAGGCCAGGGAAAGATATTAGCTCCCCTCCCTCATATGTACATTTCACATGCCATTTTACTTAATATTGGGTGAGCTCTACCTTCACCTATCTAATCAACTTTTGATTTCCGAGGTTTTTAAAATAGTTGACAGAATGAGATGATGTTAAGGATTTAGTGATTGTCTTTTATCATGAATAGCTAGTGTAAATCTTTAAGAAATCTGCTTTTGATTTGAAAACAAGTTTCTGATTTACTAGCTTCTCTTTAAAACTTGATGGTTTATAATTATTTATCAACTTGGATGGAAAGGAGACAAACTATGCAAATTTCACTTGAATAGTTTGTCTCCTTTCCATCATGGATAAACTTCACAAGGTTAACCCTAATACCGTTTGGTTTGTTATTTATCAACTTGCCTATTTGCCTATTTATTATCAACTCTTACAACAAGTTGATTATTAAATAAATAACACAATCTTTACTTTTTAAAAGGGATTGAAAACATGGATTAAGTAATTTGCTGGCCACATCAATTTTTTTTAAGTACCATTAATGATGGAGAACATTTGCAATAAAGCTGAAAATAACATCATTCATAATTGCAGTTACACTTTTATAGTGTGATAATAAATGAAAAAAGAGCACAAAAGTATCCCATTTATGTAATTTATCAATATACTCCATGCTTACCTTGAAAACGATGCTAGTATACTTTCTATCTGCATAGGGTTAGTGTAGGAGTTTCTTATTTGCCATTCATTGAACCATGTTTCCACTCTAAAGTATAAGAAGAGAAGAAAAAATCCACAACTTTAGCACATCATTTGGTTTGGCAAGATGTTTTATACACTTCGGCTAATTCAATTTCAAGATACATGCAGAGAAACTTCCACAGTAATCAAAGGAACAGGTGGATAAGCATGCATCGAGAAATATAATGTAAAAACTGCTCAACTTTCTATTTTAATTAGATAAGTAAGCATTTTAGTTGCAAGGGTATAAAAAATTCATTTCAAAGATGACTTAATTATAATACAAGTACTTCTCCAGATACTTAACACAGTGAGAGTCTAACAAAAATATAAACCTATTTCAATATTGGCAGAGCTTTACAAAACTATTTGAAATAAACTTATGGCATTATTTTTTCCCACTTAATGATGTATTTCCAAATAGAGAAGTCAAAATCAATGGGCCAAAAACATTTTTGAGAGGGGAGAACTAGGGAGGGAGATGTATTTGGTAATGAATTTATGATAACTCAGTATTAGAATATATAAATGAAATCATGTTCCATATTTTACCATTGGTTTATGAGAACCTTAAGGAAAAGCATGTCATTGATGAATTTTTTATAATACTTGCAGGTGCAGTTAACTTCATTTTTATATTAAAATGATAAAACTATTGTGACCCAAGAGATTATAGTATCTAATGTTTGCAATAAAAATCAAAGAATAGTAAGTTGCGTTTTCTATTTGCCTCTTTCTTGTATCACTGGCATGAAGGTCAATAAGTTAGGTTACGATCTATACAACAACAATCACAAGGATTAACAAGGCAAAGATGGCAAGAGAATTATCAACAAAGTTTTCAATTCTCAAATATTCAATAGCAATTACAGTGCTGGGCATAACCACAATTTTATAACTTTTCTCATCAGTGGAACCTACTTATCATCTCTTAAGTGACAGTCTTCTAATACTCCATGGCATCTAAGAATGTGGGAGGATGAGTATTTAAGAAGTTTGGTAATATTTTCTTGTCAATGAAAATCCTTAATCATTACAATGTGCACATAGTATTACACTCATTTGTGTGATCACCACAAAAAGTAACTGAACACAAATATTGGACAATATGTATGTACCATGTATCCATGTAATTCTGGTTCAGCAGGGATTTTCTTTGCAAAATTTGGTTCATGCTTGACCAGTAAAAATTGTTGCTGATTAATCAAATGCTAGTTTATACTATATCATTAAACTGATTGCCATTTAAAAATATAGAGCTGCAGGTCCAAAACTTTCAATGAAAATTGTACTCACAGAAGATGTCTTATTGAGCAGAATGTTATGAACTGGGATGAGAAATCAAAACCATTGACTCCATATGGTTTTTGTCACCAGGGTGACAGACATGACATTAACTCCTACCGTCCAATTTCTCTGCTGAACCAATTCAGCAAAATATTTGAGCATTCAATGTTAGGTTAATTTCCTCCCTAGAGATTTCCAATCTCCTTTCACCATCTCAGCATGGCTTTAGGGAACATAAATGTACATCTTCTGCTAACTATCAGTTAATAACCCAAACTTTAAATGCTCTAGATAAAAAAATGGAAGTTGCTGCAATGTTTTTCGATTTCTCGAAAGCTTTCGATTGTGTTGACCACCAATTACTTCTCAAGAAACTCCACAGGATGGGTATTCGTGGCATACCTAATGCTTGGATTAAATCCTACTTATTCGATAGAATTCAACACGTGATTATTTCTAAAAATGGTGCATCTTTTGTTTCCCCAAGTAAGGTCCTTAATCGAGGTGTTCCTCAAGGCTCTGTTCTTGGGCCTGTCTTGTTTCTTTCTTATATAAATGACCTTGCAGAAAGTTTTCAACATATTAATGGTGCTACCCCCTTGTTATATGCTGATGACACCAACATTATTCTTGTATCGCCTACTTTTAATGAATTGATAGTTAATTGTAAACAAGCTAGTCACACCTTACTTTCCTGGTGTCATAATAATTTACTAGATTTGAATATAGAAAAGTCTCACCTAATCTACTTTGCAAATAAAAATAAAGCAAGTAAAGTACTGTCTATTGAAGTTGATGGGAAGGTGATCCCACAGGTACAAAATACCAAATTTTTGGATTTCCTCATAAATTCTCAAATCTCTTGGGATGAGCACATAAGTACTTTAACCAGTAAGTTAAGCTCTGTCTGCTTTTTAATAAGGTCCATTAGATCCACAGTTTCAGTGGCTGTTCTCTGTGCACTTTACTATGGAGAATTTTATTCTCACATAGCCTATAGTATCCTCTACTGGGGTTCGTCTTCTAAGGCCATGATCATTTTCAGGGTCCAAAAGAGAGCCATTCGGCTCATGTGTTTTGCGAAACATGATGCCCCTTGCCGTCCCCTGTTTAAAAAATTGGATATACTGCCAGTACCATGCATTTATATTTTTCATGTATTAGTACATACAAAAAGAAATCTGAGTATGTGAAAAATTGAGATATCCATAAATATTCTACTAGGCAGAATGAGCAGCTGCACGTTTTATATGTACGTACAAAAAATGCAGGTGCTGGCCCAAATTTTATGGGCCTCCAACTTTACAATAAACTCCCAACTGAGATTAAGTCCCAAAAAAGTGTGGCTGCATTTAAGGTCAACCTACTCAGGTTCTTAAAATTAAAAATGTTTTATTCAATTGCCGAATTTCTTGTTAATGCCTGATGTGTATCATGTATCCATGTATGTATTCTGTTACTTACTCTGACGTGTCTTATATCAAGTATACAGTTGTAACAACTTGATCGCTGGACAAATAAATTGTATTGTATTGTCACATACTCTTCCTCAGTAACCATATAATCTTAAGCAAAAGCAATAAGAACAATTTATGAATTCAAACCTAATGAACCCATGAGCATATGCCTCAAACCACAAGTGAAATATCAGAACATGGATTTGGTTACTCATTTATAGCTAAGTCAAGTGACAAACATCTCATTTTGCCTGAGAGCAAAGATGAAATTATGAAATGCAGTCACAAGAAGTCACTCGCATAATCACTCAAATAGGCAGCAAGGTTAGTGAAAATAACCTTTTAAAAAGGAACCAGTACACAAGAAACCATGCAATTCCAATACCAACATAATGTGTAAGAGTAGTTATGTGAACTTAAATACAACGAAAGAAATGAAATAGTACTTACTGATCACCTTCAACAACAGAGCGAATTTTATCCTGAAGGTTGCTAAACCATTCAACACCAACCATTATCTCCCACCCAGGAAATTCTAATTTCCCTTGGGTCAACAACTGAGGCCTTAAAAAGGATAGAAGAATCAACGGTGTAGGAATACTTTATTTATACTTCAATGTAACTTGAGTTCTCAAATTCAATGAAATTATGGTATATGCCACAACAGTAACTTTAAATGGAGTCATCCACTTATGTGTAATACAATGTAACAATTTTTCAAAGTATAAAAACAATTTGCCTTGACTGGGATTTGAACCAGCTTCTCTTCAAATTCAGTTCTCAAACTCAAGCACTAACTTTAATAGCATGATTCTCAGAAAAGTACTTAATTTAGTATAGTGAGATTAACATACAAACCTTGGATAAGGATTCAATAAAATTGAAGGTGAATATCCTAAATCCTTGGATACACTCTCATGAATTTCTGGACTGAAACTACCTGCAATCCATGATCGAAGGCATAGAGCAAGACATGGAATACCAACTGGTAACATTTCACAAAGTGTTGCAAAATGATCATACCTGGAAGCAAATTAAAATCACTTTTATATATTGTAGGTATTGACTTAAGCTGCAAAATAAAATTAATGGAACATCTTAGATGGAAAAGCCATAAGTCATTATGATTAAAATTATCAATTTACTTGCTAAATAAGACAAAGTGTGCATTATTGAGCAAAAACTGACTAAACCAATAGTGAAAAGGTAATAAGACAATCCATAAGATACAAGAATAAATTCTACTTATTAAAGGGCATCTGAGGACAAATAGATGGCCCATTAAGTAAAATCAGGGTGTCCAATAACCAACTATCAAGTGCGTAAAAAATGACACAAAACAATCAGTATTCTCATTGTGATAGAGAATGTAACATCCAGCTGTATGGTGAAAGTAAATACGAATAAGTCAAGAATATTAAATATGCCATCTTGATAATACATTATATATTGTAATCACAATTTATGAAGTGGGCCCTTGGAGGAACATGCATTTCTAAGAAAATGAAAATAAAATTCCGTAAAAAACTACAATGTACTACTTCACTGAAATGGCACATCTCAAAAAGAAAGCCTAGTGTTCAGGGCAGTATCACTTTAGTCCATTAAAAATTTGTCATTATCAATACACTCTAAAAGTCACTCACAATCACAAGAAAGTCATTTCTTGGCAAGTATTAAAAAGAGGAGGAAAATTAAATATTTCCTCTTAATAACATAAATCACATGTGAACAGATAACAGTCAAATAAACAAAAACTAAAACTGTTAGAGCATAAAATAAAAATATTCAGATATCAAAATATTTAGGGACTTTCTTTCACTCGAAGCATTTACTTCTACCTCAATTTGTATTATCCCAATGCAATGTTTCCCAATGGGGGTTGAGTATGGTGAGGGCTGTGAAGAAGAATTGAGATACCATGGCATGAATTAATAGCTCACATGCATCTCAAAATACGTAAAATGATTCCAATACTGATTCTTCCAGGATATCTGCCAAATTCCCTTATGTTCCCCGAGTTTTCCAGAAGAGTGAAATTCCTTTAGTTTTCCATCAATCCCAGTTTATCATGCTGCTTATATTGAATTTTGATTCAGTTGCTACTGTATCTATCAAAATACTTACTTTATTCCTGTAAAACCCATTTTCTATGCTCCCCATTCACACATGAACATTAATTCACAGAATTAAAGAATTATTTCAAGATATCACTCACATATATTTTTAGGTAAATCTATCTTTGTTTGATATAAAACAGAATTTCATTTAAAATCAACAACATAACATAAAATGTGCAAAGAACACTAGATAGTGCAGTGATTGTGATAGCAAAAACATAGTTTAACTCATGATGACAATGCATGGACAGCATATTTACTCTTCATCAATAAAAGGATTATGTCACATTGTAGCATTATGTAATATTATGTAGCAGTGAACTTCATTTTCATGTGTTCTGACAATTTACTGACTACATCACAGAGAACATTCAAGAATGTCTTATGATTTTGATAGCAACAGCAGTATAGCTTTTGTATGACGGCAACAAATGAACAGCATTTAATTTCTCATTATTAAGAGAATACTGTAAGTAAAATCAAATTTGAAAGTCAACCAATTATTTTCACAAGATATAACAATTTAGTGTTTTTTCCTCCTTATATGGCTTACATTTAGAAATACACACCTCAATACAATTACATCAAATGCCATGTGATTACAGTCATACAGTACATCTAGTGATTCATAATAATTACTATAAATGAAAACCTTCAACAGAATAAAAAATAATTTATGCATATAAACTTTAAAAATTATATGGAAATATTGCTATTCCATTACATCCAATACCTAAGTAAAAGTTTAACACTATAGTGTGCACAATCAATTACGATTACACATGATGCAAATAATAAATATCTCACTTTCTTAAGTTAATTTAATACAATAAACAAAAATTTGGACAACCCTAAGCATTATTAAAAATTAACAAAATTCTAACCTTGACCAACCAGTCAGTGCAACACCTCTGAATCTTTCAAATTTCCCGGCCTCTTCAGTCAAAACTTTGAGCCATGTCATATGATTATTAATATGGTAAGATGGTATAGGAAGCATTCGACTACTGCCAGTTGCTCCTTTGAAAGCTGAGGCCACCCAAAAATTAGGAAATATTTTAGAATATTTTTCCCACATATCTATAAAAGAAGATTAGAGTTTCATGAGTGCTACAAATAACAGTTTTAAATTTTAACAACAACAAATAAAACTTTAACTAACAAATAACAAATAAAATTTTAACTGCAAATTTAATATAATAGCTATATGAAATTATTTAACTACTACCTTTCAAAAACAAATTTCCTCCCTGTTATATGTGCAGCTCTAAACTAAGAAAAAATAATTCTAATATAAAATGATGGAGGTGGTTATAAACTACTGAAATTCTTGTTTCACAATTGCATATAATTCCACTCTGACTCATGTCACTTTTAACTCAAGGGCATGAAGTATAAAAGCTATGTTAAAATCAAAATCAATAGATAAAGGGTTAAGGAGAAGTAGTGAGGTGATGCTGCATGAAACTCAAGATCTTGAGACAAAAAAATCTAGTGGCTGGTACTGCTCCTGCCACGAGATGTTAGATGAGAAGGTGGAGGGATCACTTTTTCAGGCTCTACACACTATCTCTTTCATCCCTGTTTGCCAACAGATTGTTCATAATGTAACCACTAAACTTACTGCTATTCTTTTTCACTACCAGTGCCACCTCTTACAGAGCCTATGGTTAAACTCAAAAAATGCACCTATCATTGTCTAACATTGAATATCAATGAGTGATTAATTGCAAAATCTTTTATGCATAGTTTTAAATTTTTGTCAAAAGATTAGTTAAAATGAGGAAAATATGTACTGACAACTGAATTTTTACCATAAAGTTAATTAGAATTTAGTTTGTGGTAAAATAATTGTTAAATAACCTTGTCCTAATCTATCCTTCACCCCTCTTTACTGCATCTGTTTACTCTCCTCCACTTTCCCAACTTTCTTATCCAAGATCTTCTTCATCAGGAATTCAAATATATATCATAATGAATGTGATTATATAACCCTTCCTATCTATCCCTTCTTCAATTATACCTTTAGTGAGTTATCATACCTAAGGATATGTCCTATTAGTTTTAATCTTCTCTTTGTGACTATCCTCCATAAGCTACTCTCATTACTTGCTCTTCAAATTACTTTTGTTTTCCAACTATAAACTTAATTTTCATTATTCTTTGGGAGCACTAAGGTTGGAGGCTATGGAAGTATAGCCTCCAACCTTCTTTTCTCTGCTACCTTACCTATATTGCCAATGTCTCACATCCATACAGAAAGTAGAAAAAAAGGAGGCTCCACATATAACTTTCAAGGAATCACTTTTTCATACTTATGCAGGTAGTAATGGCCCTTAAAAGTGTTTTTCTTTTGATAGAAAGCTTTCTTTACCATTCCTATTCTGCCAACTGTATTCCTTTGGTTCATTCATTGTTAGTGATCTTGCTGCCTAATAGCTAAACTCTTATCCACTTGTCTCAGTATGTCTTTCCCTTGTCTTGCTTGCAGATTTTCTCATCTACTTCAACAGCAGACCTCAACTTAGTTTTAATCTTGCTTATCTTGAGATTGTATTTTTTCATCTCCTTCATATTGCTAAGTATCCTTGCAAAGTCTTCTTTCTTCTCTGCAAGTATTGCTACAAGATCTACAAATTGCAGCATATTTATCCTTTTTCGTTGAATTCTTATGCCACATCTTATATTTTCTTTGATCTTGTTATTTGCCTTCCCAATATGTAAAACATATTAAACTATGAACATGTTAAGTAATATAAATGCAAAGGAAAATTTAAGCATTAGATTATTATTATTACCAATCAATAGATTGCAGTAATGATACACTCCAAAGATTTTTTAAGATAGATGTTTATCTCCGTCTGAAATTCATTACAATTTATTTAACTATACTTGCAGACTACAAGCACCCATATTTCATAATAAAAGATAAGAAATTAAGGGGAAATATTAACTAAATAAATTTTGATAATGATATCCCTGAAGAGGCTATGCAAGCTCAAATATTGCATCACATAGACGGTCACCTTTGGCAAATCAATGTCCTACCAGGGATGATACTTAATAGTAAAATATTGATCAGTTTCATTTTCTTTCTCAAGCAATTCTCAAACCAGGAATACCCTATTTTAAGTTTTTATAGATGTTTTCATTGATGAGTCTTTATATTCGTTCACAGTATTAAATGGTGGCTTGTGTTTTTTCTTAGATACATAGGAATAAATTTAAATCATTTCATAGCAATAAAACAATACCATGCACATGATTAAACATCAATGTTAGGTGGAAGGATGAAAATATTGATCATTTCTGCCCTAGCCCTACAAGAAAGGCTCAGGCTTTGTCCCATTGATGAACTGCTCAGTCAATGTTGGTAAATAAATGACATTATAATGTCAAATAAATGAAATCTTATCAAAAGTAGCTAACAAAAGAAGTCCCTAGAAATTTACAGCCTTAGAGGATGTTTGGTACCTGAATTTCTTAAAGCATTCGGCTGGAAATCAAGGGGTCTGGGTTTGAAATCCCCGTCAAGATAATTTATTTCTATACCAAAAAATTTCTGCAATTGCATGGACATCAGCGGATGACTCAATATCAGAACTGTTCTTGCATCTCCCACATTTCTTTGAAATTATGAAAGTAGTTATCCTTTATGACAATTTGCATAGCATTGGACTCTTAGGTAACAATGGGCATTGGGTTAAAAGTACAAATTTTCTTAATTCTCCTAATTCATCCTTTTTTCAACATTCATGACATAATGTTTACCGATTCACTTTTGGATAGCCATAACACCAATTCAAGCTAAATTTCATATAATTACCAGCAGGGAGTTGAAAGTTATCTTCAGCTCTATAATGCCATATCATGGGTTCCACATATTTCCCCAGATCATACTCTGCAGGAAAAAACACAAACTTAGCCATGTCTCTTGGAGCCCTCCTTCATTAAGTGACAAAAAATAAATTCAAGTATGAAATGCAAAAATTTTCATGTCACTTCAACCAAGAAATGAACAACAGATGGCATAAACTATAATATGCAAACTCACCCATAAGGATTTCTGTGTTCATACCCCTCAGCATATCATCCCAAATAATTATACCCAATGAAGGATATGTATTTTGAATGAACTTTGCTACAGCTAGCACATGATTTAAAAATAGACGAGATTTTCTATTTTCAGGCTTTTCTAGAACCACTTGAGCTTGACATCTTTCACATAGTGCCATGTGCCACACCTTGGATTTGAAATAGATATATCAAATGAAAAGATTTTTGACAGAATGAAAAACCTTGACTGACAGGTAAGACTCAAATGCCATTAACATAGCAATTATTGCCAAATTAAGAAAAATAAATAAATTAAATATTCATGTTTTAAAAATTAATACCTGAAGCTGGCAATGCAACTCAAAGGCTCATCAATTACTCTAACAATGGCTCCATTTGAGTTACTGAGTAATTTTGTTTTCTTTTTCACAGCAATACAAACAAAAGATGAAAACTCAAATGAATGATAACAATCATTTATGTCAAAGTGTCTCAGCTGGTGTAACAAATCAGCATATTGTTGCACCACTACAAATTCCATAGTTTAAACTCTAATTCATAAGCCAACATTTGAGGTCCTAATATGTACTAAAGTGCCATTGAAAATTTCAATAAATCCCATTAAATATTGGAACTTCAGGTGATTTTTCAAACAGCAGGATGAATCAAATAGTTTAGATTTTGGCAGCAACTTTTACAGTTTGCACAAAATTTGTATCCATATGATATAATATTCTGCTTGCATTATTAGTAAGTAGATCCAAAACTTAAACAAATTTAATGAAATTAATTATTTTGAGATAGAAATTAGATTTTTTAATTTTTTAAATATGTTACTTTCATACTTTGTACCTCAATAAGTGATAGGTACGAACATAATAAATATAAGTAATTTTATTTTTACAAATACAATTAATTTTTCTTGAAATGAAAACTGCATGAAATAATGCTCATTTAGGTATACCATATATATCATGCATGACTTATGAATCAGTAGTATACATCACATTACACTGTGGACAATGGACATATTTCCTTCAAATCACAGAAAAGTAATAGGAAAAGCTAAAGATTAAACAGCAAATTTTTCAAAAATGAATTATTAGACCAAAATTTGAAAGAACTTACCTCATCTGCTCCAATATGGAGGAAATTTATGTCGGAATGGAATTCAACTATCTGTCTTATCATGGCCTTCACAAGAGTCAGCGAATTGGGATTTGTTGGGCACATTGAGCTGGGATAGTTATCAACTTCTCTCAAATTATGGAAAGTTTTGTGCTTTAAGACAAACTAGAATCAAATATAAAGAGACAGCATATGAAGTTTAGCATTTTTTATATTGCACATATGCAAATATATTACGGTGCAGTTACAAAAAACCAATTATGAGCTGTGAGAGAGAAGATTTTATTTTGCCTCCAGCAGATGTTATTTCAATATCCCCATCAATTAATATTAAGGTTTTCCACATCCAGTTTGAACTTTCAAGGGTAGGATATTCTACTATACACACTTTTTAGCATTTACCACTCAATTTCTCTACATTTGAACTACTGAATCTAATATCTTTCTGAGGTGTAACATTTTAGTCATCTATTATAGTTTCAAATTAGATGAATAAAATGAGCTATGTCTCAGTTCACTCAAAACTCAACGCAGAGTTGGCCATACATCAAGTTTTGCACATGCCTATCAGGGCAGTGCAAGTGTTGCCCAGAGTTGTGCCCAGGTATCAAACCTGAACCCTCCAGCCAGTAGTCTAAAGCTTTACCAAGCTTAGTACCCATTGCACTTTCCTTTTTTATCTGTTCATAGCAAGTGACTACAGCTTGTCATTCGATGCACACATTGCATTTCCTTGTGGGCAACAAGAAAATTCAGAAGTCTGCTGTGGGATGAGCCAACTTTGTAATGAACTTTGAAAGTCTTCATTTAACACACTGGATAAAAAAAGGTAGTGTGACACCACCAGATTTCAATGGAATCATTTCCAAATACAGTTTTTTTTTGCAGTAGGTTGCAGGACTGACACTAAGAGTTGTCTCATCTTCATCAACTCTAAGCCGTTTGCTTCAGTTTTACTTACTCAGCATCCCAATCCCTGAATGTGTGATCTCTTTTCTGCTAATTCAGCTAAGAGAATGCTCTACGAATAGGCATGCATTGTCACGATCTGTTCTCATCCAAAATCATCTTAAGGGTTGCTGTAGTTATCTTGCACTGCTAATTTTCTTATAAAAGTGCGAGGTACTATCTTAGAGAGAATGTGTTTTCATAGTATAACATCTTCACATAGAATTTAATTTCAAAAGTGGTTAAAGTTACGAGTTCTTCATTTGAATCAGAATTTGAAATGTATCCTCTTGAAACCTAGTTATGCATAGTTAACCACCACACAACATTTAGCTTTCCAGGATTCATTTTGGCCAAATATTACAGGTAGTTATCACAGACAATTGCAGAATGCACCTATTGGAGATCTGATCTGTAGTCAGTACTTCCAAATTTCAAGTGTTAATTCCTCTGGGTCTTCAATCTTATTTGGAGAAGTCTGGCCTAGCTTAGAGTCTTGAAGAGCTTTCTCAATTGAACTGGAGAACAAATAAGAAATCACATGGTCTTCAAGATGTTGACCCAGATGCCATATCAGTAGTTCATTTGCAAAGAAGTAAAAATATTTTATTGCAAGAACCTTCTAAGTGAAATTATAGTAGACACCACTTCCACTCAAGAGGCCTACCTTTCCAGTTTAATTATCATGGCCTGCAATTTAAAACTTTATCATGCCCACTCTTTCTTACACAATAATGTAGTAGTACTGTCATTGACAATTTTGGCGGAACTCCTGAATGGAGAAATATGAAAAACATAAATCTTTGGCACATTAAAAAACTAAAATGTGGACAACATACAAAAACCTGTCGTGAAAAGTGTTTCCTTCTTTTTTACATTCATCCCATCTTTCTGGCCAGCAAAATCCCCTAAGATTATCCTCTTGACTAAATTTGGTCTGAAGCTTCACCAGCAACAAATCATTTTCTCTCCTGATTTTTGAATTTCAATGCTCCTATTACATCAAGAGGCTTTCATGCCTGGAAGATCATATTTTGGATAATTTTTTACTATTTGGGACAAAATTTGCCTAACCGATTAATTTAAACTGATGATAGATGACTGAAACAAAGTTTAATGAATAATATTTATTCTTTACGTCACCTAGTGGTTAAACAGTAGTGAAACTGAGTGCCAAGCATGAACAAGTAATTTACTTGCATTTAATAGGGCAGTGTTTCCTCAAAAATTCAAACTTGATGAAGTAAATCTTGAAATTGACCTGTATTACTAAAATTTAAATAAGGTCTGTTCAGAGAAAAAAAGGCAACATATTTTCTCTATTCAAAATTATACAAAATAGGATTTTCATTTTCAACTCTATCAAAATGAACATAGCATAAAACAAGATATCGATGCTGGAACAATCTACCACATAGTTGTCAGTGATATATTTAGCATAATTACATTTCATATTTATTAATATTTAGTATTGGGTCTAGTAATGATAAAACTTTGAACAAATTTTCCTTGAAATTTATCCACATCAGAGGTAGGTAACTCACTGGTGATTTAACTTAAAATTGAGCCAAGAGGTGAATTTCCTAATGGTTCACATTAATACATGTCAAATATTAGGTAATTACCTCAAGATGGCCAAACGTCTGCACTAGAGGAATAACAATTAACCCATTTTGCTTTGCAAGCTGAAGAAGCAGTGCAGCATCTTCTTTAGAATATAATCCATGGTTTGCCGGCCCACTTGACCCAATGTCAGCCACTTCCTCAGCATATGGAAATGTGTCCTCCCATTCAATAAGAATCCCAGTAGCACCCAATTTTTTCAACACAGGAAATATCTGAAAAATTAACAGCATCATTTATAGAATCACACAAAAATGATAATGCATACAACTAGCATATCTTTACAAGTCAAATAATGGTTAGAACTTTGTCCACCAAGCTGCAAATGGAGGGAAAGCCAGAAGATATAGCAACATTTAGTTTCGCAGCAAAATTAATGAGCATGCTCACAGAAAATGTAATGAACTTTAAATGGCAGCACCCAAGCGGTGTGAGGAGTTTATTGACTGGGTAAAACAGACCCAACAAATTATGCACCATATTATGAAGGTACTGTAATCAAGTGACTGGACTCCACCAGAGAATGTCTTCACTTATCCTAAGGAAAGGCCATTATCTCTAAAATGCTGAAATGTGTGACACAAAAAGGTCACATTATTAAGTTGCACCTATATACGACAGCACCGAGGGTCAACATTTGTGCCAAGACCAGTGTCTTCACTGTCTCCATTGACTACATTTGGTAATGCATCTGCCTGAGATAGCCAAAGATTCATCCACCCCAGAAGAAAAGTTGAGCCCATATCACTTCATGTGGGGTGGGATAAGGCAAAAATGTTCCAATTAAATCAAGAGGCTTTCATGCCTGGAAGATGATAGATAGAACACATCTTGATAAATGGAGCGAGAGCAGTTTATCCATGCAATTGTCTACAGAATAGCTGACAATGGATCTACATCAGTAGAGAGGTCAGCCTTACACTGTCTGCTATTATCATGGGTTGGATTTGTAATAAAAAAATATACTTAAGACACTGAGTTAATGACAATGAATGGGTTGCAGACTGCAAAATTATGAGCTGCTATAAAACAGTGGCACAATAATTGAAAAATGGAGTCTCAAAAATAGTGGAAGCATATTATTATAGGCAAATTGCTAGTTACGGTAGGTTTTGGATAGACACAAAGTAGAAGCACATATGGATTACAATTTTAAGGGTTTATTTAAAATATATTTAATATATAGTTGATGCAAACTACAGATTTACGCCAATGCTGGTTGCAATAGAAGAGAATCATATACCACAGTGCATCCGAGATGTTCTTTGTTGCAAGTTTTGGCTCCAAACTCACTAAAAACTTGCATGTTTCTCTTAATAATTAGGTATTAATTTTCAGAAAAATGAAACGAAGTACTTTCAAATCAGTTTCAACAAATGTGTTGCTTTGAAGATAGCATACAGTTTAATCATTTTAATACTTAATTCAAAAAAATGTGCACTTTTATATTTGGATATTTGAGTGACATTTGCTTCACAAAAATAATTTTATGCTTTAGATTCATATTCTAAAGCAAGTTTATGGTAAATATACAGCCTAAGGTCCACGAAATCCATGTGAATTGTATTTGCTACAAATTGGAACATTATTGCATGATTCATTTATCTCTCCATGTGGTGTGCTGCTAGCTTTCCATCTCTTAAACTGCAAACTCACATTATCCATTCAAGAGTAGATTATTTACGTAAACAGATATTTATCCATTTCATCTTTTCCCTCTACTCTCAACTTTAACCGTGAACAACCAAAGTTAAATGGACTGGTATTATGTCAAAGTTTCTGTGGACACATGATGGTAACAAAACTACTGAAACATGATAAAAGTATGTGGTAACCGCACTCACTGGTTGTTTAACATCACTGGTGATATTATCCTATCATGATAATATCATAGACAATGAGCCAGCCGGTTCCTGATATTACTACAGTGCCTCTTAAAACAAAATATTAAAAATTTTTAGGAATAAAATAATTTGTGCAAAATCTTCTTGGTTACATTAATTCTAGCACTTAGTAGTAACTTTGACCATTAAAGACGAAGCAAACAAACACTTACTTTTTCAAAATAAGAGGTTTTTGGTGACGCTCCTTTGAGATCCAAATGAACTAGTCTGCAATAGAAAATGACTGCATGATCCATCTAAATATTAACGTCACATAAAACGCCATTAATTTTTACTTTTCTGTATAAACCAAGTTTGAATATCCATTCGACTGAAAAAAACACAAAATTACCTATGAGCTGAAATAATATTCTGCATTGTAGTTAGAACTAGGATTTTCTGCTTCGGCCTTTCCAATACATCCACACTTATCCAGCTGTTACCCGAAATTTTGCACACAAGGGACTGTATACTTGATACTTGAATAAAAATACGTCCGAGAGCACACAAAATGTTCTTAAAAACCTTACGCATATGTTTTCAATTCTGTAGGATGGGAAAAATATAGCAATAAATAGTATAATATATTTGCAAACTTACCTTTCGTCACTATCTAATTAAACCATTTCTTTCCATGGAGTACTTTCCTAAGTTCAATTTGCTCAAAAAATGTGCTTTACAATGGTAATTACGGTGAATAAATGACTGACAATCTGAATTTTTTGTATTCCATTACATTCAGTGAGAGTGCACTTCCTTGAACATTTAACTCTCAAACAACTCCCCGTACCATCACGAAATTTCGCCCTACTAATGCCAGCCACTTATATCACTGGTCTAAGAGAGCAGATTTGTTTTGTTTCTGCTAAAAAAAACTGAAAAAGCAAATATAAATACAACGTTATAAATTACTCAAACGTTATAATTCCTAGATAACGATTATTCAATTAAACCTTTTGCATTTCCCATAAAACCACCCTTCATATTCACAAACGATATTTCTGTTCCATCTCTCTCTTTCCTAGAACTCCCCTCCCATCACAATTCGGTTCAAATTCGGCCTGGGACGAAGTTCATCGCCATTGGCCAAACTCAACTGAACCAAATCAAAACACAATCGAATGTAAATATCTCGACTGGACTTTTTTAATTATAAGATAATTTCAAGGAGATATCAATAATTTGAAGAAAATCTTCCATATTCGTATTTTCTCAACGATTCGAGTATATATTTACTCCGTTATGTCCCGTTTACGCTGAAGTCCTCATCCGTAACCCTTGACAACGATAGCAGACGACACCGGAGAAAGTAAACAAACACCGTAATCGGTGAACGTATTTACGAAAAGCCTTAAATTTTTAATACCTCGTCATCATTTGGAGCTATTCCATACTCTTTATTGCTACAGAAATTTAATTAGTTACTTTCGTTTTATCATATAAGTAAATATATCACCGTTCGATTCAGTTCAGAGATCCAAAATTAATTCTGCCTAAAATTAAGTTGGTCTGGTTGAAGTAGCCACTCAAATAATATTCGACAGTATGAAAGCATTGATTAATGACGCTTGTTGAAGTATGCCGTTATTTTTTAATAAATTTAATCCAAAAAAGACACCACCCAGGAAAGCACCCCTGAGTGCAGTGCACTCCGGTTTGAGTACAAAAAGAACACAGGAGGAGCTAGGACTCAACATCGGAGAAATTAAATTGCGACTTGGAGGAATAGAATCCGTTTTTGAGGATGGAGAATGGATTACTGGTGAGGTGACACCTAAAGCTACCAATAATCATTCGAGTAGAACAGTATAAACTGAGTTATATACTATTAACTCTAAAGGTGCATGTTTGCATAAATTCCACTTGCCCTAGATTCCTTGGAAATATCTAATTAATTAACTCAACAGATAAAACTATGCTAAATTTTACTGTGATGATTTCATATTTGTCGTGTTGTTATCCTTCAAAGTAAGTATCCATAGTTACAAACAATGAGAAACTCTTTCAACTGCTGATGGTGGTAACTATTTCTTACCTGATGATAAAAATGCCAAAATTTTAAATAGTTGGTTGCTTGTTCGTTGCTTTTGTTCTTGAGTTGTTTTTATGAAATGCCAAAGTGATAAGTGAATGATTTTTCCATCATCAGCACCATTATAACGATAAACTAGCGAGGAAATGTACTATGCGCTACAATGTCTTAGGTAAGGGGGTTAGATGCCACATATCTCCGAAGTCCGACCCCTTTGACAGAAACGCTGACTTGTGACAATTTCTGGAGGATAGGGAGGAGCTAGATTCCCTTAGTCAAAAGTGAAGGACGACTACAAAGTCTCTTATCATTTTAGACAAATCACGGTGTGACAATATAGGAACTGGAAGAAAAAATAACAATATATTCTTCTTGACTCACACGGTCTATTGTTTTGATTTCCAGGCTTACACTCCTCTGGCCCTTTCCATATTACTTTCCACAGTCTTTAATCTGTCCGTTCCACCCTCCTCTCACTTCCAATCTGAACCTCTAATGCAGATTATCTAAGCTTTGCTTCCCTACCTCTTTCTGTAAACAAGCCCCATACAGATAAGTCTTAGGTTATTGAAGCTCATTGAAATTGGTTTATAATATTTTAATCCTCAATACATTTTGTTAAAAATTACTTTTGGTACATTATGACATAGAGTCCTTTCTCTAAAGATATTGCCTTCATTGACCACAGCTACCCATGTTTTTTTTTCATTTTATTCACATCATGTAAAAATACTAAGGCATGAAAACAAATAGTCCAGCTATCATTGACTACATGGAGTATTGTCACTTTCATTCCATCCCATAATTTGATGGTTCCAATCTAAATGAGTTTCATCACGCAATAAGCTAAACCTGCCAAAAATTTCTTCTAATTATGTCCTTGGGTGCAAACAGTAAGATTATTTCTTTGTATGCTATAAATTTTTAAACTCAAGAGAATATTTGTCCAATGAGAAGCTCTTCTCCCTGAACCATATCCGCAATAGTGTGGAGCAAATTATTTGCTTTTAACTTGACCCAAAATCCATCAACAGGGTTTAGCCATATGACAACCTTCCTTTCTCTTATACTTCAGAAACTTGTTTCAATCTGAGTCTATACTTTGAGTATTTTGATGTATTCTTGATTGAACAGTATGTCAGCCATGGCCATAGCCTTATCAACATTAACTTTCTATGTTACATCCTGAACCTCTGTTTTCTTCTCTTCTTCAATCAAGTTAGTTCTCCTTCTCTTTAAAATAAATTACTCCTAAACCCCTTTACACTTCTTACATTAATGATTTCATGGAATAATCCAAGATTTTACTCCAAAAAAATCTAACATTAATCCTCCTGCAGAAAAAATGAGAGTAAACTGATGATGGTACTTTTATGGGGACATACTGTGGCAAAAAAGGAACAAATAATCCATGAATACTTTAACATTCTAAATTTTTACATTTCTGAGCGTCAATATTATTTGTTTCCTTTGCATATACCCTTCCATTCCATGGTCTTGGTAATGTCTATTTCTGGAAAACTTAATAAATCATTCTCTAAATCCACAGAATCATCAAATGGCCACCCAGTAAGCAGTAAATCTTTATCAAAATTGAAGCAACGCACTCTAACATTGGAGGAAGAAAATAATATGCTTAGGATCAAAATTGAAGTCCTACTAGACATGGTAACCTTATACATTATCTGACTAATGAGGAAAATAAGCCATTTAAAATAACGCGACATTTATTTGCAGTTGACAGAAGTGACTGACGAATCAATTCGACAACGTAAAGAATTGGATGAACTTCGGAATTTTGTAAGTGGATCCAAAATTCCAAGGAAAAAAGAAAAGGGTCGAAGAGATGCATGATAATATCAATTCTGAAGGATCTAAAATAAAAATGATCAAAACAGGAGGCAAAAATGCTCAAATTCCTGAGAAAAACACCTTTAGAGTAGTGGAACACACATGCTGTTAGTATATAGTGTCATTCTAGTGTAAATCATGCACCTGTGGAATCAATACATGAGGCAGAGAATTAAAATCTCTCTCATAGTTTTGTAATAATTCATTAGTAGAATTTGTAAAAGATTTGACTCTTTAATAAATATTAATAATAAATTTTGAAAGAGTTACATCTTCATATTATTGTGATGTGTATTAAAATGGTATGTATTTCCTTATCCCCATGCTCATTGATACTTAAAACTTTGGTCTTTGGAATAAATGTATACTTTTAGATGCAATAAAAGTTTTTGGGTTTACTTATTCGTTAGGTCACCACCAACAACAAAATGGATATTTTGCTTTGTTTCAATAATTAAAATGTTATCATAATAAAAAAGTAATATCAGCAAGGAAACTGGTAACAACAAAAAAGAATTACATCTGAGATGGTATGAAGAAAAACTAATCTATAGGGTTCTATTTAAGGAGATGAAATTATTGTTGCTTGTGGAGATGACGTCAAGGGCAGATAGGACAGCTGCCAATATGAGAAATGAATAGGGTATGGATATAGTGGAATAGGGCTAATTGGAAAATGGAATTTTGGGGGAAATACACGATTATTATGACGGTTACCTAATCGGATGCAGAGAAAAGAGATCCTCTTTCTTGCAAAGCAAAAAAGAGCCAAAAAACCATTCATGAGGCAATGTAGGACTCTGCTAACATTTCCTCGTTTGAGCAGTTTCGAAGGGAGGGGCTGATTTTGATAAAATAAAATTAACCAGACAATTACATAGCTTAAGCATGGGGGGTTGGGCAATTCACAACATGTTAGAACAATTTTCCAGGATGAGAACATTTTTTAAAATCTAATTTCACACCAAGTAAATTTCACAGAAGGGACCTATAATTCAATCTGTTATTACAACATATAAACAAGAAGCATTGCTTGGGTAGAGATAATTTATTTTTAATGTGTCCAAGAACCAAGCAATTGGTCTTTACAGTTTACCACTGAGTATGGAAGTTGACAGGAGGCTAAATAACAGACTAAATGGAAAACCACTATGCAATCTGTCATCATTTTACATGCTGATTTAACATTTCAGTATAAGCAAATGTACTTAGATTCTGGGAGGTATTCATCAAGAGAAAGCATGTAAACAGTAAATATTTGAATAATAGCATTATATACACTAAGAATATGATGGATTAGGGCTGAATCGAGAAACTTGGCCAATAGTGGGAGGATGGGGTATGGGTACCAATAATGATGTGAAAATTCACAGCACTTATTTCAACTGTTGTGGAGGTATTGAGTTGTATTTAATCCAGTATTACATTGTGTAAGTGTTGGATCTGAAACAGGTTGTAACTACAAGACTGATATATGCAAGGTAAATTTTGTATAAGATCAAGCTAATGCAGCATGGTAATCTTACCAGTTGTATCTTCCTAGGCTCATTTTTAAATGCCACTATCTAATAGACAATTTCCAAACCCATGACTCTTCTGTGAGTATCCTAGTTCAGATACCCTACCAGCTTCCCAAAGTATATCCATACATATATATATTGGAATCTTTTTAGAAATAAATTTTGAAACCTTTCCAATGAATCCTTAATTTCTTAATGATGATGATACAGAATAAGACTGCATTGCATTAGAATAAAGGATTATATTATTATTTATATTATTATGAAACATGACATTGACTAAGTAAGTAACTTTTATAATAGTCAGTACAATAGATTATTGGTATACAATAAATGACAGACTCTGGGACATGAAATATTGTGCATCGTTCCTCAAACAGAAAAACGTTTTCTCAACCACTCTATGCAGAAGTTACATAATCACGCATACATTTTCCTCCCATCGATTTCACCAGGCTTCAGGGGAAAATCAACTTGCAGTTGATATTTTGTGAAAAGCTATAACTTTCTTTACTCCATTTAATTTCTTAGATGAGTCAGAGGGTCTTAGAGACCCAGTTGACCGAGGTTTAAATTGCCTAACAAATGCCATCCTCACAGATCAACACATTGTCTGAACCCCTCCAGAAAGGCATCAGTTGATATTGCCATTTTATTCACCAAATCCTGGGATCTATGACGAGCACCAGTAAAATGGAAAGCTCAGACCCCCTTTCTTTCACTATGAAAGACCATTCCAGCAAGGTCTACACCTATCAGATAGTACAAATACCAAATTGTAAATAATTGATATGCTTTGAACCCAATGTTGTATGGCAACACTGGAAGGGTTGCCAAGTTCTTCAAGTTACATATAGGTACCATCAGTTACAAATTAAGTACACATCGCCACCAAAGTATACACAGGTATTATGAAAATGTAATTAGTTTAAATTATCATAACGATAGATTAATCATTATGGTGCCTTCTTCACTTAGGATCCAAATACTAAAATCCTAAAAAATTATTGACTCTGAGAGTGGCAGTATATAAGTTAAAACTAGTTTAGGCCATTAAAAATAGTGAATGACACTGCCCAGAGGGTAGAGTTGAAAAATCAATCCAACTGAGATTGGTGCTTCTTAAAAAGTCAGAGGAAAGAGCAGAATGGAATGACAATATAAACTCTCATGACTATATTAACTCTCTCGGCCTACTTAGCTTTGATTGTACTCTGGTACTAGCAGCCTAAAAGCCCAAGGAATAATTATGGTTGAATTATATATTTTTTGAAAAATCAAAACTGTTGACATTATGGAACCTAACAAACTGCTATGGACATCCACCACAGGAATAACAAATGGTATCCCTTTCATTTAACCATACCAAAGCAGCTAGGGGGAACTGAGAGCTTGAAAGGCTCCCCGAAACATATTTCTCTTCCTCCCATATCTAACTCCTATTCTCGTTGCCTCTCTACATCTCAAGTAATGGTCCTCACTGATATTGCCACCATTTATCTTCATCCCACTCAAATCCTGAGAATATCTTTCACCTTTTCAACTGGTCACAATAGCCTCATTTTGCAAAGATACAAGTCAATTTACAAGTCCTCTGAAAGCAATCTTAAATGTATATAAAACTTTCAAACTTATATCCATGGATATTGCTGATAACCATTAAATTTCAGCATTAGTTTCAGGAGGGGGTAGATTTCTTGGCCGAATTTCAGTGTAAGGGATACTAAAATGTCTATTTATCATAGCTCTTTTATTCAGAACCCAAAGATTTAAGATGAGAGTTTACAAACCAGAAACTGTCAGATTAAAATTTTCTTCCTAACTTACAAGGTCCTTGACCTTGTCTTTGTCCCTAGTCTTTCATTCCTCTGACCTCTGCCATTTTCATTTCCACAGTCTTCAACCATTGCCATACACCCTACCCCCAATAACTTTTATTCCGATCCTCTCTCCCTCTACAGTTCCCCCTTCCATCTGAAGCCAGTTGTCTCCCCCATGAACATCTAGTTACTCTATAATGCAAACATTGATTCTGTGATTTAATTTTCACATAAATCTAGTGGCTTTGCTGGAGGGTTTGGTGTGCAACTGCTACCTTGACTGCAAAAAATGTTTAATACCATTATATACATTTGCGTAATATACTGATATAATTCATATGCATTAAATCTTAACTGTAGTATAATAAATAATGGCCTCTTCAACATGCTTTTGAATATTTACCTCATTATTTTGTATCTGCACAGGAAGAAATAAAAGAAAATTTAAATCTTAAACGAACAATAAGGAATAATCATTGTTATATTAACATTATTTTCAGTTCAGAGTGTTAATTTTCAGTATTTGCGTGTTTCGCGAGATGCATAACAAGTTTGTCCCACTAACCCTATCACCCTCGTTAGCCACAGGTAGGCCTCGAAAATCGCCCATAAGAGTTATGGAGATTACCCTTACGGTCAAGGATCGAATTACTCCCCGTTTCCTTTCTGAATCATTAATAGAAGAGGCATCGTCATACCAGGCATCATATGCCCTAGCAAATTCTGAAAAATTGATTTCACCCCGATCAAAACGAACTGAAGCCGTTTACTGCCGATTGTTAACCTGAAGGCCGAATTTCGTCAATACAAAAATATGCTTTCGCTTTTGATTTTACGGAAAGCTGTTCACGAAATAATATGCGCGAATAATCAAGATTTTTGTGAAGAAGCATGAAATTTCTTGTTCTTCGGTGAAACTTCGGTACACGGACAGTGGAAAGCGTATCAAGAGAACCCCCAGGCGCTAAAGAACTGCGAACTGACAACAAGTGATGCACAACCGAAAGTGGGGAGCCTTAGCAATCGCGGTAATGTATGCATGTCTCATTAGCATTTCCTCTATTCTTCATTAGCATCCAGGAACTAAGTGAACTAAATGTCTTGCTGGTGTCTTTGAAAACTATTCCTCAGCAAGTTACGTAATGTATGACGGTAATTCACTTCAAACTTTTCAGCTACAGCCGCGAAATTACAATCCATCAGTCCGCTCCGATTGCTGCAAATAATTTTACGCCACTCTAGTTGTTTTATATTAATCAGTTTACGTGGAATGATTTGTTCATAAACGAGATGAACTCTACATCAAAACATACTGGATTCAGCAACACCAATTATTCTAACTCTGTTAATTTAAACAGCGATCATAAATATGAGAATGAAGAAGACTCAGTTCACAGGAATCCCACAGCCTCTTGGAGACAGGCACTACAACAGGTGCAACCAGTCAACGTTCATTATTATGTCTAACACACTCTTCTAATTTTCTTTCGTGATCATCATAATAATTAAACATAATTTTTCATGTTCTAAATAATAGGGATAAACCTATTTTCTTTTTACCCATAGGCAATGCTGGTGTTTGTGACAAATCTACACTCCTTAAGTGTAGGAATAGCCTTAGCTTTTCCAACTGTTGTCATTTCACACCTGCGCAGTTTAAATGGCATCTGGACTTTGCAAGGGGAAAAGTTTAAAATATTTTTGGGAACAAAAGACGAAGACAACGAAATTTCTTACGACGACGAACAAGCATCGTGGCATGGTATGCTATTAAGTTTGTGATGTCAATTTGCATAAGAAAACTTACATTTAAAGAATATAAAAATTGCATTATTAATCCTAAACAAATACACCCCTATGTATATGAATCAAAATGGGAGATAGGTTTGAGAGAAGGTGGTAGAACTCGCCTCTTTTAATGGTTGTAGTGAAATTGTATCACCATGTAAGTCATAAGGGCAGCTGTATACTACGTTTATCCTCTCACTCTATTTTGATACCTTAGCAATTTAGTGTTAAACATTTTTACCTTTCTTTATAAGATTAAATTCAACATACCAATAGCTGTCAAAATGCACAATTTCTCATCCAAATAAGGCAAAATCGTATTTTCAATTAACTTTTCAAATCATTGGATTTATGAGGTTTGCAAGTGATTCAGCATGCAACAGACACTAGCCATACCTAATGCTCCTTGACTACAAAACATTTTGTACAAAATATTTTATTGCCAGTCAATTAAGTATTGTTTAGTCAGCATGAGTAAATATGCCATTGCTCGATAATAGAGATATGGATGTAACAAGAAATACTAATGCTTGGATGTAACTACATGTGTTGTTAGAAATGATACAAGTTTGATTTAAAAAGGAGACCACTGAGATGCTCAAAAGTTTAGTAGAAGTGTATATGTCATTGGAGTTCAATGTAGGCCACTGTGGTAACTGAACACCATGAGCATGAGTAACTTTAAATTCCTTCCATTACTTTAAGCAGTGATAGTAAATATGAAAATGAAAAGGGCTCGGTTCAAAGGAATCTCCCAACCTCTTGGAGACAGGCACTAGAACAAGTGAAAATATTTAACATTCAATAAAAATATCATTGTACATGTTTGTCTTTAAGGGGAGATAATTGAAACTCGCAGCCTATCTCAGTGGCAAACATGCTTCTGCCACAATGTTTTCTTAAATATTTTGGATTTTACTTCCAAACACACAGGTTTTCTAGAAAGCTCGTTGGCTAAAGAACTCTTTCATTTTCTTTTTTACTACCATTGCCACAGGGTCACTATCCTAGGAACATTCATTCATTCAGGGATCGGGATATGTGAAAAAATCTGCTTCTTACTATATCACAGTTAAACTCCTTGTCACCATATCTAGACTTCAAGAGATGGATAATCATTTCAATAATTGTATATCTTGGTGAAATTCAGACAAAGCCATATCTTTTTTTGAATGCCAAATGAATATTTGCTTTCACCATCAACACTATTGTATATCTTGGTGAAATTCAGACAAAGCCATATCTTTTTTTGAATGCCAAATGAATATTTGCTTTCACCATCAACACTATTTCAATGCACAATATATTTCTTACGATTCCTTTTTTGGTATGTAATTTTGGTGATACTCTCATTGCCATCTTCTGGAGTAATGGGGTTTTGAATCAGAAGTAATCAGGGGATGAGCATTTAGAAGCACTATTTTCTCTTTTGCCACTGATTACATTAGCAGCCTTGGTTTCTGGAGTTGTTTGCTGCAGATCTAGGTTCTTTGACTCTTCTATTTTTTGGTGAACTTTTCCACATTATTTCATTTGTGTACCCTTCTTGAAAATACCCATTCACTTCGAAAGTTCGTCTAAGGTCCTCATTATAATACTGTTTTCCAACATTTTGGCCTCAGTGATGTTTTCTGGGTAAGACAATTACCATGCCACATTGCAATCAGAAAGGGAGCACATATGTAGTAAGCCATTGTGGAAAAATGTGAATAATATGTTGCTTTGAAAGAAGCCAAGAGTTATTAGGGGGCCATTAGATCAAGCTGCAAGTCAACTTAGTCTATTAGTTCACACATATAACCTTCTAATGACAATGAGGATATTAAAAAATATATAACTTGTCCACATATAACAAGGTGATCTTTATATTATGGTTGAACATGGTGTTAGAAGACTTGTAATTTGACTAATGGCTTTGTAAAAAAGATAGTAATTTTATAAATAAAACAGTTTCTGGCATAACTTGGTGGAAAATCTTCATACTGACTTTTAATAATCAAACCACTTTACTTTTCCAAATCCACTAATATGTACATATTTTGGGATAATCTAATAACTTCTTTTTACATTCAACAGATTCAGGCGAGATGTAGTGAAAGTTCGTCATTATGAGAAAACCAAATTTGCACTTTTCCAAAAGTTTATTGGTAATGTACTACACTTTTCAGTTCACAGAACCATCTTCTGGTGTGAACATGGTGAATATTCAAGATGATTCTATGAATTAAAACACATAGTACATTACCAATAAACTTGTGGAAAAGTTTAAATTTGTTTATCTCACAACTTCTTTTTACATTTTCAAAGCATCTTTCCATCAGGAAATATTTTTATTAGGTAGTAAAAAATTAGATTGGAGAATTTTGATAGAAGAAAATTCCTGTACCATTAATTACCAATATCATCATCCCCACCATTATTATTATGATGTAGCAAGTGTAGCCTCGAGCACAGCACTCATTATTAACCCAATTCATTTTGATTTTCTTTGCATGGTCGACATTTAAGGCAGTCTAGCAGTCACATCCATACTACTTGGCAGTTTGGTGGCATCAGCAGTTCAACCTCGGTTTGGAAGACGAACGGTTCTCAATGTAGCCAACATATTCCTTGTGACAGCATGGAGTTTGTCATCAGTGGCACAACAACCTGCACTGATTCTAGCATCATCTTCTCTTACATCATTTTATGCAGGCACTCTGATTGCTCCCATTCTAGTATATCAGAACGAGACTCTCCCACCCAGGTTATTGAGATCTACTTTTCTTCTCCCAGCTAATCATGTATCTTTCATGCTAGGAATGGTAATTGAGATGGCACTAGGCGCTGTCATTTATTGGCGTACAATTGCAGCGATAAACACCATTTTTCCAGGTATTTGTATATTGATTGTTCTTGCCCTCTCCAAGAGTCATTCATCCCTTCAACAACACAAACAAAGCATTAAATCTTTCCCTCCAAACACAGAAATTAAAGTAACCAACTGCTCGCTACAAGATGGAAATGGTTACAAACACAAAGTGGGCGATGTGACAAAAGTAACGATACCCCAAAGTACTCAGCCCTCTCAAGGTAAACCTTCAAAATTCCATTCAATTGCTCTGCTCACAGCATTATTGTGTTTCCATCACTTATGTGGAATTACAGCTATACGAACTTATAGCACATCGCTTCTTGGGATGCTTTCAGCATATGAATTGCCAACTTACATTCACATTTTCCCATTCATACTAGCATGCACCCAAATTTCTGGCGTGTGTTTTGGACTAGCTTTAAGGGGCTGGTCAGGACGCTCATGCAAGATACCTTTACTTTTAGCCTCATATGTGGGAAGCACAGGTTCTTGTTTAGCCCTAGGTTTCTATAGCCACTTCCATGTACACAAGTCAACTATACCCCATCCTAATGTGAAAATAACTTCCGCAATACCAGCTTGGCTCCCCTCAGTACTTTTGGGGATTCATTCTTTTGCTTCATGCATGAGCATACCTTTGTTGCCCGACTCATTAGCAGGGGAATTTTTGCCATCATTCTCCTTAGGACTGGCTAGTCGTTTTGCTCTATTTTTTTCTTGTATCACATGCTTCCTGGGAAACAAGTTTTTCTTTTCTATCGTGCAGGCAGTGGGAGTAAGGGGCTTCTTCTGGATTTATTCTGTAACTGGATTCCTATGCTCTGCATTAATATACACATTACTTCCCAGGAATGCAGATGATAATGGTAAAGCTTCAACCACAAGTGTTTGGCATCACATGGGTGAAGAACAAATAGATACTCAGATTGATAATTCAAGTATCAATAGTAGTGAAGGGAAGATCAAAAAGTCAACTCACATTACTCAAGAGAATGACAGAAATTTTGACTACTTTGGAAAAAATGATAGTTCCCCTGGTGTAGAATATAAGGACGAAAGAAAGAGCATGTATAGAGGGATACCTGAATGGCTGGGTGACATTTCTTGGGCAGGTCGTCACGGAGGTTGGTTAATAGAAGAAAAGAGGAAAGGAGGCTGGCGAGTAATAGAAAGAGGGCACAGGCATGAAAATGAGGGAGGCAGGAGTATGGATGTTGAAATTGGTACGTGGATAGGTCACATGATACACACAGTCACGAAAGCCGTCATAGTGGAGGAGAGTAAAGACTTGGCCAGATGGAAGCTTGCAAACAGGGCAAAAAAGCGCTGGATTATAACACGTGGACCAAACAATCTGTGGCAAATATGTTCAGCACCATGGGAAACTGACACAAGCGATGAAAGTGAAGAATGCAATGAAAGTGATAATACAGACACTGCTGATGAAAGCAAGAGCAATTCAGAGAGTAGCTACTCTGAGGACATTAGCAGCAATGGAAAGAATGAGTTCAACAAAAATAAATCAGTTTGTACAGATATTCATGAATGCTGCTCAAACAGCACAATTGTTAGTGACACCAATAATTATAGCTTCAGAATTGATCAAAGTAATGAAGATACAAAACATTTTGAAGGAGAAAGTATATCACATGGCAACTCAAAAATACACCAAGTTTTACATAATAGGAGTCATTCACTGACAGTCATTTAATGGGATGGAATTGGTGCTAGTAATCATTAAAATATTAACTACAAAGGAATGAAGACAACGAGTAAGAACATTTTGTTGTACTTTCCTGGATTACTTTTAGATTTTTTAAGTTAATTTTTATGTGAATAAAGCTCTCTGACATGTTGATAAAATTTAACATTCTTTATTAATTTTGTCTTTTTAATGGACCTAGAAAAAACTGTAAAAATGAATGCTCCTTTGCAAAAAATAGTTCTCAAAATTAACTGTTATCATACATATCTAAAAATAACAACAATTGAATTAGTGTTCCTTGGAATATATGATTAAATATACAATGTAATATAGTGAGGTCTATTGGAGTCTTTTATTAAAAGGACTTTAATAGATGTATTAATTTCTATTAATCTATTTATTACGAATAATCTTATTTTCATAAATATGGTTTTTAATTTGTCAACAAAAACATGGTTATTTTGTTTTTACTACCATAGCAACAATATCAAAGGTGTTAAAGATGGCTTAATTATATCATCATGATAAACAACAAAAACATCAAAATGAGAGATAAATAATGCTGACAGGACTTCATGCTCTAAAATTAGATAGAAAAAAATTTGTGAGAAATGTAAGAAGTGATGGTCGACTAAAGAAGTATGAATCCATCAGTGATGAAAGGGCTTGGACATTGGATAAATATGAAAGACAGCACTACATTAGGGATTACATAGCAGCACCTGTAAGCCTTTGCATGAAAATTGCATATTTTTTTATTTACAAATTTATCTATAGCACCCTGGTGAAGTTTGAAAAAGAAAAAGTACACCTTATGGTCATCAGGGTTTTCATGTAAAATGAATAAGAGAACAGTTCACAACATGTGAATGAAGCCCTAGATTGTACCAAAATATCCTTTAATGCATTTGAAAATGTGGTATATATATTATTATATTTGTACTTGGCATACTGAGCAACAGATAGGTATATAGTAAATTATTAAACTAAAGTTTCAGTTCTTCTCACTAATCTCCATAGAAACTAGCAGTTGGGTCAAAATTACTAAAACTCAGATGCCTTTTTGAATGAATTCTTCTTAGAATACAATTCAATTGACACCATTCGCCACAACATATAGTTTTCACATCAACTTTCCAATACGTACTGATAAAATTCAGAGTATCACTTAAGATAAATCCTTCATATTACCCAAGTAGCCATTGAAAATAGAGCTATATGATGAAAACATATATGCTAATGCTTGTGTAAGATTGTACGTGAATTTTCATGTTCATTCAAAGGCTAAATTGACAAAATATTTCTGATGAATTAATACCTTCATCAGAACACTGCTACTGCTATTAGGTTAATTAATATAAATAAATAAATATATATATCTCAGGGTAAATTAAGTTTCCTCGGTGGTGTAACGGCAGCACGTCCGCCCAGCAAGTGGAAGATCCGGTGTTCAAATCCCGGTCAAGGAAACATTTTTACTTTCGTGATCTGCTCAAAAACCGCCTTCCCCACATGTCCTGTGTTTGCCTTTTATGTGTTTTCCTATCCCCTTTCCTTATACCTATTTCTATGTTTGAATGAATATTTGTGCGCCGTATGGCGGGACTTCGTATTTATATATATATATATATAAATATATATATATATATATATATAAATATATATATATATATATATAAAGTTGAGGAATATATCACTAAATATATTGTGAGAAGAAACTTTGCAAAAAAATATTATGAGATATCTTGTGTCTGATGCTACTAAAAACCCTTCTCACATATATACTCATATGTATACACATGTACGCATCAATAAACATATTGATAGAAGGTTTTTAATACTATAAATATAAAATTTATTATTTTCATATTTATCTCTGGGATCCATTTTGTGAAATGAAGTGGCAGGGAAGAAAAATGAAAAAGGAGTTTTTTTTCTAAGTGGAGCCTACTATGTACTTGTTTCATGAGCAAACAAGAAGCTAGTAATACAACTTAAATGTCATATAACACACTAACTTTCGAGGGAGGTTACAAGACCACAACATAAGGATTACTATGCCATGACTTATCTCAAGCAAAGTTCAGCAAAACTCAACTTCAAGCTATTTGCATAAAGCAAATAAGTTTTACAGAGAGCATTTTTTTATCTTGCTTCAACACCAGAATTCAATTAAAAAATATCAGCAATCAGCTTACTGAGTCTTTTTGATAAGGGGCAACATTTTTAGTACATTATTACGGGCAATGGAAATTTAATTTTCATAGTTATAAAATTAGTTGATTTATAGGCCTATTAATAGGAAATGAAACAATGCATCACCCACAAGAGCCAAATCACAAGTGGAAGCCATCTCTGAGTTCAAGTTTTGGCCATTAATCCCTAATAATTACTTCATCTTCTCAATTTGAGCACAAAAGTGAGATGTATCCTCATCAGTTCCATGGCCATCCAATGTGAGAAAGCAACCACTCTGTCACACACACAGTCCAAAGTCATAATTTATAACCACTTCATTACTTAATTGAGAATGAAGACATTCATGAAAGAAACACCTTTTAACTCAGGATATCTTGACACCTTTTGACATAGGATAATTTATATGCTCTCATATCAGAGTAAAATCTCCATATTTTGCAGTACTCAGGACTAATACTAAGATGTGTATTTAATACTGAAGTTCATAGGATATATGCGTAATCATGGGGGCAGTCATTCCTACTTGATTGAAGCATATTCATGCAAAAGTTCCAATTTGAACAGTCAATTCAATATGCAAGTTTTCATGATAAAATATTATCAGTAAAAATTATAATATTCATTGTGTAATAACATAAAAGCAAATGTTTGATACATGTATTAAATTTCCAAATTATCAAATACTTATGCACAGCAAAGTTTCATGCATAAGTTATAAAGGCATCATATACATGCTCTCTGTTTCCTGCAAAAGAAATCTCTATAGCCTCTTAGAGTAAATTCTTTTTCTTGTGTCTAATGTTACCAAGTGCATCCAATGGAAATGGTACAAACAAAAGCAGCATCACAGGCTTGTTTCAACATACCTATTTCAGATGTTTACAATGCTAGCAGTGTTGCATGCCATCAGTATGCGAAATGAATGTAAACTCTCAAGAAGCTTGGAAGAGATGCCCACTCAAGACACATGCCTGTCATACTGCTAGCCATCTATGCACCAGCATTTTATTTTACACCAATTTATTTCAGTTGGGCAAGTTTGTTGGAGAGCAAAGGATTTTATCTGTACTATGCCATCACCTTGGATTCTCAAAAGATGGTGGATGAAGGTGGCAGAGTTGATAGCACGTATCTGCAATTACTGTGCAAGGGTTTCCCTTGAGCTCTCTCTTCTCAGAGTGTAGAGTGAATGGGATGAGGAGCATCACAATGAATGCCATCCAAAATTGAACTACTACTTTCCTCTCATGTTAAACAATAAATAATAAAAAGCTTCTTCTCTCCAGAAGAATCGAAGGGAGAATGTGCTGTGCATAACACGGAAATACTACCATCATAAATACTGTTAACTATTATGAAGACCCCATTCAAGTTGTACTATATTCAGGGTGCTAAGACTGCTATATTTGCATGAAAATTGCGTGAAGTATGGCATTTTCAATAGGAATGGAAGCAATATCAGGAAATTGAAATTAAAATATTTCCTATCAATAAAGATGGAACAACCCAAAAAGCAAAATTTCAATTACCAGGATGAACCAGGAGAGATGGACAAAAATATTAATAATAATTCCATGCTCATGCATGCACCCTACCAAATTAATTAATGCATTTATTTGCTGCATTTTTGCCTGACACAGATCTTAGTGCTGTGAAACAGTTCAGTGCAGCTAACACCAAGCAGCTCGACTTGCCCCCACCTAACTCTCCTCCCCTAGCCACTGTGGTCAGAGTCCGCTGGTTTCAAACCACTTTTTCCTGCTAAACCAATTTAAAGACCCTGGATATATTCCTAATTTTTAAAAAGTAATATTTCAGGTACATTTAACACCCTAGAGTAAAACTTATTCTATTAATGATAAAATACAAGATTTTTTAAATTTCCCAGTCAGAGATTGAATGGGCTGGAAATGGGACGAGAGTTTATTCTATGAACTATTTGTCATACGGAGGTTTAAAAATAGGGATTTAACTCTAATTAACCTACTACTATAACAATTACAATAATATATCCTCAGAATTTTGAGTAATTACAAGAATGTGCCAGACAGAACAAAAATTACTGGCTATCTACAAGTTGAGACTTATAATTTTATTCAGAGGTGAGGAATTTGGGCATCCTCATTGGTATTCTTGAGAGTAAGTTCCCAGATTAATTATATAAAAGCCACAATTTATATCTTTTTCAGTTCACTATGCTTAAACCTACTTCCCAATTAAACAACTTTGCTAGCCGTACAGTATTGATCTTTGACATGAAATGCATAGGTCCTGCTATAATAAGCACAAGTACACTGAACAACTAAAGCAAATAATTATCTATTAATAGATTTAATAAATTGCATATTAATATTGTCTTTAACAGCTTCTTTGTTAATCATTCTTTACTGATGGTAGTACGGATCCTCCCGGACTGGTCAAAATGAAAACTGCCAAGATAAGTTACCACTGTATATGCTTTTGGGAGCATTACTATCAGCAAAAAATCAGAGTTTGGATGACTTAAAAAATCAAATCCATCAGCTTGTTGATGCTCTAACTGCATGCAAAAAGGACTTGGATACTTGTTTCAATAATAAACAAAAGAGAAAACCCAGTGATACAGATGAACATATTACGGCAGTTGAAGATTATGATAACAAAATAATTTATCGAAAATCAATCAATCAGGAAGAAACAACAACCATTGAAACTGAAGATGGAATTCTAACAGATACAAACATTGATTACAGTCTTGAAACAACAGAAATACCAGCAAACAGAGTTCTAACAGATGCAAACATTGACTACAGTCTTGAAACTACAGAAATACCAGAAAATGGAATTCAGACAGATACAAACATTGACTACAGTCTTGAAACTACAGAAATACCAGAAAATGGAATACTGATTGATACAAATATTGACTACAGTCTTGAAACAACAGAAATAACAGCAAATGGAGATGAGGGTGAGAAATATGATATGACACAATCAATAAGCCAGAAAGAACCAGAGATATTTGAAACTGAGGAGGAAATTCCAGTATATACAAACAATGACTATGAAGACGACATAAATGACATGGTGAGTGAAATATAAGATCCAGGGAAATGAAAACTATGATACCAATCACATCAATATTTCTAATATATTAATTACATTATGCTCAATTGTTTTTTTGTTATAGGATATGCAAGAATGCAGTGATTCTGATGTTTCTTATGATGAAAATGACCAAGAAGCAGAGAATTTGTATGAACAATTGGTAGACTGTGAACATGATGAAATCAAAGTTTATCTTAAGATGTGTGATGCTGATGGGAAAGGACCAGCAAAAGAGGCTTTCATTGGAAGCTTAAAGTTACCAAAATCTTTAGTGACTGAGACTCAACAAATGACTCCATCCAACTCGGGCTATGGAAACCAAATGAGATCAAATGTAAGTGGGCCCAGGGCAGTTACAATTTATGATTCTTTAAATAATTAATAGAATTTCCTTTTTAGAGAAAAAGCATATGGCAGCTATTGAAGTTAAGACCTTGTTGTGTGTCGGTGAGTTTAGTAATGCGGCGTGGAAATTGTAGCTAGAGAGGGACATGTGGATATCCTAGAAAAGTAATTTGAGAAGAGGAGATGGTAGGTCTGACACAAATGGAAGATGTACCACTGAGGGAGGGTATAAAAAGAGTGTTACAGGAGTTAATGAAGTATAGCCATAAGGAAAATATAAAGTATACATATATTAGCCACAGCTAGGATTCCAGGGGAGCATTGGGAAAAACACTCTATTTATGGTGACCATAGTATATATTGGCATGAGAGGGAGTGAATCTATTTCCTATGGCACAAAGTCTTATCAGAAGGAACTGGATCCTGAGGAACATGAGTGAAGTACATATGAAAGGAATTCATGATAGAGACTTGCGAATTGGATTTGTTGAGTTGAGAATTTGGATTGAAAATGTCATAGGAGAGGCCTTCTTCCTGGGGATTGAAGTCTCTGGAAATCATAAGCAAGTACCTTAAATTTTTAAGGATGTGGGTTGAATGGGATGTGGTAGTCCAGGGGCAGAGCATGGGACTACTGACCTGAGGGCCCAGGCATGCTCCTAAATTTTCTGCTTTGGCTTAGATACAAAAATTATATTTTCCTCCTTATGCAACTTGGTATTGTTTCCATTCACTTTTTGATTTCTTCCCTCCATGCCAATTTACTTTCTCCCATCTCCAGAATCTCATTCTCTCCAATCAAATTTCAAAATGCTAATATTACTCTCTTGAATATTAATTTAGCACCAACCAGCATGTAAAAAACCAAACACTACATGACAATACTCACTTCAAATAATCATATACTGGATTATGTCACACTCTCCCTCCATCTACAATTACTGTATCTGTAACAGTCCTGATTCTCTTAATAAATTTTTCTTCAGTCACCTCTCTCCTCCAAGGATTCAGATTCTCTCTTAAATTAGACCTAGACATCCTAAGAGATATGATGAAAAGTACCATTTTGGCTCAAAGTACCATAGTGGCAAAAACAATTTGTACCATTTGTCAGGATAGGCTGCAAAAATATTCTTTTTTATAGCCACAGTGATCAAGATTATGAACAAATACACATTAATCATTTCATTCTGCCTTTGAAAAATGCAGCTAATTAAGAAAAGAGAAAAACTTTCCAACAAAATTTATATACAAGTCGTATGGTACAGTAATCAACAAGTTTTATTTCCATTACAGCTCTTAATCAATTCACCAAAGATCTGAATCAGAATACTTTAATTCCAGTGCCTTGGTGTGAGGCCTGGAAAATATGTACATTATTTTGTCCTTTGACTTTCTAGTCAATTTCAACGAGACTTTCATGCCTCCATCTCGAGTAGTAAGAAATAATTTGTCTAGTAAGAAATGTCATCTAATGCTGCAAAATTAATATTGGCCTGCTAATAGTAGCATGTATAAGTTCTAACAATATCTTGCACAACTTGATTTTCTTACCATTACCTTCAAAATAAAATATATTATTTGAACACTGATTAATATTATAAAGTAGTGTAGTTTAACTTGTTTCATGCTGGGTAGAAAGAAATGACTCACTCTTTGTAGACACTTCCACTCTCAATAATGCATTTGAAAATATATATAGTACTTCAATTTCCATTTTCATCATGCTTGTAAAACACTTCAATTTGTATTTTCTTCACTTTTTTCACTAACTAATTATTTACATATAGGCTTTTATTGCATGGTAGATCCATTTCGGCTTTTGCCTCGTCTCAAACAGGACTTCAGTGAAAGAGTTTATATAACATGCAAGGACTGAAAGAAATTCACAAGTTTGAGTATTGCTGCTGTTGAATTGAGTATTATTATTGATGAAACTAAACCACAAAATATGACTTTGACCACAAATCATCATGGACAAGAGTCACTAATTGACGGAAAATAAGAATTAAAACTTGCTAAATTATAAAGTGCATGGGCATGAGAAATTATTTTTCCGGCCTGCCTCTGAACTTTTATTCAGAAAGAAAGTGTTACTCCTACTACTCTAAAGCAGTCAGAAACAGCTATTGCTACATGGGTAGTAGTCTAATATATTGAGAGACAGTTAAATCAACTTTTCTTTTCACTCTGTATTTTTCAGAATGAGAAATAATTGCATTCAACTATTGCCTGTTTATACTACCTAATATCACACATCCTTAATTAGTCATCATTAATTACTACTCTTCATGATCATAACTGTATTTTGAGAAACTACACCTACATCTGCTGTGAAATTTTTAACATCGTAAAATTCACATTTTATATTGAAAATAGGCATCAAATCAAGGAAATCATTTTTGAGCACACTACAAAATTACTTTAGTGGTGAGTCAGAAACTTTATTCACAAGCACTTTTCCTGTTAGCTAAAAATGACGGTTTATACATGCAATACAGTTTATGACAAAAATGACAGTTTATATAACAGGTACCTGGAGCTGCAACTTAGGTAAGTCATTTAACATGAGGGCACAACCAAGCCTATGATATAATTAGAGAAACATTTCTTTTTTCAGGGTACCTTTAACTCAAGTAGAATGTTGGCTGATCCCTGCCATGAACCTTACCATGCTTATTCAATGAAATGCAAGAGCCAAAGCTCAGGATTAAGGCCGTCATCTGCAAAAGATTACGTGAAACAGCGGGAAATGATAAAAAATCTCAATTATTATGGAAATTGCCGTGACTATACATCTACAACATATAGCCCTACTTCTTCCTTTGATCAATCTGATTCATTATTTGAGGAGTATTTACCAAGAACATCCGATGAAAATTCCAAATATTCTTTTAAAGAACCTACATACATTTATGGAAATTATTTTAATCCACATGGACCAATTCCTTCTCAACAAAGCTTCTCCACAACTGCAAACACGGTGCCCAATTATCCATGTACTAAACAGAGAAGAATAACCAAGAAAAAATACACATCAAAAAGATCAAACAGCCATCCTCATGATCTTCATAGACCTAAAACTAGTTCAGAAATGAATCCATTATATATAGAGCACACAAGTAAGAGGAGAAAAGAAGTGGAAGAAATTGGAATAAATTATGAGGATGAGGCAGAAATGTTCTACCCCGGTAAGACCACCACAAATAAAACTTCACAGGCCACTCAAACAGATCTTTCATGCTCAGAAATTGAGCAACCAGGAATGAGGAAGAACAATAATATCAAATCAATGCAAGGCACAGATGAGAGTCAACAGCATCCTTACCAAAAGCATGAAAGAAGGGAAAATACTCAAAACTATATTTCTGAAGTTAATGGTCCTAGCTCACACCCTAGAAGAATGAGAGTGAATCAGAATGAAATAAGTTCTCAACAGACAATCCCTCACACTTCAAATGCAATGGGAAATAATGGTCTTAGGGCCCCAAGAGCCTCTTATCCAACCCAACATACTGCAGATTACAGGTCTAACAGTATGATTGATTCTCACCCGGATACAAATAACCATTTTCAACCTACAACAATAACAGCATATTCAAATGCTCACAGAGATTATGACTATTCTACACCAAAATATCATTCCTCCTACATACATGATTCACAGTATCCAACTTTAAGAAAAACACGACCAAGTTTATTGAGTGAAGGAAGGCAGTACAGCTATTACCCACAAAATTCAGCACGCAACAATAGTGCTCTTTCAATACCACTTATCAAGCCTCAAAGTAACATTTCCACATCACATGGAGCATGCCAGCACAGAGTCCTACCAACAGGAGAGTACAGCCAAAAATATATTGCTGAAAATTCTGCATATCCATCACAGTTTTACCAACAAAATATTTCATACCTGTTCCCTTAACCTTAATTTTTAAAAAATTGATAGCTTAGGCAAACCAGGCCAAAGTATCACCAAATGAAAATTGATATAAAAGTCCTGTCACTAATAAAATATTGTTTTAAGCATTATGAATTCTCTGTTTGATACCTCTGATGCTTCTGAAGGGATCAATAATAGTAAGTGCATAAAAGATAAACTTTACTGCAATTTCAAGTTGCTGCCACTATGCACTAATTCACCTTTAAAACTGTACTTCTCCTAGTCTTCCATCAAATGCACTTCGTAAAATATAAAATGTGGAAACAATGTTAATGTGTAATGTCCATACCCTTGATTGTAAATAATATGAAAAGTAGTTTCCTTATTTCCAGGGCTTTGCAAATCCAGTAATCAAAAGAATTCCTTAAAATATGGGGTTAAACTGTTTGAAATCAATACTTTGAAGAGTAACGAAAAAGAATACTGAGTGTAACCACATGCATTGGTATAAGCTAATACATGTACACTTCCATATGAAAATTCACCATGAAGCAATCTTTTGGTTGGCCCAATATTACATACGAAGAATAAATAATCGATTTTTATACACATAGGTGTCTGCATAGTAGTAATAACCTATCAGTATTGAATACAAGATTTTATATTTTGCAGCAGTATTTTCCTTAAGACACTCATACGTAAGCAACAGAGTAGCATGCATTACTTTGTCTTGACTTTGACTCCATCAAATTTACTGAATAATAATTTTATATAATAATTTATCCCCCCTGATTTATGCATACCAATATAGGACTCCAATATAGTAAATCCATGCATATTAGTACGCATGCACAATGATATACAATACATACTAGTGCCACTTATTTGTCTGTAGGCAAGAAAATCTAATTCAAGCAAAGGCAACTAAATATATTCACGTTGAAAGATGAAGGTGAGATGGTTTAAATGGTTGCCGCACCTACCTGGAATTGGGAGATCTAGGCGCGAATTTAAAAAAATAATTTTCTTTGCGACTTGTAACACAAAAACCTTGCAATGTTAATACTGAACAATTAAGCATCCAGTATCGAAACAAGAACGCCTCTCCAAAATATATCGCTCATTTCGTAAAACTTTTATAAGAACAGGATTATTTGGAGGAAAAATATTTTGTTCGTAATTTATCCTATATAAACACCTAAACTTGGGCAGCTACTGTCATCTTTTTCCAAGTCTAGCTACAGATTGACCATTTCCGGCTGGGTAATCAGTATTCAATTACAGTAGCATGACCAACATCCTCAAAATGGTATATAAAAAGTAAAAAACAGCTTAATGTTATGGGTGAGTGAGGAGCATTAAGACGGTACCTGTTAAAGCTAGCTGGATCTGGCTAGGTCTAATAAGCTCTGACAGGAAATTTCCATTCCCTTTGAATACTGCAAAAGGTGATGCTTCTATCACGACCCTCCTCTATTCACACATCATGCTCTTAAATTCTTACAAAATCTAGTAACATCTTGCAATTTCCAGCTGGATGTAGTCAGGCAACCACGATCCTTATATTCCTTCAAGGGATCAGGCTTCCTGATGGATTTTTGCAGGAAAAACCCTTCGTTTGGCTTGTTTATTATTGGCTGACTCGGCTAGTTTCATGTTATGCTACATCTAAATGGATCTTATTAGATCATTATAAATATTTCAGCTTAAGTTTTCATCAGGTTGCTAATAAGAAGTTTGTTTCTCGCTTGGCTTATTTGCAGCTTATACGTGGTAGATGACAAAGTTCATTGATAGATTTAACATTGTATCTATCAATTCAACATGTTCCCAATTTATAAAACAACACAGCAAACAGGTATTGACATATATAAAACAATTGCTATTATGTCATTAAAATGTCATTTAATTGAATAAATTTGCTCAACTCACGCGGTTAGGAAACAAATTGTTTTGTTCATTAAAAACCTGCGGTACATCAAGCTAAGGTTTGATTTGATGGTAACGGCTAGCGCTCACATAAGACTGCCCTTCAAAAAATGAAATCCAGTAGGGTAAGACAGCGTTTTTCCCCGTGACACCTGTTTTCGAAAATACCATTGTCCCTGAATATCTGGTAGCCGATACACAAGGGAGACTAGCGTGAGTAAAGAAGTATCAAAATTAATTTATAGCCAATATTAAATTCCGGGTCCCCTGGTCAGTAGATGCTAGGTTATCACATATATACGGGTTATCACATATATACTACCAGCTAGGTTATCACATATATACGGGTTTTGTTTGTATGCATGGTCAATTTCAAGGTTTTTAACATGATTATCCTAAATATACATGTTATTAAATTTACAGTAGTAATAAATTAAATTGAATGCAGTGATGGCATGAAAATACTACAGTACAACATAAGGTTAGGCTGAAATATGTATAAGTACTTGATTAAGATTTGAGAAAATTTAATCTGCAAACTAAAGCTGTTATTATTAAGAACTTTTCATGGATTGTACAACTTTTATACTTCCAAAGATTCATAGCATTGAGGAAAATGTCAACGAATGGGATCCTTACCACAAATATTCATTAAAACTAATTTGAATGATTGAAGATCACATGAGAGAAGCCTCGAGTGATCCAGCACTTGCATTGCTCGGACAGGTAACACCTCTTTGAAGTCATTCATTACCACAAGTCCTAGGACGTTTATTAATAGCAAGCTGGGGTATTACATTTGCCAGAGAATGTGACATAATAGATTTCACTTCGATGTCTTGGTGGTGAGCTTTCATTAAGAAATACGGTTTTTGATACCATAATATGTGCGAATCTATCCAATCCTTTTCTCTTGTCAGAAAATGCCTTACTAAATGCGTGATGACCGCGTGAACTCAATAAATTTAAAAAATGGAATATGAAGTCACGCAGATCTTCTGCCTTTTCTTAACTAAATCACATCATTTTCATTTATATTAGGTACCTCATCTACATCAGATTATCTGTGGTAAATATATATGTTCGCTTACAGCAAATAACTCTTTGTTTAGTTTTCTGAATTATATTTCACAACAATGTGACCGTTTTAATTTTGAAATTTAATTTTTTTCATCCTATTTTCGTTTTAACTCCCACCCAAAGTGACGTAAGAGGAATATCTTGTTAGGATGCTGAATGTTTTTAATGGCAGTAATGGAAAAGCCAGAATATATACAAGCGCAGTTACTCTGGTTCCTCACGTGAATGTATTGTTGACGTCATATGTTTGATTAGCTATTGGTTAATACTTTGGGTCGTTTAAATTGTACAGTAAAGTGCGAACTATATTAAATTTTATCTTTAATTGAAATAAAATATAATTCAGCAAAATCACAGTGGGAAAGAATGTTCACAGATATTCATTCCTACGGCCGTCGGAGGCGGAGGTACTTGCGAAGGAATAGAAGCGACGGAAGATTGAAAAGATATGAATCATGTGAGGATGGCAGAGCTTGGAGCCAAGACAGATACGAACGGCATCGTCACATCACGGATTATATAGCATCAGCTGTACGTATGCATTTATTTAAAGCACCACTATTCAGCACACGGTAAAAAAATTACAAAACTCGAACCCAACATAATTTTCGGCGAATATTAGCTCTCTACGTTCTAGTTGGAAAATTCGAATAAAACTGTTACACCATTTCTGTGTTCAACGACAAAAAAAACATTTCTTGGTAGAACATAGACGCAAAATAAATGGTTTTCAATTTAAAGTAATTGATGCAACAGAATTGGAATTGTCATTTTTACATGCATGTACACGTGTATTATATTTGTTAATAAAAATATTAATACTTTTATTTTATTAATGGTATTATTATTTATATACTTTATCCATCGTGTTTCATATGGTAGTTTTATTTTCGACAATTAAAAAAAACTGATTCTTGAAAGCTAATTGCTAATGATAGGCTCAAGATATTTAATGGATTGGATAACATCAATTTGATTTACCTCCCCAACACTTATTACCCGACTGTATTTTGCCAGCAGCTTGAGTATAGTGAAGGTTATTTCATCTAAAAATTTAAATGCAAGGGTATTACAGAAAATATAAATGTACTCTTCAGTTGCTTGAAAAGGTTCCTGTGATGAGCATTAATAATTTTTTTAACCTTTAATCCCTTAAAACAAACCTTGACATTCAGGAAGCAGAGGCAGCTGTTCAACAGTCTAGTGGTCGTTTTCTTCTAAGAGCGGTGACCACTGAAAAGAGGAAAAATCACAATGGTTATAACACAAATATATTTTTTATTTCACATGTTAAAGGACCTTTTTCAGGTTAAATGGTTAAATGAATGCATTCTAAAGGGTACAAAGCATACTGGGGTTTTATTTGCCATGTGCTCTTGGAGATACAAAAAAGGGAAACCATACATAATATGATACATCTATAACATCAATCAACGATTAGATTCTAAATCTTTAATTGGTTAATGAACAACATATTCCAATACACCCCCTTATTCTAGGTACTTATATATAATTAGAGTAAGAACATTAATCTCAATTTTCACAAGCTTAGGAGGCAATTTTAACTCTTTCACAATTTTTTTAGTTTTTGGTTCATAAAGGGACTTAGGGAGAAAATCTGTAAATGTATGCTCTGCTGGAATATATTAAAGTCCAATATTTTTTAGCCCCTTTAGCTTCCCTCACAAAATGATATCTATATATTATGATACAATCTGCTGTTGGCAATATTTGGCCAAATTAACTACCATTGACTTCTGATTCAATTACGAGTGAAACCTGGATTTGCATCTGAGGTTCTCCAAAAATTTATAATGTGCGGGACCAAACACCACAAGTATACTTTTCTTAGTATTCTGTGACAATGACAATACATTTTACTTTATATAGTATATCCTTCCAAAGAACTCTTTCACTCTCCAAGACATTTAATATTTTATGATTTTGTGATGCTAACTGGCCATTTAACTTCCATGCCAATCTAGTGCCTTCCCCAAGAACTTCAGTGTGCAACTCTTACAGTGACTAAAAAAAATTATCATGCCCTATAGCCTTAGGTTTTCCATACTGAGAGAATGATATTTTAGAAATCTTAAACATAATCTAATAAATAATACTGGTAAACATCTTTTTGTCTAAATAAACGCTATATCCTGTATCTATACAGGAAGAAATGTGAGAATATGTGGATCTTAATCAAGAAACCTAAAAGGGTTATTACTATGCTAAAATATTGTTCAGTCAGTGTTAATGTTCAGTATTTACTGGTTCTACAGGTTGAATACAATCTGTTTGTCCCCGCATCCCCCTACGTTACCTCACTGATTAAATCACTGAATGGTGATGAATACTAACAAATATGAATCGGGCAAAAATTATTATCATTTGTAGGTGGTTAAAAAACTATTTTTAACATTTAAATTCAGCCATATGCAATGAATATGTCATCCATGACATAAAAATCAACTCAGCATGTATTTCATTCAGGTTGAACAGGTTGAATAATGATCTTCAGGCTTTCTATCTTAACAGAATAAAGATCATTGCTCACAGGCAGAGTTGAAAAGGGTCAACATACATTAGACACTTTTCTGTTTGCATTCAACTGCAAGAACCCATAGGAATTGTGTAGGTAACAAGGATAGAAACTAAACTGTTTCAAAAACTCACTATTAAAAATACATATAAATATAAATGGAAAGTTTACAGAAGAAGGGTGAAATTGGTGCTCTATACAGCAAGGTTAAGTTATTATCGGGAAGTAAGAAGGCAAGATCTGTGCTAACAGTTAAAGATAAGTGGGGTCAGATAATAGTTGAACCAGGAAAAATCCAAGAGAGACGGAAGGAATATATAGAAACACTGTATGGAAAAGAACTTAGGCCGACAAGGTTAGACATAGAAAAGGAAAATGATGTAGAAGAATATAGCTTAGGTCCAGGCATACTCGACAATGAAATAGAAAGAGCATTAAAGGAGATGAAAGCAAATAAGGCCATGGGGGTGGACAACATTTCTGTAGAACTGTTGAAATGTTTAGGAAAATGCAGGAAGAAGGCCCTATATGGACTGATTCATAGTATCTATGAGGAAGGAATCTGGCCCGAAGATTTTGTGAGATCGGTGTTAGTTCCGATTCCAAAAAAGGCAAAGGCTATAAGGCATGTTCATAAAGTAAGGCCCGTTTGGTCACAGGAAAAAATATACTCATATGAAACACATTTTATTGGCACTTTTAGTTAGCTACAAATCTACTTCACTTATCTACATAATCGCCATTCACTTCTCAGCATTTTTCATACCGCTGCACCAGCTTCTTTAACCTCTCTGCATAGAAACTCGCTGCCTGAGGGTTGAACCAATCGACAGTGCCATTCTTGAGTTCCTCTTTGTTTTGAAATGTTGTCCACCGAACCACTGTTTCAAGTGCAAGAAGAGGAAGTAGTCGCTGGGTGTAAGGTCAGGACTGTATGGTGGGTGGTTTAAAGAGTTCCCAATGACCCAAAAACTCTTGTCCACTGGACATTCTTTGCTCTTTGTGGTGGTCGGTGAGCATTTTCGGTACCCACCTTGCACACAATTTGTGGTATCCGAGGTTTTCCGTAGCAATATTGTAGACAGTAGTGCGTCCAAGTTGAGGATATTGTTCAGCCAGGCCATTAATTGTCAATCGATGATCACATCGCAGTTTTTGTTCCACTTGCGAAACAATTTCATCGGTCAGAATACTGGGCCTACCACTTTGCTCTTCGTCATGGACATTTGTTCGTCCATTTTTAAAATCACAGCACCATTGTCTAACCTTTCCTTCATTCATAACTGTCGGTTTATAAACTAGGCATAATTCCTGATGAATTTCAGCAGCCGACAATCCTTTTGCATACAAGAATCGTATGACAGAACGCACTTCACAGCTGGCGGGATCAACGATTGTCGCGGACATTGTTGTTTGCATGCACGGACAAGCAAACGACTTCTGAAACAAAACAAATGTTGCTATAGCTTCTAAATGAATCAGTAGATGGCGCTACAGGAGCAAAACTGTGTTCTGAAGCGCCAATATTTAAATATAAACAAACGGTACTTACTTTAAGAATACACCTCGTACATCATGTGAGGATTAAAGAACAATAAGTTTGATATCCCACACAGCTAAAGTTATCCTCAGGATCATCAACAAAAGGATAGTGAGTAAGGCAAATGATTACTTAGGGGATGATCAGTTTTGATTTAGGAAAGGAAGAGGTACGCATGATGCCATTGCAGTAATGAGATCACTAATTGAGAGGAATATAGAATACAATCAGGACGTATTTGCCTGTTTTGTAGATTTCGAAAAAGCGTTTGATAGAGTGAATTGGGAAAAACTAATGTGTGTATTGAAGAAAGTAGGAATGGATTATAAGGACAGGAGACTGATCCACAACCTGTACATGTCTCAGACTGCTCAGGTGCGAGTGGAGAACAGAGAGTCCGGATGGGTAGTGTTAGAAAGAGGGGTAAGGCAGGGTTGCCCATTGCCCATATGCTGTTCAACATATATGTGGAGGAAATGATTAAAGAGGCATGGGAAGAACTGGAGGTAGGAATGAAAGTCGGCGGGAAATTGGTAAAATCGGTTAGGTTTGCTGATGACCAAGTTGCTCAGTCAGCCAAGGGGTTGCAAGCATTGCTGAGTGAATTGGAGGTTCAGTGCGATAAATATGGGATGAGAATCAATATTAATAAAACAAAGATTATGCGATTTTGCAGAAAGAAAGGACTAAGCTAAATATTAAAATAGGCGGGGAAAAAATAGAACAGGTAGAAGAGTTTACATATCTCGGAAGTGTTTTGGACCAATACGGTCAAAGTAGTAGGGACGTAAGGAGAAGAATTGCACTAGGCAAGGAAACTTTCTCAAGGAGGAGGGAGTTGATTACGGGGACGTTGAGTAGGGATGTTAAGACAAGACTTGTAAAAACTCTAATATGGAGCATAGCTATGTAGGGAGTGGAAACGTGGTCAATGAAGCAGGAAGATAGACGTAGATTGGAGGCTTTTGAAATGTGGGTGTGGAGAAGAATGGAGAAGGTGAAATGGACAGAAAGGAAAACAAATGAGGAAGTACTGGAGATGTTGGGTGAGGAGAGGGGTTTGTTGAGAGAAATCCTATGGAGGGAGAATAAATAGATGAAAGGCATGTTGAGCAGTAATGGAATGTTGAAGAAGGTAAGAGAGGGGAGAATGTTGGGCAAGCGAGGTAAGGGCAGGAACAGAATAGGGATATTGGATGGGATGAAGGAAGGAAAGAAGTTCACAGAGATGAAGAGGGACCTGATATAGATTAGGTTGCTAGGTGGGGAGTCACAAAATGTTTATTTGATAGTTGTGTCCATCCAAAAACCTACCTTAACTGGTAGATTACCTAATAATAATAAATATAAATGGAACCAAATGTGAATGCAGGTATAGCCAAAGCATTACTTTGTTTATTTTGTCATTTTATTTAAACACATTGGCCTCATAATCATTAGAGGAAAATATCTTAAAAAGAGAAAAAGGTTTTGAGGTAGAAAAAGGCTATTGAGAAGAAAAACTAACAGCAGTATCACAGAAGATGCAAAAGAAGAAGACGAAATTAGTTAGAATAGGAACTTGGTCTGTTAAGAAAATGTTGGGGACAGGTAAATTAGAGAATATCAAGCAAGAGATGGAAAGGGGAAATATAACTATTTTAGGTTAATGCAAGGTGAAGTGGAAGGATAGCAGGGATTACTAGACTGATAGTTAGAGAATAATATAGAGTGGTAGGGACGATAGCCAACGAGGGGTTGCCATAATATTGAATAAAGAGGTAGGAAGAAGCATAGTCAACATAGAACAAGCAACGAATAGAATATGACTAGTAGAGATAAAAGCGGAACCAACGAACTTGGCAATTGTTCAGGTATACATGCCACCAAGCAATCATAAGGAAGAAGAAGTCCATACGATATACAATGAGTTAGAGGATATAATCGTGTGTGTTCCTGCAGGGAAACATTTGATAGTAATGGGGGATTGGAATGTGATGGTAGGTGAAATTAGAACATACACAATACAATAGAATAGAATATATACAATAGATACAATTAGAACTAATGAACTTGGTCATTGTTCAGGTATACATGCCACCAAGCAATCATAAGGAAGAAACAGATAGAATATATGATCACTTAGAGGACATAATCGCGTGTTTTTCTGCAGGGATTCATTTTTTAGAGATGGAGGGTTGGATTGCGACGGTAGGCAAAAGAAGAAATAGTGATGAGGTGAGGGATTATGGCTAAGGTATGAGGAATGACTGCAGGGAGAAATCAATTGAGTTCTGTAGAAGACAGGGGTTAGTCATCACCAATACTTGGTTTAGACACCACAAAAGGCATAGGTATAAATAGAAAATGCCAGGTGACTCAGAAAGGTATCAGTTAGATTATATTATGGTTATGCACAGATTCAGGAACAGTGTTATCAACTCGCACAGCTTCCTAGGAGCGAATGCAGCATCAGAACTCAATTTAGTTGTTACGAAGTGTAGCATCCATTTCAAAATGGTAAGGTAGGGCAACAGGTTAGGAAATGGAATTTGGAAGTATTAAATGGATTGACAAGGAAGGAGTATCACCAGGCTGTAGAGAAAATCATGGATAAGTATAAAGAGCTAAGTACTATCAAGGAAAAATGGGAATGCATCAAAAAAGGGATATCTAAAGCTGCAGGAGAAACTACAGGAACTGTTAAGGGGAAAATGACAAGGAAACCATGGATCGCAGATGAGATGATTAGAAAGATAGATTAAACAAGAAAAAGGAAGAATGTAAACACAGACTTAGGCAAAATGAATTACAAAGAGTTCAATAATAAATTGAGATGGGAAGCAAATAAAGCAAAAGAAGCATGGTGGAAAATGCAGTGTGAGGTTATGGAAAGTTTGCAGAGGAAGGGGGAAATTGGTGCGCTATACAGCAAGATTAAATCACTATCAAGAAATAAGAAGGGAAGATCTGTGCTAACAGTTAGAGATAAGTCAGGTAAGATAGTAGTTGAAGCAGAAAAGATCCAAGAGAGATGGAAGGAATATAGAGAAGAACTGTATGGGAAATAACTTAGGCCAACAAGCTTAGATATAGAAAGAAATATGACATAGGTGAAGATAGCTTAGGTTCATGCATACTTGACAGTGAGACAGAAAGTGCATTAAGGGAGATAAAATCAGATAAGGCCGAGGGGATAGACAACATTCCTGCAGAACTACGAAAAGTTTTAGGAAAATGTGGGAGGAAGAGTCTATATGAACTAATTCATAGCATTTATGAGGAAGGAATCTGGCTGGAAGACTTTGTGAGATCAGTGTTAATTCCTATTCCAATAAAGGTGAAGGCTACATCATGTAAGGACTACAGAACAATAAGTTTGATTTCCCATGCAGCTAAAGTGGTTCTCAGAATCACCAACAAAAGGATGGAGAGTAGGGCAAATGATTACTTAGGAGATGATGGAAGGGGAGAGGCATGTGCAATGCCATTGTAGTCATAAGCCATAAGCTCACTGGCTTTCACAATGACAAGGGATGATAGGCACAGATTTGAGGCTTTGGAAATATGACTGCCAAGATGGATGGCATAGCTGAAGTGGGCTGATAGGAAAACAAAAGAGGAAGTGCTAGGTGTATGGTGAGGGAGGAGAGAAAATCATTTGGAGAAATCATAAGGAGACAGAAAAAATGGGTATGGCGTGCATTTATTGGCAGTGGGATGTTGAAAAGAGTGATATAGGGGAGAATGTTAGGGTAGAAAAGTAAGTAAGGGGCAGGAATAAGAAAGATATGTTGGATGGGATGAAGGGATGAAGGAAGTATACAGGCCTAAGCAAAGAGTGACCTGTTGTAGAGTTGGATGTTGGATTGTGTTTTTTTGTTAAGAGAAACAAAACATTTATTTGGTAGATGTGTCCATCTAAAACATACATTAGCCAGTAGATTACCTAATTAATTACAGATGAAATAAGAAATGAAAAAGCACACAGAAGAACAGACGAAGAACAGACCTTATGGAACATCATATAGAAAAGAAGAAACAGATGGATTGGCCACACCCTGAGGCACAATGGATTCCTGAAGAATATAATATGAGGAAAAATAGAGGGAAAAGTCCCAAGAGGAAGGCCAAGGGATAAATACATGGGACAAATAAAGAAGAAAGCACATTGCAAAAAATACCAGGAAGTAAGCCAATCAGCATTAGATAGGTTAGGATGGAGGGCTTCAGTCAACCAATCTTAAGACTGAACGACCAATGATGATGTCATTTCAGATCCAGAAAGATAGGAGGGATATTACCTAAATGGGAAAGGTGAAATGCAGGATCAAAGAAAAATAGGATGCTAAGGTTAACAAGAAGTAATTGGTACAAGAGCAGTAATGGGTGAAAGGAGATTAATGGGCTAAAATGTATAACTGATTGGCTTGATTTAATATGGACTAAAACTGTACCTGTGAATTTCAGTTCCAAATTGGTTCTCAGAATAAACGAGGGTAGGCTGACAACGAATTAAACACATACTTGTAGACCACAAACAAAATGGCCTTCAACAGCACTCCTAGTGGTTTGTGGAAGTAACAGTCCCCTTCAAAACACATGTGGAGGTTTGAAGTCATTACATTCATCCAGTGTATATTGAGAAGCAGAAATATGGAGAGGTGTTCTAGAGCTGTGTCTATGTGAGTTAAACAGCATGCCATTCCAAATCCACATTTGCTCCTGAGACAGTGTGTGAGTTGATCACACAGGTCCTAAATCTAAGCCTAACCATATTATAGTCTAACTGATATCTCCCCTGTATTTCCTGGCATTTTCCATAAATACCTGTCTACTGTGAGTATTAACCAGTGAAAATTCATAAGGAAGCTATTTCCCCTGCAAACTCTGCAGTTTTTCTCCCAGGGGTCATTTCTTTCTGCTTAGCCATACTCTACTATTTCACTCTCACCCCACATTTGCCTACCACCATATTCCAATCATCATGATGACTATGGAGGCCTTACCTCCTCAATTGCTGGGCACTGTGGGAAAAGTTCCATAGTTGCCAGGACTCATTTTCATATCAGGTTCTATCATCATTTCTCAAAGTAAATTAATGAGGTAGTTTCCTGTTGTGTTCCTCTGGGTTCCTTCCAAATTATCATTGCTTTCATCAGCACAGCTCTATGGATCATAGGAACACACAAACCCTTCCACTATGACAAGATTGTAGCCTATGGAGAGGGTTATATCTTTATACTTATAAATAAAAGTAGATTCATCAACAAACAACATTAATTTACAAGGTACATGATGGGATAGATCATTGTCCATAAGAAGAAATAAAAGTGGTCCCAATACTGAATGTTGTCATGATTTTGTAAAACATATGGTTTTAACTTAGCACCACTAAAATCAGCACATTGTTTTCTGTTTGGCAAGTAAGATTTTTACTAACTCATGGTGAATCATTATAATCACATAATACTAGTCTATTATTTTGCATAACATAAAATGAGATAAAATGTCAACTGTTTAGCTGCATCATATAGTGTCAGATAAACACACAAAAGCAGTTATTTTTTTCATTTAAATGAATTCTATAACCAAGGTATTTAGTTCATTTACCAGATTGAATGCCAGACAAAGTTTTGAGAAAGGGATTGTTGGTATCAAAATATGCATACATTAAGCTGCTGCTAAAACTTTAATAAAAGTTTCAAACAGTTATGATAGAGGAGGCACTAGAGATATTGGCTGATTTATGGCTGGGTCATAATCCCTTTTTTATTGACAGATATAACTCTGCTATGCTTTAAAATATTAAAGCTGTATCTCACTACTTGGTACTCTTATGATTGTGGCCAAAGGTTTAGCAATAAACATCATCAATACATTAAGAATGTTATTTGATAATCACATATTTCCCACTTTAAGGCTTTGAATTTCCCAAGAGTTTTAATAATTCCATTAGCATATTTATATTTGAATAAGCACTTTTGGATTTTTCATTTTCTGACAAAATCATCTGGATAAACAGTTGTGGGGTTCATATGATAACTAGAGGAAACCAAAAAGTTATCAAATTCATCCACTGAGTATTTTGTATATCCCTCCATGCAGCCTGGCATTGATTTTTTTTTGTTTGGGAGATGTATTGCACAAAATCCTTCCTTTTTATCTCAAATATCACTCATTTACTTACTTTCATTTTTTTTTCAATTTCATCTTTTTAGTTCATTTGTTCTTTTAGACCTGGCATGAAAATAAACTACCCTTTTCTTTCATAATGAATGAATTGAGCTCTTATGGCTATTAGTATTGAATAATTGAAAAAACTCCACTTCTTCAAGTCTCACTTCAACTCGTGCTGTCATGACGATTTACCTTCAGTACGCTGAAGAGGGCTACTTTGTGGCCCAAACACGCATATTTGTATTCACCTTTCATTCCCTTTTTATTTACCCTTTACTTCATCCTTTGACTTGTGGCGTTTGCCAACTAATTTCTATTGTACCCTGTTTTGAAAGGTAAACTGTTTACGGCTATTGGAGTTTTTTCAATTATTCTTTTCTTGTCAAGTCAATTTCATTATTTAATCATTTATTTGGATTTTAAAATGTCTGGAAATATTGAAATACATTGATTTCATAGGAAAATATTCATCAAAGTATTAACAATAGGTGATAGAGATGAGAAAAATTCAAGCTACCAAATCAATACTAGCTACAAAATAAGTCTCGCATACTTGACAGAAGGTAATTTAATTGAGATACACGAACTTAGTTTTATTTCTATCTTACTTTGGAGGTTTTTCTAACACTACCTTTGATTGCAATTCATTGTAGTTAAAATATTAACTGCATGATGATCAGATGTCTTATGCATACATACCTACACTGAGTAGGTATATACTGCCCAATGACATCTCTGGATGTCAACATTGAGCATGATTTTTCAAGTTTGTTATGATCAACCGACTTGAACTAACATTTATCATCATGTTTAACCCTCGATCCCAATATTTTTTCTTATTTCATGGAAGTATTATGGGATTCCGCCTGGAGATTGCACTCATTGGGGGACACATGTCCCTGTCCCTGTCATTGTTGACTTGATGGTTGACTCTTATAAAAGAGCCCTTCAAGAGCTACAGGTAAAACTACAGAATTTTGAGCAAGACCACAGAGAATATGAGACAGGAGAAACACAAGCAAAAACAAGAACAGTAAGTACTGAGCGAAAGAACCTTATTAATATGTAATATAAGAGTAGTGCTGATTAAGGGTTGAAATAAATGTTCAGAGAATTAGAGCTCATTAGAATTTACTAAGAGTATACAAATGGATTCCTAATAATGTCATGCAAGAAGAGACTATCTTGTTGATTATGCACAAAAATTCTACATGATCACTGTGCAAAATACTAAATTTGGGTACAAGTTTTAGCACCATTAGGATAAAATACTGGTAGTGTGAATAAACATACAATATAGGTCAATGATTTTTCCCCACTTCTCCCTTCCCTTTTTGGATATCCTCCTCTACGCAGACTTAAGCATCTCTGACTTGAGATCAAGGGCTGGCCCAAGGAATGGTGGTGTGAAAGTCAACTTATGCCTATGACTCAATGCTTCATCACATAACTAATACAGCTCATACTGCACCCTCAACAGTTGAGTCCCAACTTACAGCATGGCATAAGGAAAAATCCTGTACTCTGGTTACTTAATGTGAGGCAAAGACATGACTGGCTTTCATTTCCACATGTAACTTTAGTGGCTACTAAGGTATCCTTAGGTGCTGGCAAAAAACCAAGATAGGAATAACAAAAATTATGTAAATACAGTTTTCCATTTTTATTTGGTAAATAAATTTACGTTAATGAAACCACATTTTTTAAAGAAATTCCATCTCACTATCACCAAAAAGATGAGAGGTGTACTACATGATGAGAAAATGAGAAACAAAATATGTACATGGGTAACTGAATTTTTATGAGTAAATGAAAACTTAACAGTACAAGTTTTTGCACATTTGATCCAATTATTTTTGCCAAAGATGCATTGGGGAACTAAATTACATTTAAATGGTTGTACAGCATATTCCAGAGGGATTATTTGATAATCACTCGCGATAATATCTGGTTTGACTTACCATCCATGCACATTTCCAAAAGAATTTGAAGCAACACTAGGTAAATCAGTATTTCATTCACCACTCAAGATGGAGAAAGCATGTGGTTCTCCAACTACACTGACAAAATAAATTCTGAATAAATTAGTTCTTCAAGGAGATTCATATGTATGATTACTGACCCATGTTCCATTTTTTACATTACTGTTGGAATAAATAATAAAATTTTGTTTGAGGAAGTTTCTTATGATTTCAATCAAAGTTTTTCTAAAATGGGGTTTCTGTCTGTACTTGGAGGAAAGTAAGCACAAGGATGAAAGAATCATTCTTAATTCTTCTTGTCATTTCTGCAACATCAAAATATTCATTACAGAGTGAGGTGGCTTCTAAGACTTCCAGATTCTTGCTTAAGAGGTGAAGCATTTCTTATTTGGCTTACTTGGAATAGTACTTGTGATGATCTACCAGATGTATTAGCACCATGTATTTGCTAGAGCAGATTGATGCCTACTTTACACATGGTACCTCTACTGCAGAGAAATAAACTGTTTGCTCATATTTAGGTTTTTGAATCTTTGCTCTTCCTTGGGGTGTTTGCACTCTGAATGGCCATCTGTCCAATAGTTGAACCTAATTCATTCAATTCCATAATCTACTTTCTGTTGAGAAGTCTTTAATGAAGTGGGGATTTACCATCTGTGGTTTTGTGGGTAACATTCTCATTTTTACCCTTAATACAATTTATACATTTTAGATTCAAGCTTTTTTGCAACCTCTCAAATCTTTTGAGCGATGCCTGAACACTGGTTCTTGAGTTTAGCAAGTAGTGGAGGTGAGATCAAGCTCGAAGTGTATATTCGTTATTCACTATTTTTTTAGTTTTCTCAAATATATGGTTTCTTATTTTCGAAATATTTCTTTCAAGTTTCAGCACCTTTATCAATAACCCAATTTGGGGACTCTTTCTTTTTTATGAAAGTTACATATTTGTTTAACGAGGCTGCTTCTGGATATTTCATTCTGCCAGATGATGCATTCTTTTATTTCTGTCAACACAATCTGATTTTTTTTTCCTCACTTTTTCTCACATTTTTTACTGACTAAGCAGTTTTTTTATTCTATTCTAATTGCCTGGTTTTTATATAAATTATTTTAGTTATTTTTATCTCCACCAGAGAAGGATAAATTATTTTCATGGTTTGGTTTTTCATATATTTGCTTTTTTCTAATTCTGTGTGGCTCTTCAGAGGGTAAAGAAATACTGCAGTTCTGGTTTTTGCCATGATTTCTCTTACCTTCAGAATGATAATTTGGCCAGCTACCTCTTTTTGATGATTGGAAAAAATCTTAGGAAAAAATTACTGTTCTGGTGATAGTGTTTGATTCTCACAGCCTGCAATATTGCACTGCCACTCATTATGTCCTACATCCATTTGTTTGCCTTTTTTAAATTACTCCCAATAAACCTCTCTCCAACTCTGCCATACCTATAATGTCTTTATTTGTCGTCCTTTCCATCCATTTAACCTTTGACGTCCTACTCCACACACACTTCGAAAGCCTCTGACTTATCTTCTTCCCACAGTAATTAAGTTTTTGAGCCGTGTAATGCAACACTCCAAATAAAAATTTTCAATAATATTTTCTTTACAGCTTTACTAAAGGTCCCTGTCATCATTCTGCTCTTCTTTATTATAGCCTCTTTATGCAATGCATTTCTTTCAATGTCTTTGCTACTAGGCCCACCTTAGTCTAAAGACAACCTAAAACTTAAATAAAATTTTATTAAATAGATGGGCGGTTCTATCTATTCTAATTTATGCTCCCTATCTTTTTTATCTTTTTCTTATATGAAAAACTAAACAATATTAAAATGGCATGAAATTCATGTGTGTTAATGGAAAATGTATTGTTTAATATTTGACTTCATATATTTTTGTACAACCATACAAAAGTGACATGATTTTAATATCTGATACCACAGAGCAGTCATCATTCTGCACCAATGATTCAGTATTAAATACCAATCACAAATGTCACTGCATGTGGTTAGATGAGTATGTGTGTAGTGAAATGTGCATTAAAAATATAATTGACTATTTTGGTACAACTCTTCGAATTTATTTTTTATATTTTTATGCTTATTAAGGTTGGCAATTAAAAAATTAAAATTGTCTACACGGATTGATAAAAAGGTGCTCTTCCAGTTCCCATATATTTCAAATATGTGATTTATTTTGTTAACCAAGCCATTTTAACATTCAAATATTATGGAATGAAAAAATATTATATTCCTATAAATGAGATGGGAGATTGGGTAAGAGAGAAAATTTTTTTTGGGGATGCTTCATTTGCCTCAACCTCTATATATCAACCTGCCACCTTTCATGAAAAATTACCCACATAAAATATGTAGTAAGAATTATCAAGAGCTCTACGGCCTCTAGGTTAAATTATAAGGGGGAAAACCTTTTACGGCCAGTGGAGTTTCCCCCCTTATAATATAAAATATGTACAATGTTAATTGGACACTTTTCAGCACAGTTATATAACTGAAGAGTTATATAATCCCACCACTTCGAGACCATAGTATAGAGAATATTTTTCTGGCTATTTTGTGGGAAAATATTTAAAAGTGGTTGAAAAATATTACATGCAACACCAAATGACCCCACTACTAAGAGGAAGCAGCTCTCAGTTGAAGGCATTGATGGCGCAAATCAAGGAGATTGGTCTGGCATCAACTGAACAGCTTCGGGCTAGTTCACAGAATCAGCTGATGCACTGTGATGTGGAAGGCAATGGGAAACCACCACATTAGTCTCCCAAGGAGATGTAGCCCTGCACTCCACCTATTTATGACATGATAGCATCCTTCCCGGTAAAATATTTTGGAGATAAAATAGTCCCCCAATCAAATCTCCAGGTGGGGACTACTGGGAAAGGTACATTGGTCAGGAAAGAGAGATGTAGGATAGGGACATGGAATGTAAGAAGTATACAGAAAAATAGACAAAGAACAGACCATACGGAACACCATAGAGAAAAGAAGAACCAGATGGACTGGCCACACCTTGAGGCACAATGGATTCATGAGGAATATAATAGAAGGAAAAATAGAGGGAAAAGTCCCAAGAGGAAGGCCAAGGGATAAATACATGGGGCAAATTAGGGAGAAAGTACATCGCAAAAAATACTAGGAAGCAAGCCAATCAGCATCAGATAGAGTAGGATGGAGGACTGCAGTGAACCAATCTTAGGATTGAATGAACAATGATGATATAATCACAATAAAAAATATTTCCATAAATCCTAAAAGCCCATTTGTTTTTATTTATAAAACTATGTAAGATATTAATCATAACTATAATACCTAAATTAGAAGGGAAAGTTAATAAAACATAAATCTTAATAAACTTAAAAGAAAGAGAAATAGAATAGATAAAAATGGACCGCCACTTAGATGCAGGTTTTGTTGAAGAAGCGTTAGCAAATGTTGATGGGTTTCACTGGAAAAACCTTGTCAAGTGCTGACTTTTTGTTTCCTCATTATCAGAAATTATGTAGCCAAAATCCTTATTCTATTTTTCAGTAAATAGTACAAAATGTGGATCATATTGGGCAAATCATTCTTTTATTATTTTGATATCTCTGTTGGAAACACTTGATTGCTCCTTACATGACAATGATCATTAATTAAAATACACTATAACCAGCAGAAAAGTTTTTATCAAAACACCTTGCAATCAAATTCCTTCAATTGTGTGATTTTCACCTAAAGCATGTGTCTTACCTTCCAAAATATGGAAACTTCAGTGCTATTTTGTTTTGTATTTGTTACTTTTGGCCAATTCCATAAAAAATTTGGTCAATTTATTATTCAACACCAAAATTTGAATGGCATCATAATTCTTATAAAAGAGATTTGGGAAACTCAAGAGGTTGATGCAAAAAGGAGAGAATCCTCAAAAGTCTATGAGAAAAATAATGAATTACAAATATTAAAAAGCATTAGTTCTGTATGTATATTTTCCAATTGAAATTAAATAATTCTCTCATGCTATAATAGTATCCCTATGTATTCACTAATGAACTTTTGTTGTATTGGTTTAATGGTTTTTGATGATTTCATGATTAAATGTTCCAAGAAAAGAGAGTCTAGAGCCATTGAGGTTGATACCAAAAGGAAAGGGTCATCAGAAGTTCATGAGGAAGATGACGAAACCCAAAGATTACCAAGTACTAGCTCTGTAAGTATATAAATTTATCTAAAATACTACCCATTTAATTCCTGTCTGTTACAACATTATGTCCAAATAGTTATTAAATCAAAATGATCTTTTTAATTACATAATAATTAAATATCCAAGAAAAGACATTCTAGAGCATCTGAGGTTGATACAAAGACAAAAGAGCCCCTAGAAATTCAAGAGGAAGGTGAAACAACCCAAAGATTACCAAACATTAGGTCTGTAAGTATGTACATTTTTTGTATGCGTTTGTAATATCAAAATAATCTTATATAAATAAATAAATATATATATAGAATAAAACAGATAACACGTAAAAGGGCAATTCAAGAAGTAGATTGGTAGATTTTATAAATATATAAATAAATATATAAATAAATATATATTATAAAATTATATTTTAATTTATTATTAATTATATTAAATTTATATTAATATAATTATATATATATATATATATATATATACTAAAATCTACCAATCCACTTCTTAAATCCTCGCCCCGTTCCAAAATCACTCCCAGACCCTGCAATAAACCTAGATGCAAAACATGTCCTATTTTCCTAACCAGAATCCCATCCCTCTCCCACCCGCTCTTTAACTCTCTCCCACCAATTCCCTACTCCTCGTGTACCTCCAGCAATGTTGTCTACCTACTCAAGTGCCAACTTTGCCCTGCCTTTTACATTGGACAGTGTGCCACACCCCTTAATATTAGAATCAATAATTATCGAGCCTCATGCAACAATTCCTCCCTTATTGGTATGCTCCCAATCCCCAAACATGCCTCCAAACATAACACTGCCTTTGACCAATGTTTTAAAGTATCCGTCTTAGCATCCCTCCCACACTCAGACCCTCCACTGAAACTCAAAACATTAGAGCTAGCTTTCATCTGGCTCTTGGATTCCTGGAATCGCCCAGGTATTAATATTAGACATTAATTGCCCCCTTTATGCATATAATTTCATCCCCCTCCGCCCCCAACAACTTCCATATCATCCCCACCTTTTTTAAAATTCCCAGCCATACACTACCCCTCCAAACCCCTCACCTCGAATGCCTTTCCCCCCCTTTTTCCCCCCTTTTCCTTTCTTTTCCCCTCTTTTCCCCTCTTTTTTCCCCCATTTTCCCCCTTCTCCTTCCTACCACTGCTTTCGGGCTCTCCTCTGCCTCAGTTCTGTTCCTAATTCCTCTTGAGAAAGGTGGTTGCACCACCGAAAATTCGAGAACTAGTGAGTCCCTCTTTAATATGTTTTAGTTTCTGTGTTTGCTATGACTATATAGTGAATTTTATATATATATATATATATATATATATATATATATATATATATATATATATATATATATATATATATATATATATATATATAATATAGAAACACTATGGTAAAGAACTTAGGCCAAGAAGGTTAGACATAGAAAAGGAACATGATGTAGAGGAAGATAGCTTAGGTCCAGGCATACTCGACAATGAAATAGAAAGGGCATTAAGGGAGATAAAACCAAATAAGGCCATGGGGGTAGACAACATTCCTTGGGAACTGTTGAAATGTTTAGGAAAATGTGGGAAGAAGACTCTGTATGGACTGGTTCATAGTATCTATAAGGAAGGAATCTGGCCGGAAGATTTTGTGAGATCAGTGTTAGTTCCAATTCCAAAAAAGGCAAAGGCTACCTCATGTGGGGATTACAGAACAATAAGTTTGATATCCCACGCAGCTGAAGTTATTCTCAGTATAATCAACAAAAGGATAGTGAGTAAGGCAAATGATTACTTAGGGGATGATCAGTTTGGGTTTAGGAAGGGGAGAGGTACGCATGATGCCATTGCAGTAATGAGATCACTAATTGAGAGGAATATAGAATACAATCAGGACGTATTTGCCTGTTTTGTAGATTTCAAAAAAGCGTTTGATAGAGTGAATTGGGAAAAACTAATGTGTGTATTGCAGAAAATAGGAATGGATTGTAGGGACAGGAGACTGATCCACAACCTGTACATGTCTCAGACTGCTCAGGTGCGAGTGGAGAACGGAGAGTCCAGATGGGTAGTGTTAGGAAGAGGAGTAAGGCAGGGTTGCCCATTGTCACCGGTGCTGTTCAACGTATATGTGGAGGAAATGATTAAAGAGACATGGGAAGAACTGGAGGTAGGAATGAAGGTCGGAGGGAAATTGGTAAAATCGGTTAGGTTTGCTGATGACCAAGCATTAGTTGCTCAGTCAGCCAAGGGGTTGCAAGCATTGCTGAGTGAATTGGAGGTCAGTGCAATAGATATGGGATGAGAATCAATATTAATAAAACAAAGGCTATGCGATTTTCCAGAAAGAAAAAGGCTAAGCTAAACATTTAAATAGGAGGACAAAAAATAAGAGCAGGTAGAACAGTTTACATATCTCGGAAGTGTTTTGGACCAACACGGTCAAAGTAGTAGGGACGTAAGGAGAAGAATTGCACTAGGCAAGGAGCCTTTCTCAAGAAGGATGGAGCTGATGATGGGGACATTGAGTAGGGAGGTTAAGAAAAGACTCGTAAAAACTTTGATATGGAGCGTATCTATGTATGGTGTGGAAACGTGGTCACTGAAGCAGGAGGATAGACATAGATTGGAGGCTTTTGAAATGTGGGTTTGGCGAAGAATGGAGAAGGTGAAATGGACCAAAAGAAAAACAAATGAGGAAGTACTGGAGATGGTGGCTGAGGAGAGGGGTTTGTTGAGAGAAATCCTATGGAGGCAGAATAAATGGATGAAAAGCGTATTGAGCAGCAGTGGGATGTTGAAGAAGGTAATAGAGGGTAGAATGTTAGGCAAACGAGAAGAGGGCAGGAACAGGATAGGGATGTTGGACAGGATGAAGAGAGGAAGGAAGAACACAGAGATGAAGAGAGACCTGATGTGGAGTAGGTTGTTGGATCGGGTTTTGTTTGGAGTTAGAAAATATATATTTGATAGTTGTGTCCATCCAAAAACCTACCTTAACCAGTAGATTACCTAATATGTAAAAACATACATATTCGTGGGTGGTCTGAAAAGTTTCCAACCTAACAAGGTACAAGAAATTTTTTCTGAAATTTTTGAGGTCAGAAACTTTTCAGACCACCCTTGTATATATTTATATATATATATATTCATTCGCATGGAAATAGATATAAGGAAAAGGGATAGGAACACATAAATGATGAACAAAAGAGGTGGGGAAAGCAGAATCGGGCAGATCACAAGCACAAAAATATTTCCCTGACCAGGACTTGAACACCGGATCTTTTGACTTGCTGGGCTGATGCTCTAACTACTTGAGCTATCAAGGAAATGTAAATTACACTGAAATCTGCAAACTTATAAGCAACCAAGTGTCCCGATTCTTAGGCCAAGAGATGGTGTTAGGGAGCTAATTCGCCCAATAAAGGAGAAATTGACAACACATAAGAGAAAAGGGCAGTAGGTTAGCAAACATACAACATCATAAAGGATAGGAACAGTGCATTTTATGGCATGCATAGCCAGAAGAAGAGATGAGCCACATTGGCCAAATACACAAATGCGAACTTGAGCAATCAAGCACCTTGTTAACTCAAGTGGTTAGGATACTATACATTGATACATTGCTAATTCAGTAAAATTTCAAAATCTCAATTGGTAAAGAGATTAATTAAAATTAAGTATTTTATTTTATGCTTTGATTTAGGTTTATTATAACAAAATAATAATCAAGTAAAATAACAATGGACTAAAAACTAGTCAAAAATAATGAGACATTTTATCTTAGATGATATATTTGACATAACCAACCAAGTTTTTAAAAATGTTCAATGATGTATTTAAAAAATCATAGCTATTACAATATTAATTGAAGCTATATGTTGTTCAATACATTGGGAGAAGGTTTTGGTAAATACTATACAAGGAAGGAATTTCAAAACAAGCAAAGCCCCTAGTAATTGTTATAGAGCACTACAGGTCAATGGTGAGAGTATATGCCGAAGACAATATTATTACTGAGTAAATAATACAAGAAGAACATTCCAAGATTCTTTCTATGCATAGGCAGGAAGGGAATATTTAGACTCTGACTCAATTCATTACTACTCTCATAGGCTCTTCCTAGTTTCAATTTATAGTTGAGTACCCTAATAAATATGCTGAAAATATTATCCAATTTAAGTATTCCAGATAAAGAAACTATACTCCAGCATTAAACTAACCAATGAAAAGCAATGTACAGCAAAATATTTCGGCAAAGTTGTATCAAATTCAACACATAATATCCAAAATTTTATTGACTTTAACCACTATATGTATATTAAAACACAATTTATTGTCAAGCATAACCCCTAAATTGGATATGAAATCAGGTTTTTCAAGGTTAATCCCAGCTAAACAATAATCATATATGAAGAGATCCTTATTTTTATAATAAGTACATACATTCTTTTATGCTGAGCTGCATGTGATTGGTATCCCACAATTCACTTAGACTAGCAATACAAGGCTGCATCCTCTTGATTTTATAGTAGGAATTAGTTGGGCAGAAACATTTTAAATTATCTGCATACAGGTGATCTTTAATTAGCGGGCAAGCAGAGCCAACTGTCAATAAATAAAAGAAAAAGAGAGGATCAAGGTGTGACTTATAAGGAACACCAGATGTTGCCACAAAGACAGAGGAATTTGAATTGGTTTTCACACAGTCTCCTTTCTGAGGTGCAACTTCTTAACCAGAACAAAAAAAGTCTAAAGATACCATTGTCCAAATCTCACCTCATCAATTGCCTCATACCTCTAAGCTCATCCTAGCAAAAGCATCATCCTACCAATGGTGGAGTGATGTTGTAAATGCAATGTAACATTGATTTGAAATAGAGCCAGGTTAGTAACAGTCAAACTGGCTTTCCTAAAGTCATTATGTTCATTGATTAAGGCATTATCAAAAATGCAATTTAGCTTATCAGTGACTAATTGTCAAATAAGTAATTTAGCAAGAGCAGATTGAATAGTAAAAAAAACCATTAACAGTTACCAACCCAGAGGTCAGTTTAATAGGTGAGGGAGGAGTTCGCCCAATAGGGGAGAGGGGGGAGTTGAGCCAAATGGTGGGTGAAATTCACACATCAGGGTAGGGGAGCTAGTCCCTTTCCCTGTGCTGCCTACGGTTTGTTTCCCAGAAAGATCAGGTACCTGAAAAATCATGCAGCCTAGATGAAGTTGATGAGTTAGAAGATTAGAATGGGTGCCCACAGGAGTGCCCATGAATTGAACCCAGGCCCTCTGATCAGTACTCTAACACTCTACCCCTGGACTACCACATTCAATATTGAGTAGTAATTGGTCAATAATTTCTCATATCATATTTATCCCCATTTTTATGCACAGGAATTCCAAAGGAAGTTTTAAAAGACTCAAGTAAGATATTATTACACAAAGACATGTTAAATAAAATATTATCCTGATTGGGTGTCCTGAAAATATATTCACAATTTGCCTTCAAACTTCAATGTGATATAAAGAGTAATCACAGCACCTTACATTCACATGCTGATTCACATGAGCATGATATTTGGTATAGACATGCACTCAACGGACTATGCAATAAATTCAATGTGTCAACCAATACTTTGGTTTGTCTGAGAGCAGAGTTATTTGATATGCAATATTTCAATACCTCAAGCATAGGACATACTAATTTTAAAATTATTCTTTTCACATGTGAAAACCCTCTCAACACATTAAAACAACTACCTAAGAGTAATAACCCAAATACTGTATTCTAAATTTATTTTATGCCTAAATGTTCTTGTATGTCAATTATTTTGCATAATTTTATGTTCAATAGACAATAGACTAATAGAGTTGCATTGAATAAAATATAATGGGTATAATATAAATTTTAACACAATCTAAGAGGTAGTGGAGGAAAATTATTTGGATTTATACAATTGGATACATCTAGGCATTATAATTTGTGAAGAATGACACTGGTGGAGCGCTTCAAAATTGATCAACTAGTCATATCAATGAATTAAAAATTTGAGAAAATAACAGAGGAATCTTAAGTAGGCCTGGAGTGTAACCCCTTAAGTAACCCTGTAGAAATGATTAACAAAAATATTATGGTCAGAAGATTTTAAGAATACATAATATCAATAAACATTAAACTTTATACGATATGATTTTATTATTTCAAGAAAAGAGATTCCAAAACCTCAGAGGTAGTTGCAATGAGGAAAGAGTCCTCAGAAGTCAGTGAGGAAGATGGTGAAACCCAAAGATTATCAAGCATTAGATCTGTAAGTATAGAAATTTGCCTAAGAGATTTACCCATTTAATGATGGATACACATAATATTGTCCTTTTTCAAAATCAAATTATCTTTTGAACTACATAATGTTTAATATTCCAAGAAAAGAGATTCTCAAACCTCAGAGGTAGTTGCAACGAGGAAAGAGTCCTCAGAAGTCAGTGAGGAAAATGATGAAACCCAAAGATTATCAAGCATTAGATCTGTAAGTATAGAAATTTGCCTAAGAAATTTACCCATTTAATGATGGATACTTATAATATTGTCCTTTTTAATAATCAAAATTATCTTTTGAACTACATAATGTTTAATATTCCAAGAAAAGAGATTCCAAAACCTCAGAGGTAGTTGTAATGAGGAAAGAGTCCTCAGAAGTCAGTGGGGAAGATGGTGAAACCCAAAGATTATCAAGCATTAGATCTGTAAGTATTTAAATTTGCTTAAGAAATTTACCCATTTAATGATGGATACGTATAATATTGTCCTTTTCAAAATCAAATTATCTTTTGAACTATATAATGTTTAATATTCCAAGAAAAGAGATTCCAAAACCTCAGAGGTAGTTGCAACAAGGAAAGAGTCATCAGAAGTCAGTGAGGAAGATGGTGAAACCCAAAGATTATCAAGCATTAGATCTGTAAGTATAGAAATTTGCCTAAGAAATTTACCCATTTAATGATGGATACTTATAATATTGTCCTTTTTAATAATCAAAATTATCTTTTGAACTACATAATGTTTAATATTCCAAGAAAAGAGATTCCAAAACCTCAGAGGTAGTTGCAACAAGGAAAGAGTCATCAGAAGTCAGTGAGGAAGATGGTGAAACCCAAAGATTATCAAGCATTAGATCTGTAAGTATTTAAATTTGCCTAAGAAATTTACCCATTTAATGATGGATACGTATAATATTGTCCTTTTCAAAATCAAATTATCTTTTGAACTACATAATGTTTATTATTCCAAGAAAAGAGATTCCAAAACCTCAGAGGTAGTTGCAATGAGGAAAGAGTCCTCAGAAGTCAGTGAGGAAAATGATGAAACCCAAAGATTATCAAGCATTAGATCTGTAAGTATAGAAATTTGCCTAAGAAATTTACCCATTTAATGATGGATACTTATAATATTGTCCTTTTCAAAACCAAATTATCTTTTGAGCTACATAATGTTTAATATTCCAAGAAAAGAGATTCCAAAACCTCAGAGGTAGTTGCAACAAGGAAAGAGTCATCAGAAGTCAGTGAGGAAGATGATGAAACCCAAAGATTACCAGGCATTAGATCTGTAAGTATAGAAATTTGTCTAAAAACTTTCACAATTTACGAGGGTAGTAAGAAATGTTCTTGAAATCACCACCAAATGTCACCAATGGTGCAATGAGTTGTACCCTTATTAATAAGTACTCCTTTATGAGTAAACATGTAATGTATCAGTGCTCTGCGAAGAGATCTGTGGTGCGGATGCCTCTATGTTGTTGATCTCATGTAGTGATTTGTGAAGATGGAAAAAATTGAGTTTCAGGCAGTAATTAAATACTTCGTTAAGAAAAGTATACAAGCAAAGGAAATTTATGCCAACTTCCAAAACACTCTTGGGGGGACTGCTCCTTCATATTCAACTGTTGCCAAGTAGACAAATTAGTTTAAATTAGGTTGGGACAGCTAATATGATGATCCATGTAATGGACAGCCAAAATAATTCACTACCCAAGAAACTATGGCAAAAGTGCATAAAATGGTCATGGAGGATCGGCAACTGAAAGTACAAAAGATCACTGAAACTGTAGGGATATCATCTAAACAGGCATATCACATTTTAAAAGTGGAGTTGGATATGAGAAAATTGTCTGCTAAATGGGTGCCACAACTGTTGACGCAGAATCACAAATACACTAAATTGAAAAGTTCCCAATAATGTTTACCTTATTCATCTTATTTGGCTCCATCAGATTTCGATCTCTTCCCAAAACTCAGTTTGTCTGGTTGGATGGACAGATTCTCTTCAAACAAAGGACTAACAACCAAACAAGGCAGGTGTTTTGCTGGCCAGAAGGAATTTAATTTTCTAGATGGGACCAAGACATTGGGACATTTCTGGACTAAATGCATTAGTGTACAGGGAAACTACATTGAAACTAAAAAAAATTTCACTGAAGTAAGTCATTTATTCCGATTCCATTCCGAGAACTTTTCTAATTACCCTCTTATAAAAATTGCCAGTTTAAGAAATATATCCACAAATATTAGAATCAAAATAATGTTTTGAATTACTTAATGATTAAATATTTCAAGACAAAAGATTTTAGAGCCTCAGAGGTTGATGCAAAAAGGAAAGAGTCCACAGAAGTTCATGAGGAAGATGATGGAATCCAAAGATTACCAAGTATTAGATTACCGAGTATTTAAATTTGTCAAATTAATTTACCAATTTAATTATTCATGGTTATTGTACTGTTCATTTTTTTAAAAAATGATCTTATGAATTACATTATGTTTAATATTCCAAGAAAAGAGATTTTAAAACCTCGGTAGTGGATGCAAAAAGGGAAGAGTCCATAGGAGCTCACGAGGAAGATATTGAAACACAAACATTGCCAAGTATTAGCACTGTAAGTATGCAATTATTTTTTTATTTAATTAACAAAAAATTAATATTGCTGAATATTTAAAAGAATGAATTATGTATATACACAAATACATGGAATAATTTACATTCTGATTTTTTAATTTTACTCATTGCTTTTGAAAGTATTTATTTGTCATAGAATTTTTGATCATATTATTATCAATTCAATTTTTACTTTCTTTAACGAAAATTAAAGTTTTTCATATTTGCTTATTTTTTGTTTTAACTAATTATTTATTACCTACGTTTTTAAGAGAACGTTTCCTTTTTTTTTGAAAAGTCTTCTTTAGTAATTTATGTCATCTTACCTGTTAATATTATTAATCATAACAATGACTACCTGCTTCTTTTTTTCCCTTAAAAAGTACATATAATATCTAAAAATATTACATTTTCTGCTAATATTTTCTCTGCAATTTGAGGTCAGAATTAAGCAAAAATGATAAGTGAATCCTAAGGAAACAGAACAATATTGGAAATGTTAGATAGGATAAGTTAAACAAATAAAATTTTCAGGAGCATAAGATTAAAAAGGCAAGACCTCCATTGTAATTTATTTTAGAATGTAAGGGCAATTTTAAGTATGTAATTAACAATTAATGCTCATGAATGATGGATCTATTTAATCCTAATCAGATTTTAGAAACATGTTTAATATCTCCCATAACATTTCTCCTACACCATATTCATCCCTTACCTAATGAAGGAGAGAAGACAAGGGATTTCTTGCCTCTTTCCTCAGTTCTGCCCAAACTTTCTCTCCCTTCAGAATGCGGAACATTCCACTACATCTGCTTATTTTTCTTCTACTTTGTAAAGATTCCTACTCCAGCATTTGTAACGTTTCAGTCACACTCTCCATCCTCTACTTCCCCAGTACATATCTGGCAGCCTTTCTTTGGAACTTCACCAGTTTTGTAATATGTCTTTCTTCTTGCAGCTTCACACAAGTGATGAGTACTCTAAAACTGGTCTTACCAGGGTCTTAGATGCCTTTTCCATAGTTGCTCTAATGCTCCCTTTGAGGTTTCTCATCACCCAATGATGAGTTTTGAAAGCTTTCTTAATAATGCATCCCACGTTTAATCCCCACCCTAAATCCTTGGTTAAATATACTCCTAAGTATTTACAGCTATCACTTCTAGGAATGACATTTTCTGATAATTTGTAGTCCCTATTGTTTCTATTTACCTTGTTACTAAAAGTGATGATTTGCATTTGTTTACATTAATATCCATCCCATTATTTGTCACCCAATCTGCCATTTTATTAACTCCCTTTGCAGCATATCACAGTTTCTGTCATTCTCAACTTTCCTGTAGATAATGCAGTCGTCCACAAAGTCTTATCTGAGATTTAATATTTACTGGGAGATCATTTATATAGATTAAAAACAGAGCGGGCCAAGTACATTTCTCTGTGGGACTCCCAATGTTATCCTCATTTTTTCAGAATACTCTCTCCTAATTTGACCCATTGTGTTCGACCTTCCATGAAATTTTTGACCCATGAGATTACTCTTCCATCTATGTGTAGTGGTAATGGGCCCCATCTTAAGCATTAAGTGATCATGGTCAACTTTGTCAAAGGCTTTTGACAGGTCGACTATTATAGCATCCACTTCTATTCCCAACCCAATAGAGCCAGACATTTCTTGGCAGAACCCTAGTAGCCGAGTTTTGCAAGAGTACCCTTTTCTGAAACCATATTGGTGGCTGTACAACCAATTCTCACTCCCCAACAAATCCCAGAGATGATCAGCAATTATCTTTTCAAATAGCTAGCAAACAACTGACGTCAAGCTTACTGGTCTATAATTATCAACTAGTACCTAATCTCCTCCTTTGAAAATTGGTGAAAACATATGCCACCTTCCAAGCATTTGGCAGGGCATTATGGTTTAAGGTAACATTGAATAAATGATTTATATTATTTGAAACTACACTACCATCCAATTTAAGCAAGTCAATTGAAATACCATCTGACCCTTGTGATTTATTTGCCCCAATTTTCCAAATGTTTTTATAAATTTCTGCGCTCGTTGTTTTAATACTTTTAGTATTTAATATTTTTTCACCTCCTTTCCGACTTTGAGATGTATCCATTTATTTACCATCCCCTTAAATACACTCGCATACCAATTATTAAATGTCTTTCCCTTATTGTCTACGATTAGTATTCCATCCTCTTTTTTTAAGCTGTTATGTTTTCCCTGTTGTTATTCCTCCTCCGGAGGTACTCATAAAATTTATTTCCACTATCTTTCGAGATTATGTTCTGAAGGAAAGTTTCTTTCGCTATTTTCTTTTCTCTATTTGATTCATGAACTAATATTTGTAATTTATGAGCCATTCCGAGCTCTTGTTCTGTTTTTATGAATCACTCTTAGTTTTTTTTCAAGGATCTGATTTTAAGGTTGTAGATCTCCAGGTCAGTATTTTCTTGAAGAATTTTTTTTGGACAAGTTATTTAATCTCCCCTCCATTTTCTCCTTAATGTCTTCCAGATTTCTTCTACATTCTGTGCACCACCTAACCATTCTAAATACTTTTCCCTTAAAATGATCCCTTCTCTATCACCATGTTTATATTGTCATACTGTCTTTTGTTACTAGGCCGTTATACTGAGACCTCTCCCAGGGTTAGATATATACACACAGCTGAATGGTCATTTATTCCTGGAAGGGCCTCGACTTCCTCCAGCCACTTTTTCAGTCTCACAAGTATGACACCAAGGATGTTTTCCCTGCACGTGGGTTTTTCCACCACCTGTACAAAACCCTCCTCATTTATGAGACGACTGGCGATTTCTTGGGCCCTCCCATCCCCAACGTGACTTTGTCTGTTGACCATTGAATACCTGGAAGGTTCAAGTCCCCAGCTATGAGGGCATGATCCTTAGGGGGAGCCGAGCATATGCATGCTAATACCTTGACTGTGTAAATCCCTTTTTTGGGGCTTCTGTACATGGCAACTATTTTTAAAGTTTTCCCTCCATTCCCACCTTTGACATAAACACACATCATCTCGCAACCATTTCCTACCCATTCCAATCTTACGAGGGTGGTCCCATAAGTACCCGACCTGACCTAGAGATGGCAGTAGTTGTTTGGAAAATATCACTGTATTGGAAAGTATGCAATCTATAAAGCATATGTTTCAAGTTTAAAGATGCCTCATCGTTTAGCATTTGTTTGGCAGCCATCAATAGTGACTGTTTTCAGTGAATTTGAGAAAATTGGTCATCCTTATGTGATGCAATACTTTTATTTGAAAAGCCTCAGCCCAACCAATATAAAACCTGAACTGGATTTTACTTTGGGTGAGTCTGCTCCTTCGTTTACAACAGTAAAATATTCAGTAGCAGAGTTTAAACAAGACCGTACAAGTTGTCAAGACAAGCATTGCATTGGTCGACAAAATGAGGTGACGACTCCAGAAACGGTGAAAAAAATCCACAAAGTGATACTGGATGATCATTGACTTAAAGTACACGAGCTAGCAGACATAGTAGGCATTTCAAAAAGTGCAGTACATCACATATTGACTGAAAATTTGGGCATGAAAAAGCTGTGTGCATTATAGGTGCCGCATTTGCTCACACTCGATCAAAACCAGTGTCAAGAAGATGTTTCAATTGAGTGTTTAGCAAAGTTTCACAACAACAAAGCAGAATTTTTGCACCATTTCATAACCATGGATGAAATACACCCGAGACAAAATAACAATCAAAACAATGGATTCAAAAGGGAGAACTGGCTCCAAAGAAGGCAAAGACCCTTTCATCTGCTGGCAAGGTCATGGCAGCAGTTTTTTGGGATGCGCATGGGATAATTTTCATTGACTATCTTGAAAAAGGAAAAACTATCAACGGCAAACTTATTTCAATGTTTGAGCAAAAAAATCAAGCAAAAGCTGCCACATTTGGTTAAGAAGAAAGTGTTGTTTCATCAAGACAATACACCAGCTCACAAATCCATTATTGCAAGGGTCAAAATTCATGAATTAGTTCAAATTGCTATCTCATGCACCCTATTTGCCAGATTTAGACCCCTCCGATTATTTCTTATTTGCAAACTTGAAAAAATGACTCGGTGGTCAAAGATTTTCCAACCATGAAGAAGTGATGTCGGCAGTTAATGGCTATTTTGAGGAGAAAGACAGTTCTTTTGAACAAAAAATACCGGGACCGTAAACTTGATTGGCACTAAGAGATAAGAAATAAAAAGAAAAGAAAAAAAACCACACACACAAATGTCAAAATAAATAATAAAAATAAAAAATAATAAAACAAACTTACAACCACTCGATCACTAGGGTGTGTTACAAAATAACTTTCACTCTCGTGAATCACATTCACACACACACTCAGGGTTTGCAAGGATCTCTCCTATGTCAGTGACCTGTCAATCACACAAATAAATGAAAATTACAAAAGGATGTAATGAAACAAAAACAACTTAAGTGAATACACAGTCACTCAATCACTCAGGTGTGCTCGAAAACAAGGATCTTTGTGATTCACAAATACTCACACGCTCTGGGTTTACCAGGATTCCTTCTAGGCCAGGGACCCGCCAATGACACAGAAATGACAAAACGGAAAATAAGGAACTTCGGTAAAAACGCAATCACTCAATCACTCAGGTGTATCCGACCTTTGTGAAACGCGTGAAACGAAAGTGAGTGCGTGCATTTCACAAAGGTCAGATACACCTGAGTGATTGCGTTTTTACCAAAGTTCCTTATTTTCCGGTTAGTTGTTTCTGTGTGATTGGTGGGTCCCTGGCCTAGGAAAAATCCTCGTAAACATCCTGGTCCACAAATGTCAGACCTTTTTGCATACAATCCTACTCTATTCTTTCATTTATGCTGTCAATTCTCTTACAATGTATGTCCCTTCTACGAAGAATTCCACTAATCACATTTTGAGCACTTTTGAACTTATTTTTGGCCAAGGTCGCCAAATCCCAAACAAAAACAATTAGATGGTCTTCTGACTTACTACGTTTTACATCATTTGTCCCTACATGAATTATGAAAACACTTTCATCACCTTCGCTAGCCATATTAATTATTTTATTGTCAAATTATTTCACTCTTATCCCCAGAAAACACAATGCCTTCATTGATACTTTCGCCACAACCTCTGACAAAATGTATTATGGAATCACCAATTATTTTCACTTTGGGTGACCCTGGATCACTAAGAGTCGTCGCCTCCCTTGACACTATGTTTTCCTTCATGGGAATCTTTTCCCTCTTTGGTGTCATATACATCCTAACTTTCCTTCCATCTCCTTCCTTCTTTGGGAGCTCTTTCCATAGGATGCTTTTTTAATTACCTACCCATTAAATACCTACCCTTCCCTCTCCACTAGAGTTCAACTATTAGGACTGAAAAAAAGCTGGGTTTCTCAAAACAACAACTGACGAGTTTGATCAGTTGGGGAAGAGGGGTGGTTAACAAAGGAGAGATAAGTGGCATGACAGGTTTAAAAAGAAATGGATGTGGAACCTGGGTCTGTAACCACTCATAAATTTGGGTATTCTAAAACCAGTCCACCCTGGATTAAAACAACCCATCTTCCAACAGTACATGTAACAACAGTGAAAAAACTAAAGCCATTGTAATTCTAAGTTATTTCTGCTCTTCATAATATGAGGCATATTCATAAAGTAAAGGTTGTTTGCTTATATTTAGATATTGGTGCTTCAGAACACAGTTTTACCTCCTGTAACTCCATCTACTGATTCCTTGAGAAGCCATAGCAGCATTTGTTTTGTTTCAGAAGTCATTTGCTTGTCCGTGCATGCAAACAACAATGTCCGTGACGATCGTTGATCCCGCCAGCTATGAGTGCATTCTGTCATACAATTCTTGTATTGCAAAGAATTGACGGCCACTGAAATTCATCGGGAGTTATGCCTAGTTTATGGACCTACAGTTATGAGTGAAGGAAAGGTTAGACAATGGTGCCGTGATTTTTAAAAATGGACAAACAAATGTCCATGACGACGAGCAAAGTGGCAGGCCCAGTATTTCTGACCAATGAAATTGTTTCGCAAGTGGAACAAAAACTGCGATGTGATCATCGATTGATGATTAATGACCTGGCTGAACAATTTCCTCAACTTGGACGCACTACTGTCTACAATATTGTCATGGAAAACTTTGGATACCACAAATTGTGTGCAAGGAGGGTACCAAAAATGCTCACCGACCACCACAAAGAGCAAAGAATGTCCAGTGGACAAGAGTTTTTGGGCCGTTGGGAACTCTTTGACCACCCACCCATACAGTCCCTGAACTCGTGCACCTAGTGACTACATTCTCCTCTTCTTGCACTTGAAACAGTGGCTCAGTGGACAACGTTTCGAAACCGAAGAGGAACTCAAGAACAGCATTGTCAATTGGTTCAACTCTCAGGCAGGTCTAGGCGGGCTTCTAGGCAGAGGGTAAGAAGCTGTGCAGCAGTATGAAAAATGCTTAGAAATGAACAGCAATTATGTAGAGAAGTGAAGTAGGTTTGCAGCTAACTAAAAGTGCCAATAAAAATGTGTTTTCATATGAGTATATTTTTTCCTGTGACCAAATGGCCCTTACTTTATGAGCATACCTCATATATATAATTCTATTCATAGAATTTAAAATGAATTTTGTTGGATTTAAAAAAATATATAGTTACCATTGACTATTTTCTAAATCCATCATGATCTCTTGACTGAATCTCAAGGAAAGAGTCTCAAGATTATCAAAGCTTAACCAACTGAATGAAGACCAAATGAACATGAACCAAGATGAATATGGCTCTGATGAGGCCCTGGAAGATGAACCAATGTACATAAGACATAGTATTGAATATGTAAGTATCGAATTTTCTGGTAAATTACAGGTCATCATAATTATAATCATCAAATCACATAAATTTGTCTGATTTTGTTGGAATGAATAAGTCAGCATACAAAAATTGAAATAAGCATGGATTTTAACAGGAAGTCGCGATGTCAAAACTAAAGGTAGGCATTACATAAACTTAAAAATATATGATAACATTAATTCATTCAAGGTACTCTACCTATTTAAAGGTAGGTTTTGGAGGGTCCTTATTGACTATTTACTTCTGAGTACATATTGTAATAGCTTCCTCTTACTCTGTCTTTACATTTATTTATTTCTTTATGATATTCTGCCAGCCTGCACTCCTCCTAATGTTTTAAAGGTGGAAACATGTAATGTGTATATTTTTATTAACGTCAACAACTCATTTCTATTTCATGTCTTTCTCGTTTTTAGTAAATTACGACATGCACAACATGGATATTTTCATTGTATCATTTGGAAAAAAATGCATTTGTATAACTAAAAATGAAAAATTACAGCTTTCATTTTGAATGCTAACAGCTTTTTGTTATCAATAAATTTTCAAAGTTACCTAATGGTATGCACTCATTACCTTTTTCTAAGAATGTCTACATGTAGTTAAATTACACTTAGATAAAAATGTCCTTCTTTTAATATTTGACTGATATCATATTAGCTCACCTTTGAGTATTGAGTGTGAGATTTATATTTGAAGAAATATGTTCA